>BSBK01008237.1:10000-327736 GCA_027943335.1 Chamaecyparis obtusa | reverse complement strand
TTCTAACATCAGAGAAGGAGAAGCTCGATATTCATGTTTGTTGTTGTCATATGTCTAGAATATTCAAAGAATGCCTCTTACTATTATTATAACTAGGGAGTATCTAAAGTTGAAATTTTCAATAGTAAAATGGCATTCAAGAATTTAGAAACCTAAGGTGGATTTTGATAGGTTTAGGGTGATCTCTTCTAGATCTTGGAAGTTTGGTGGGATTGTTGTTGTAATAGAAGAGGATATAGTTGGTGGTTTTGTGGTCTTATGGAATAGTTTGTGTTGGGAGGGGAAGATTGGTCTAAGCTTCCCCTCTTGTCTTCTTTCTTCTATGAGGTTGAGAAATATCAGGAGATAGTCTTTATTTTTGGGCTACAAATGTCTACAAACTTCCTTAGAGAAAGGTAGGATTAATTTTTATTTTTCCAACATATTTAAAAATTTAACTTAATCTTGCAAAATATTTTGAGGTGATTGCACAACATAAATTTGTTTATATGTATTAGTTGTAAAATAGTACATAGCTTCTACAATATGATTGTCCCCTCATTTATAGATACTTAATCATCTTTATTGTTCAAAATATTTTTATTCTTTCAAAATATTTTTATCTCTTTCATTAATATATTAATTTTTGTCTTTCCAACATTCTTAAACTTAATTATGATCTTACAAAATATTTTGAAGTAATTGAATAACATTAATGCCCATACTTTTTAGTTGTGAAACAATATTAATATTGTATTCCCAACTTCTTCCAATATAAAATTAATGTGAGAAACTTTGTTTAATTATTATGTATATATAAAAAAAATTAAATTGAAAATAATAAATTATCTTATTTCAACTTATAATTTAGATAAAAATTGATGTAGATATAAGAAAATAACATAGGTATTTAAATTTTTAATTTAGCCTTTCAATGTTTAACATTTCAATGAACTAAAAGGGCTGATGTGGAAGGGGGTAATGAGATGTGTCTAATTAAATTTTTATTTAGACAATGTGGAAGCAAGACAATGCAAATAATTCTTTTATCACTGGTCACTTATTTGTGACCCGACATTTTTTCCCAAAGATATTTAAAAACTCGTTTGAGAGCGATGGCTAAGATTGATTGTGTGGTCTTGCATGGCTATGGGAAATTCCACACAGTCAATTTTTGAGTGATGTTATTTTATAATATAATGAACGCCTTTGGTGTAATTAGTGTAAATTAATATAAAAATAATCTAGGTGTCTAAATTATAAATTATTCTTTAATTGTTAGAGTTTTCTTGAAATGTGAATAAATGAAAAAAGGCATTAGTAAAGTAGTGAAATTGTGAAGTGTGAATGTGCAGGGAGGTGTGGTCATTTCTAGGGTTAGTAAGGAGAAAGAATGATGTGAGACTGGAGCTAATCAAGGTCCCACTCTAGATCTGATACTTTAGGCACCTTGACAAAGCTAATGATGGTTCAAGCAATTCTCTTGCAAAAGCCTTAAGGGAGACAATTATTCAAACGTGTGATGGGAAATGTAAATGTGCATATTTCCATCGATGTTCCCCATCGCAAACAATCTCCTCAATTTGGAGGTGGAATGACTTAGAAAGAAAGCAGAGTAATTAAAAAATTTATTGGTATTTGTCCATTAGTTGAGAGAATTAGAACTTGGATAAGGCATAATTGGAGAGGATGCAATCAAAAAGTGAACTTCTTGGCCCCTATGGCTTTTGAATACTAGTTGTATCAGATGTTGAAAGGTAAAAACATTCTAAATAGTGCAGGGGGGGGGGGGGGGGGGTGTTAGATGGATTCCCCTACATGTATTTATGTTGAGGTGGATTTGAGAAATCCCCTAAACAATCTTGTTAAGTGGAATGAAGTCTATTATAGGAGACAAGATTGTGGAAGTAGATTATGAAGGTTTTCCTATCAAATGTTTCAAGTACATGATGAGGAGCTCATAAATCTTATGCTCAAGGCTTTGATTCAACCACCATGGGGAGGAGCTCAGAAATCTTATGCTCAGGGCTTTGATTCAACCACCATGGTTGGAAAATCTATGAATGATTCACCTAGGGTGGGTGTTATGAATGATAAGATCTTTTGCTTGATTGTGGGGGATCTTCGAATGATAGGGCTTTTCAAAAATAATCCTAATAACCCAACAAGATTAGGACTAATGATTAACATGGCTCATAAGCTTTAAGTTAATTGTCCTTGCATTAGATTAAAATTACTCCAAATTTTGTCCCCACCCTTCAATATATTACTCGGGTATATCTTCCTATCAGCACAACCATTGCACCTTATTGGGGTGCAATTGCTAGTAACACCTTTTGATCAGATTTTTTTGTCACACTAAGAAGTAATCTACCCAATGTTGTACTTAGCAAATTTGCACAACCAAAATCATAAACTATGAACTAAGAGTCAACTACAAATTTGTGTAAATTTCTCAACAAAGCTAAGACGAGGATTCATATTTGACGGATGTTAGAAATATATAAAAAATATTAACACTATCACTTGTAAACATACCTTGGAGTTATTGTATAATAGATTCTATTCAACAATTGTATTAATAACAATAGTACCATAAATAATAATTAAATATATTGAAAATACATTAATTTTTTTAGATATTGAATCAGTGAGATATCAAGAGTGCAAAAGAATCTATACAATAAAATTTGAGCTATCCTACATATGTATTGCGACCATTGTCAAGATCTAAAAATAAAGGAGATGTCCCCCTCATTAGAATCATGCAAAGTACCTAAACAAAGTAGCACTAAAATATGCATATCAATATCCATGTATAAGTGAAACCTCACACAATAATTCTCTATTTACTATTTATTTTCTTAGTTTTAAAATATTATTATAGACTTTTTTAATTTAATATCCCACTTATTTTATTTTATTTTTTTAAAATTTAAATATATTAATTATTAATGTATAATTTTTTTATCATTTATATGATTTTTAAAAGTTAATAATTGAAAATTTAAATATGCATAAAGTGTGCCCTATGAATAATTGGAGTTCTTCCCCTTCAAATTATTTAAAAAAACACAAAACTTGCCCATTGCCGAGAAACCAAAAAGACTGCACTTTGAATTTGTAAAATATACGAGGGCTCTTGAGGCTTCTGATGTAGGGTTTATAAAATAAAAATAACTGATCGTCTTAGGGTTTCGGACGCAGGGTTTGCAAAAAGATATATAGACAGCTTTTATGTCTGTCCAGGGTTGAGGTTTCAATATACTCACTATGAGGTATTTTGGCCGAGTTTCATGCAGCGTCATGAAATGCTGAAATTGTCTGGTAAGTAATTTGAATTTTTTATTGAACTGAATATAATTGATTTTGTTGTGATATTTACTAACACAACATTGTATTCTATGGTTGATATAATTGATTTTGTTGTGATATTTATACACAACATAGTATTCTAGGACTGTAAATGTATATCTCAAAGTTCGATGGAAATTTGGTTTCTGAATTTCTCAGAATAGAGGGAAATGGAAAGATGAAGAAAAGTAAGCAAAATAGTTATTTTTTTGAAATTTAACAAAACTAGTAATATTTTTTTTTCAAAATAAAATTTTAAATTAGAAAAATATATAGAGATTTGGAGATTTCGGTAAGTTTAATAATACTTAATTTCTGTTTAGTGCTATGGTCAGTCGTCCATATTTACTTAGTATTTCGTTCTTCATTTAACAATTTTTAAGGTCTTTAATAGAGAATCCGTTTCGGTAGGGATAAAATGCCATAGACAAGAAAGGGTTTTTAATAGAGAATCCGTTTCGGTAGTGATAAAATGCCATAGACAAGAAAGGGTTTTTAATAGAGAAATCTGTTTCGGTAATGAAAAATGCCATAGACTTTCATCAATGATGAAAATTTTATGGATGGGAAAAAAAATAATGATGGAGAGTTATCAATCGTTGTTTAGGGAGAGCCATCAACGATAAAAATTGAAAATTGGTTGATGGAGAGGTTATCGCTGATGTATATTGGAGAGTTATCGTGATGAAAATCAGCTACAAATGTAGTATCAATGATTCGAAATTGGGAGAGGCACCTGAATTTCTTTTGTGGATGTAGAGGCATCAATTATTATAACTGGTTGGTGGAAAAATTGGGTTAAAAGTATAATGAATGGAGGGCATCAAATTCTTATGGATAGAGATGGAAACCCATGAATGATGAAAACAGGTTAGTGATTAATGGATATATGTTAATAAAATTATAAATCTATGAAAAATATGGAAACAATGTGATAAAAACTAGTTATTGTTTAGGAAACCTAATGGATTACTTTAAAATATTTTGGCATTCTGAAAAGCCTAACAGTATTTATTTTTTTAAATGTGGAATTCTGAAAACCTAATGGATTTCTTTGAAAATAATTTTTCAATGGTAAAGAGGCTTATATACAGAAATTAGTATAAGTGGAAATGTGTTCATCAGCGTTTTTTGGTTAAAATTTTTTTACAGAAACTGTGGTTGTGGTTGTGCAGCTCTGTTGTTGTTTTTTTGAAAGTTGGAATGCTGAAATATGGTTGGTTTTTGTTTTTTTTTTTAAATGGTGATTGTGCGGCTGTGTTGTTTGATTTTAAAAGCTGGAATGTAGAGGCTTTTACAGAAATATAGAAATATTGTTGGATTTATTTGAAAAATTTGTCATTATGAAAATCTAATGGATTTTTATTGAAAAAAATGGAAATTGTAAGATGCTTTCATACAAAAACTGTGGTTATGGTAAAAATAGATAGAATTGAGGCTTTCCTACTGAACCTGTGGTTGTAGTTGGCTGGAATGATGGAGTGTTGCTGGATTTCTTTTAAAGAAAATGGAAACAATAAGGGGCTTCTATCAGAAAATTATGGTTGTAGTAAAAAATGAAAATGAAGTCTTTTTCATAGAAACCGTGGTTTGTGGTTTTGTACCATACTGTTAATTCTAAATTTCTAAACATTGAAATGATGGAATGTCGTTGGATTCATTGAAAAGAATGGAAATGATAGAAGTTTTTGAACAGAATCTGTGGTCCTGTTGTTGATTTAGAAAGATGGAATGTTGTTCCATTTCTTAATAGAAATGGAAATGACAGAAGCTTTTTTAACAGAAGTAATGGAATGTTGTTAGATTTATGTGAAGCTTGTCGCTGATCTTGAAAGTTGGAATGATGAATTTTGTGTGGCCTCGTTGCTGAGTTTTGAAAAGCTGGAATGATGTTGCATTGGATTGTGTTTTTTGAGCAGCCCTGTTGATTTTGAAAGTCGAAGTGACAAAATGGGTTTGCAGCCTTGTTGCTGATTTTATGACAGAATGTTGTTTGGTGTTATTGCTGATTTGAAAGCTGGAATGATGGAATAACATTGCAAATGCATGACGACAGAAAGTTAATAGTTTTTTTTTTCCTTGTTGAGGCTCTGCAAATTACTTTGAATTAAAAAGCCTAATTTAAACGCCTAATCTTGTCTAGTTGGCAGAGAGCATTTACAATAGATTAAGCAGTATCTGGTTTATTTTATATTCACTTTTTCAATTACAAACATGATATATCCGCAGTCCAATAATGAGAATTGGAGAGCTTCTGCCCTAGAGGTGCAGTGTTTGGTAGATGTTTCTATTTGCATCTTCTAAGAGCAGAATCATTGGTCGATTGACAATTTTTATTTTTATGGGGGTTCAGACCTGGGAACAAGGCTGTTCAGAAGAGGCATGAAGCTTGTGACCAAATCAGTATATGGGAGCATGAGTCTATAGGTTGAAATTTTTTCGGATAAGAGTCAAAAATTGAGGGGTTTCTATTCTGCCAAATTTATTTGGGGCATGATCCCGGCCTCATCCCTTATGACATCAGAGCCTTGCATTCAACAAGATTTGATCCATAAACAATTTTTATAAAAGACACCCCACTGAAAATGTCAAATTTTATGGTGGGAGTTTCCTACCTTCGGTGTTAATTTTTTTTAAACGGCAGGATGGCACTTTCATGCAGCGTGAAGCCACTTGTGTTGGCTCATTATTTTGTACGGTGATGGGTTTTTCATTGGGAAGATAATTGTCCGCCCCCATTTCAACCAACCCATTTTAAAAACACAATTTTTTACACTGTCGCCAGTGGCCACTAATTGCAAAAATATGAATTCAAATAAAAAATTTAAGTTGCGCGAAATGGATGCGACGTACAGGGTGAATGAGTTTTCATAGTAAATACTAGTAAATATCATTAAATGTTACCAGATGTGCTATGCACTGACTCAACTGCATTGCCACAATGAACCTTAACGAAAAGCCTGAACAATACATGGATTTCAGACAGCTAGCCGGTGCTTTCAAAGAATTACAACATACTTCAAGTGTTAGATTTTGTTTTTTATTCCACGTCTCGTAACAAATTGCACTCATTTGCACAATGTACTCCTCTAAGTTCATTGAAATCCATAGCTCGAAAGGCGGGCCTATTCTTCTGTCAGCAATTTAATCAATATCATTTGCTTTGTGTCCTCGCTGTTTTAACTTTCATGTAATCATCAACGTCATTAACACTCGAATATCCTTGGAACAGGATTCAATTGAGACTAAAAAGCAAAATTTTTTTTCTATTTATTTCTAACTCATTACCCTGAAAAACAAAAAGTCCAACAGAGTAGCTGTTTCACCTTCTCAATCGTTCGTCTGGTCTAATAATGAATTGGGCCAATTGTACATAAGCAGCTGAGGAAAATCTAGGAGAACAAAATAGGTCCTTCGAACTTTTAAAAAATAATGCGAAGGGGTATGGTCAACAACTCATATACGAAGATCTAGTTTGAGACAAAATACATGGAAACGATTGACAATTAAACACAATCATGAATCTTATTTAACCATGCGTACTCTTTCAAATTTCTCCACTTTTCAATTTCAAATCCACATCATGTTTTATTTTCATTTGACCTCTTCGAATATGTACAGAAAATTTTTAAATTGTTTCTTTATCTTGTGCCTATAAAATTAGGGGTGATTACATTACTAAAACCAATTGTTTTGGCTGGGTTAAGCTATATATGTGTTTGATTAAAGGTAAAATATTTTATTTTATTTTTTATTTTTGTTATGCACATCTTTAAATGTGGTTGACTGTTGTACTCACTATATATGCTGAATTCTGGAGTACCGTGTTGCAATGTCTCCCGCCAGAATCATAGAACTCCCGGTCCACGCGTGCGAGATGATTGTAGAGCACTACATTGATGTCGATTCCGTGTGGAGGGGGATTGAAATGATAGTTTGCACAGATGTTGCGGGCAACCGTGATTTGACAATTGCAATAAATGCATGGTGGTTTTATCTTGCATATTTAGTTGAGCGACAGGCTATGGACGTCTGCTGAGGATAGTCGTGTTATGCACCATGGTAGAGACCTGTTACCCAGCGACTTCCTCTGTGACATATGTGCTCATTTTCTAGCTAATCTCATTGTGCTGAACTATACGGAATTGGAGTCCACCTTTGAGATTCCGTAGGATCATGTTGCGATGGTCATGCCCACAGAGCTGATTATATCACAATGTATTTTCACGAACATGATTATGTTTCATATTGATGATCTGCATCCTTTGTATTTTAAACTGACAGACGTTTGCCGAGGATAGTCATGTTATGCACCATGGTAGAGACTGGGAGCAGGCGAGAGGCCCAACACTTGTTAACGAGCGACTTCCTCTCTGACGTATGTGTATTTTCTAGCTAATCTCATTGTGCTGGACTATACGGAAGGTTTCAAGACACGACACAGTCAGAGTTCGCTTTTAAGATTCCGCAGGATTATGTTGCGATGGCCATGCCCACACAACTGATTATATCACAATGGATTTTCACGATCATGATTATGTTTCATATTGATGATCTGCTCTCTGTATTTTAAACTAACAAATAACTCTGCCAAAAAATCAGTGTGCTTTGGACATTTATGTAATTTTGTTTATTATTTTTCTAAGATTTTAGTGCATTTTATATGGAGCTCAGCCAGTCCCATACTTATGTTTCAGTTATCTGTGGATGAATGATTGCGTACCTTGTAATTGCTCCTCATTCTCTCAGCACTTTGTATTGGTGTCGGTTGTAATAGACAATGTTTTGTACTCGCGCTTGATTATGTGATGTGTTCTACCAGTCACCCATTTTCTCAGCACTTCACGTTGGTGTTGTTATAAATGAACAATGTTTGGTAGTTGCACTTGAATATGTAAGATATTCTGCAAGGGTTCTATACTTAGTTTTTAAGATATCGGTTTTAATCAATGAAATTAGTTGTTTCGTCTGTTGTGCTTTAATAAAATCAACCGTTACAACAAATTGAGAAAGAGGTAGCATGATTATTTATGTTGATAGCAACGATGGATAGGAAAGAACAATACGAATACAACAAAGGAGATCCATAGATTATTATGTCTGGTTTCCCAGGATTATTATGGCAGAGTTATTGTGTCCAGGGTTATTATGTCCGGTTTCCCATCCAATACCATGCCATGCGTCTTCTTTGATGCACACTGCTCGAGGAGGACGTTAGACTGCGGGGCAACACACATGTTATTATTTCCTGCCTTCCACTTGGCCATTAATATTAACGTACCAACCTAACACCATAAACGCATAACTCTAGGAGAGTTTTAGATTTTTTTCTGGATATTGGCCAAGTGATTTCCTTGGCTAAGTGTTTTCCTTGCTGCTGGGTGATCCATTTCCCGATGGTGCCGTAGAAATTTTCAGCTATTTAGCTAGTGCACTAGTAGAAGATATTCATGCAAATAAAATTTATAATATAAGTTGCAAATCTTGAGGAAACGCCCAATTTTCGTCTTGGTGAGTAGGGTTTTGGAGTATTGTTTTCTGTCTACATTGGACTTCAAACATTACCTTTTAGCAACCGTCTGAAGATTGGTGATATATCTGAAACAAGTTACAATTTGCATGTGAAGTGGGCACACCCTTGAGAGGCCAGGTTGCCGTTGCAGTTTGCTGAGAGAACGAACTCCAAATCTGCATTTTACCAGGTCTGCAACAACACGTTAATTTTGATTGTAAAATTTAAGAAATGAGTTTTACTGATTTTTGCAGGAAGGCTACTCATAACTGCCCTTTGTTTATACGCTGGTTGCAATGAATATGATATTTTATGATTGTTCTTATGAATGAATAAAACTTCATCATAATAAGGCGTCTATTCTTATTAGTTTAATAAGCAGTAAGAGGCACATGTGACCCTCCTGCGGTTACAATGAAACATACTAAAAATTGACCCATGTTTACATATCTCAAGAATTGATCAGTCGGTGTATAATACTCTAGAGCCCATTCTTGGGAGACCAATACTTACACAAAATTTACCAAGAAAATATTAAGGAGAAAAAATGAATGTAATTCATTCAGGCCATCATTACAATTCGTGTCTCTGAGCCTTGCTTCGTCAGCAACAACTCAAGCAATTAATAGCTCAAATGTCTTCCGACATCCTTTGTATTGAACACCATTGTAGTTACTGATATTAAGTGGTATATTCATGATAAGATGTGACTCTCCTCTAGTGTTATCATTAATGAATAAGTTTTTGTTTTGTTAAGTTTCAATTATTTGAAAAAGTCTTTTTTTAGAATGTTTATGATGTTTATATTGTTATTGGAAAATTATTGATGTCCTTGGTCTGCTGGACTATTGTTCTCTACCCAACCTTGCATATTACTCTACTCTCTAATATTTGTTGTATTAGATACATGTTATTATTAGATATATTGTAATCTAACATTGAAACATTATAATATTAGTATAGGTCGTAGCTCATAGTAATGGTATATTTTTTTGAGATAATTCAATATATATATAAGTTAGTGGTATTAAATATTATAATATATAATATTTATTGTTAAATTATATTTTTGTTCTATTTTATAAATTATTTTTTATTTTTTATTTTTTATTTTAGGTCATGGAAATTCTATTGATGAAATATAAAGATCAAAATTTTAGTCATGGAAAACCATGTAGAAAAAATAGAAATCGTAAACATTCTAGATACCATTTCTGAGAATTCGATTACAAATGATAACTCAATTACAAGTCCTACACTATCAAGTATTAAGTCAAATGACTTCAATGATACATATGTCCATAAATTGAGAAGAGACCTTATGAATTTGTGCAAGGAACTCATTGAAAGACTTAAAATCATAACCTCACATGCACATGCAATTGAAGGAAGGGTAAACGTACCAACCTTTGTCGCAGTAGATGTTAATCGACATGTTTTGACCAAAGTAGGTTTTGGCCAGAACATATTCGGCCAAATTGTGTCCGACCGAATACAAGTGGCATCCACGTCGTGCCACACGACACTAGGTGGCACCACCATTTCGGCCAGAACAATTTCAACCGAACCTGTTTGACCGGACCACGTTTTAGCCGAAATGGGGAAAACCTATATATACTCCCCATAGGCTCTAAGCGCCTCATTTCATATGTAGCAGCTTCCAGAGATTGAAGAGCTCTTGAGACTTTTGGCCAGGCCAGGTAGGTTTTTTGTTTTAATTTTTTTTAAGTTTTATCATTACGTATGTATGCATATTAATTAATTTAATAATTATTAGGATAATTTGTAGTTATGTTAGATTCTTAAAGTTAATTAATATGTTTAATAATGTAATTTTTAAAAAATGATAAATAATTAACTTAGTAAACTTAATTAATTTGATTAACTTTAACTAACATGTAGTTAATCTATTGAAAATTAGTTAACCTTATTTAACATAGTTATCATTAGTTAACCATAGTTGAAATCTAGTTGACTTAGTTATAACTTAGTCAAATTTTGCTAATTTAGTTAACTTTAGCTATCTTATTCAAATTTAGTTAATGTAGTTAACCATAATTTAAACCTATACAAAATTAATTTTAACCTTAGTTTCATATTTCAAACTTAGTTAACTTGGTCAAACTTAGATAACCTAGTTAACCATACTTGAACAAACATAGTTAACCTAATCAACCTTGATGTACTTCAAACCTACTTAACTTGTTTAACGTAGTGAAATTTAGTTAACCTAGTTAGTTCCATGCTTCAAACCTAATTAATCTAGAATAAAGTTTTAACCATGTACGTGTTTATGTTTTATTTATGTGAGTTACATAGAAATGTGATTTGTGTACATGTACACACATACATATATAAATTTATGCTTGAATTATAAATATCATTCAATTTTTTGTTAATTAAAATATTTAACAAGTTCACTTTGAATCATTTGAAACATTAGAAATTTATTTTCATATAATTTATGTTACATGTATAAACATCACTAGATACATGGTTCAAATAGAACTAACCATAATTAAAATCTAATTGACTTAGTTAACTGCAATTAACCTAGTTAACCTTAGTTTTAATTTAGTCAAATTTATCAAACTAACCTAGTTAACCTTAGCTCTGGAGATATTATTCAAATTTAGTTAACGTAGTTAACCATGTGTAATTCAAACCTATTCAAAATTACTTAAATATCCAAGCAGTTAAAGTTCCATATATTTCAAACTTAGTTTTAAAATTTAGTCAAACTTAGATTTAACCTAGTTAACCATACTTGACCAAACATAATTTTAACCTAGTCAACCTAGTTAACCTAACTTCTTGAACTTAGTTTAAAAAATAGGTAGTGAAATTTAGTTAGTTACCTAGACTAGTTAGTTTCATTCTTCAAACCTAGTTAATCTAGAATAACTTTAACCACAAACATGTACATTTATGAACTTTATTTATATGTTTGAAAGTTGTACAAATTTGTGATTTACATGTATATGTACACATGTACATTTAAATATGCTTGAATTTTAAATATCATTCAGCGTTTTGTCATGTTTTTAGATTAAATTTGTATATAAATTTAAATTTCATGTTAATTTGTAAAATGTAACAAGTTCACTTTCAATCATTTCAAACATTACATGTTTAATTTAATTAAATTCCCATATATATATATATATATATATATATATATATATATATATATATATATATATATATATATATATATATATATATATATATATATATATATGAACTACATTTGAAAACATCACTTACATGTGTAGTTCAAGTACAGTTAACCATACTTCAAACTTAGAACTAATCAGGTTACTTTTAGTTCCTAGTTTTAACGAACTAGTTAACAGGTAGTCATTTACTTAGAACTAACCTAGTTAACAGGTTTAGTCTTGAATATAATGAACTATATGTATACTTTAGATATTCATTTTTTTGGTCATGTTGAACTTTTAAATTATGTACAAGATTTTTTTACAAATTCTCTAGATGAACCTATGTATAGTTTTTACAAATTCTCTAGATGAACATAACATGTGTACATGCACGTGCTCTAAAAATTAGATTATTTTTTATTTATATTTACGCCAAAAGGCGTTCCTATACAATTGTAGCAGAAGAGGACACCAACACGGCATATTCTAAGGAATATGCCATGTACAAAATAAAGATTTAAAAGCAGTTGAACAAAAAATAAAAAAATAAAAAAAAATAAAAAATAAAAAATGAAAAATCTAAAAAAAAAAATCAAAAACAAAAAAATTAAAAAGCGTTTCAGAATATTAAATATTCGAAAATGCTTTTTAAATAAAATTAAAAAACAAAGTTTTGAATTGTTTCAGTTTTGAATTGGGCGCAGTGGGACTGCAGGCCCCATGCGCTGCAGAGGCTGTCGATACGTGTCATGCACTTGGCTGCTGACAGTCTGGCAGCTCCAGTGTCGTGCGCACGATACTAGTGCTACTAGCCTATCGGCAGCCAAGTGCACGGCACGAGTTGCGAAGCGGTGGCCATTTGGGGTGGCGTTTATAAATTTTTTTAAATAATTTTTTAAAAAAGAATATCAAAATGGACGTGAATACGAAAACTCTTCATTTAAAAAAAATGTTGGACGAGAATATGAAGAGTTTGGCAAATGAAGAGTCACTCTTCTTTTATAAAAGAGTGCTCTTCATTTGTCAAGCTATTCTTTTTTGTTTGCAGGGAGAGCACGAAACTTTCAGAGGAGATTTGAGAGATTTTGTGAAGATTTGAAAGATTTCTTGTGAGGATTTCACAGATTTCTTGTGAGTATTTGGAGAGATTTGGAGAGGAGGATTTTCAGAGAGGTTTGAAGTGTTCAAGAAATGTTTTCAAATTTTTGCATATAGTTTTATGTTATTTTATATAGTTTATATATTTTTATGTTGTTTTATATAGTTTAATATAAGTTTATGTTGTTTTATATTGTGTTAATGTTAGATCTAATATTGTTTTAATATTTTAAAATCTAATAATATTGTATATCCATAATGTAATATTTTAGATTAATATTGTTATTTAGTATTTTAGATTAATATTGTTTTTTTTAATAATTTTAGATTAATATTGCTTTTTAGTATAGTTTTAAATTATAATTTGGAGTTGTTTAATAAATTTTAATATAGTTATTACATTTAATTTAGATAATCTATTTATTTAATTTAGTTATTAAATTAAATTTAATTATTACATTTAAATAATTTGTTTATTTAATTTACATAATTTGTTTATCTAATTTAGTTATTACATTTAATTTAGATAATATGTTTATTAGATTTAGATAATATGTTTATTAGATTTAATATTTAGATTTAATTTAGATAATCTGTTTATATAGTTTTATAATAAACTATTTATATAAAACTATATAAAATATATTTATATATTTTATATAGTTTTATATACTTTTCATATTAGATCTAATTTTGTTTTAATATTTGCATATACTTCTAATTTTGTTTATGTTCTTTTATATTATTTTAATATTAGACCTAATATTATTTTAATATTTGATCTAATTTTGTTTTAACATTTGCATATAATTTTAATATTGTTAAATTTAATAATATTACATTATGGATGACAATGCCACCATATTATAATATTTTAGATTAATATTATTTTTTAGTATTTTAGATTAATATTACTTTTTAGTATAGTTTTAATATCATTTTAATACATTTCTTAAATTATAATTTGGAGTTGTTTAATATACTTTAATATAGTTATTACATTTAATTTAGATAATCTGTTTATTTAATTTAGTTATTGCATTTACTTTAATAATCTATTTATTTAATTTAAATTTGTTTACATTATGGATGACAATGCTGCCATAGTGTAATATTTACTTTTTATATAAATCTAGTTTTGAATATTGGATATAGATTTTTATTTTTCACTATTATCACAATTAATAATTTTTATTTGATTTAAATATTGCAATTACTAATTTTTGAATGTTACAAATACGATTTAGATTAATTATATAAATTTAGGACATTTCCATTTCAAATATTACCTTTGTTAGATATAGATTTTTATTTTTCACTATTATCACAATTAGTAATTTTTATTTGATTTAAATATTGTAATTACGAATTTTGAATGTTACAAATAGGATTTAGATTAATTATATAAATTTAGGACATTTCCATTTTGAATATTACCTTTATTTGATTTATTTGCTTTAAATGTTACAATTACTAATTTAAGATTATGTATTTTAAATGTTACAATTACTAATTTTTATTTGATTTAAATATTGCAATTAATAATTATAATTTATTTGATTTAAATGTTACAAATAGGATTTACATTAATTATATTTTGTTTTTTATAAATTTAGGAGATTTCCATTTACAATATTACCTTTAGAATATTACATTTAGATTTCCATTTAGAAAATTTATCACATTTAGTTTTTGTATAAACTATTATAGGGATTATATTTTAAAACTTAATTTATTAGTATTTTAATAGTTACTTTGAAATATTAGTTGTATTTTTAATATGGAAGGCAATGCCGCCATATTAAAAGATTATTACTTTCATTTTGTTACAAATTTAAATTATTAATTTCAAATATTACATTTTTTTCAGGTGGATGGCAATGCCGCCATATTTGTATACATGTTTTTAATATGAATGTATAAGGTCTCATAATGTTACATATTTGATTTAGAAGTTGATTTAATGAAGTTGATTTTGTTTAATGACATTAATATTATATTTCTTTTATTGCTATTTTCATACTTAATTTAAAATACAACATTTTGTTTCTATTTTACTAAATATGACAATGCCGCAATATTTAGGTCTCCTATTGTTTAAAATTAGATTTAATGAAATTGATTATGTTAATTGTATTAATGAAATTAATGCAATTCATATAATCAATTGTTGTTTAAAATTACATTTACATAATTTCATTTAAAAAGTAGATTTTGAAACTTATTTAATGAAATTGAATTTGTTAATTATAATTAATTTATGTTTCTATTATATCATTTTTACAATAATTTGAAATAATTTTTTTGTAATCATAAATTAGGCATACACATGGAGTTTACTGTGGGAATGAAGGTTGAGATTAGCTCTGATGAGGAGGGGTTTGAAGGGGCCTAGTTTGAAGCAACAATTGTAGACAATGTTAACAATAGTGACGTGCCAAAATATTGTGTCAAATATCACCACTTCATAAATGATGAATGGGCTCGAGAGCCCCTTGTTGAGGAGGTGTATGTAGATTATATGAGACCTATTCCACCTCCCATTACTGTTCCTTGATTTGTACCTCTTGGCTTTGTAGTAGAAGTACTAGACAATGACTGTTGGTGGTCGGGTGTGACCGTCGACAGATTTGTTTCACCACTTAGTCAAGTAGAGTTCTTTGAGGTGTACTTTCCTGACTCTCACACTCTGAAGCCATATTCACGCGCCCACATACGACTAGAGCAAGAATGGGTTAGAGGAAGATGGAGGCAAAGATACTGGAATTGAAATGTTCACAATTAATGTTTGTATTGAGATCCAAATGGGATCACGTATGTTTTTGGATTCATTGCTTACTATTACAAATAAGAGATCATGTATTCTCATGTTTTCACTAAATGGCCTTTAGACCATTGCAATCGTCATTGTATATCAATTATTGTTAAAAAAAAATCATTTTGTTATTCTTATATATCCTGGCTCTAATTTACTCCACGTATCTCTAATTTTTATGGTTTCTACACTCAAAGTGTTGTTATTGTCTTTTATTTTTCAGAATTTGTATTCTATATGTTTAAATATGTATTTAAATATGATACATAAATTATCACAACTAAATTGCTATGTATTATAAATTGACATTTTCTTTTTAATATATATATATATATATATATATATATATATATATATATATATATATATATATATATATATATATAAACATATTAATTGACAAGCAACATTCTTTGTTTCTAAATATTACAATGTTTTTACATATGTATAATATAAAGTTTGATTAGGTCACTAATTTAACGTTATTCCATGCTAGATATGGTGAGACCGAGATTGAACTTTGAATCAGAGGAAGCAAGAAGAGAATATCAAAGACAATATAGAAGAGAGTCTCGTAGATGTCAGCAAGAACAATTGACAGAAAGTCAAAGAGAACAACATAGGGTCAGGTGTAATGAACTTTGAATCAGAGGAGACAAGAAGAGAATATTAAAGACAATATAGAAGAGAGTCTCGTAGACGTCAGCAAGAACAATTGACAGAAAGTCAAAGAGAACAACATGGGGTCAGGCATAATGAAGCTGATAGACAAAGAACTCATAGAAGAAGGGCAAAAGTAACAACGAAACAATTAGAAACTGAAAATAGAGATGATATAAATGTTCCAATAAACAACCATCAATGAACTTCTGTTCAAAGTCTTCAAAATGAAGGGCGTCAAGTGATTCAAGATGATCTTGAACCAAGTCATAGATATAATAATCCGCCTAATGTAAACATTCAGTTAGATGTTGAAAATGAAGAGTCAATGTCTATAGAGCGTGTTCTACAAACACCACAACATGAAAATCAATTAGAAATGAATGTTGATGTCGAAGGTAGTATGAAAAACATGCCAAACCCAAATCATATGCTTGAAACTAAATTTAGAAGATTCCAAATGCAGTTTAGGCATCAAATAGATAGTTTGAAGACTCCTCAAATGTGTCATGTTTGTCAAGAATCATATCTTGAAATGAAAGTATATTGCACCTGTGAAGGCCCAATATGCAACAGGTGTAGACAAGAAATAGGAACTCACAGGTTTTCATCTTCAAACAATATGGACCTTGGATCTCAACCAAAAGAGCTTGCAAATTTGACTCAGGTCGAAGAGATGTTGATTGCACCTGTCAGTCCTATACTACAAGTTACACATGCAACTGGTGGTTAGTATAAGTATAAATGACACACTACAAGTTTTCCTCAACATGTGGAACAAGTAACCAAAGTTTTGCCACATACAATTGAGCATTTGCCAATTATTATTGTTTGCAGAAGGGATCAACGTGGTACACGTTATAACTTTACTATAAATAGGGATCATGTGTATAGAGCATTGAAATACAAAGTAGACCATGACAAGTTTTATGCAGATGTTAGAATTGGAACTTGTTCTCAATGACTTGCCTAGAAATATTGATCAAAATGTTTTTAATAGATTGAGGATAGTCCACATGGAACTTGATTATGATGCAAACGAAGTCATTTTTGTGGGTCCAGTCATGAAGATAGATGAAGGTAATGTAACTCAACACACAAATTCTATGGCTTCATGACCACCTAATGCTCAAAGAGAAATGGAATTAATCCAAGCATGGGTTAACAATCCTGAGGTAGTTCCATCTGCATTAATTGAATGGCCAACTATAGGTGCATCATCGATCAATGAATATGTCACATCAAGATTGTTAGATATGGCATTTCCAACTTTGTTTCCTGATGGAAGATGTGATTGGTTAGAGCCAAGAATGAGGTGAATTCATCTGCGTGAATATGTGAAGCATTTGTTGTGGTATAGGGATCATTGATTTGGTAAACATCCAAGGTTTAGGTATTTCATGATGAATATGATAATGAGACATCGTGCACAAAATTCATCTATTGTATTTGTAAAAAGGAGTTTTCAAGACATGCCAATTACCATCAATGAGCTAAGAGAACATATGGAAAATATGCCACATAATAATTTGGCAGATAGGTTGATGAGATTTGGAACAACTCTAAGAGGAACAAGATCCTATTGGTGTAAATGTAGAGCAAAATTAACATACATGTCTCACCAAATTGGGACTCATACAATTTTTTTCACCTTAAGTGCGGTGGATATGCAGTGGCCTGATTTGCATGCGTTGATGCCGGGAACACCACCAATTGATCCATGAGAGGCTCAAAAGTGGAGAAGATAGAATGTCATTGAATATCCTAATATAGTTGCACACTACATGCATTTAAGGCATACAATGTTCAAGAAAGAGATACTTGAAAAAGGTATGAAAGTCAATGTTTTTTGGTGTAGGTATGAGAGGCAACATAGGGGTTCACCTCATGTGCATGGAGTTTTTATGGCTCGAAGGAGCACCAAACATGGACACTATAGACTGGTCAAATGAGGAGGAACGCAAAACTACTGAGAGATATTTTCATTCCATTATTCATGCATGGAATCCTAGACATGATCCTCATCAAATAAATATACAGGTATGTTTTAAGTCATTTGATCATATATATCTACGTAACATGTTGCTTACACTATATGTTCATATGTATGAGAAACAAGAAACTATTATAAAATTTTAATATGATATATTATTTGCAAACATTTGTAGGTTTTCCAACATTTTGGTCAACATCCATGTCTCAAAAATAGTGGACAACTAGCTCAGATGGATATTGACCATGACTATGAAGAGATAGTCAACTATGTCGAACGACACACCATCTGTAAGGAGGGTGCATGTTTGTGTAAAAAAAGGGGAAGAATAGTTTGCAGGTAATTCTTTCATCAATTAATATATAATACATTAAAATTATATATTAACTATTCCCATAAATTAATCAAAATAGATGCTCACTTGTCTTTGTCTTTGTCTTAGGTACAATGCACCTTGGCCATTGAATTTGGAGGGATCCAAGTTATGCAAGGATACAGAATCAGGTGAAAGAAAATTTGAGCCTGCTAGAAATGATGATAGAGTGAATTCACATAATCGGTACATACTGTAATTGTGGAGGGAAAATATAGATTGGCAACCCGTTCTTTCAAAACATGCAGTTATTAAATACATTGCAAAGTATGCAGCAAAGTTGAGAGAAGTTCAGAAACCTATTCTGAAATGTTGATGTGTTTGTCAAACCTAGAAAATCCTGATGATTTAACTACGCAAGCATACATAAAGCTACTCATAGAAACAATTATAGAGAAGGATATTGGAGCCCAAGAAACATGTCATATGTTGTTAGAGCTTCCATTGGTTGAGAGTAGCAGAAGGTTTGTTAATCTAAATGTCTCCAATGAAGTTTTCAAACCTGTAGCAGTAAACAATGAGGAAATTGATGAAGAACATGTCAAATCTTTTATAGATGGCTATAAAACCAGGCCAATCTGTATGGAAGGTATCACCTTAATTGATGCAACCAAATCTTGGATATACAATCCTAGAAAAAGAGGAGACAACAAATGGGGACCAAGGCAAAAGATGACTATTTTCAGAGTTTTCCCTAGGTTTCTATCTATTCCTCCATGTGATTGGAGTAAATGGGTGGACTTTTGTTTATTTGAGTTGTTGCTATACAAACATTTTCGTAACATTGAAAGAGACATTGGTCATGATAATGATACTATAGTAGGAAACTAGGAATCACTCAATTATAATCCTTGACATGTTCAAAGAGTGGCACCTACAGAAAATGATGATCCTAGCAGTGCTTCTGAAGTGGAAGATAATGAAGCTATTCAAGAAAATACCACAGAGCATGAATGGGAAATCATCTCCAGACTACATCATGGTCAACATATGCAAGTTTTTGAGATAGATATGTTAGGAAGCAAAGATATTGATAGAAATACAAACTGGTGTAGTGACTATCAAGGTGAAGAGCATACTACTACAACAATCAACTTCATAGGAGAAATGAAGAAACATGGATGTCTCTTGTATGATGACATCCCACAATGCATCAACGTTACAAGCCTCAGTGAGAAGCAACAAAAGGCAATTGATATTATTATGACACACTACCATGGCAATCAAGTCGGGATGCCTTTGTTTATGATCATTCAAGGAACAATAGGAACATGAAAGTCTTATTTGATTGGTGCCATCAATCAAATTCTTCAGACTAAAGCTTTGCCAAGTCCTTCTTCGCTTCTATTACTTGCACCAACTGGAGTTGTGGCTTTCAATATAGGAGCTTCTACAATTCATTCAAAGTTGAGAATACCAATTAGAGATTTTTCTTAGCTAGAAGGGATGTGACTTACAAGTTTGCAAGAAGAAATGGCCCATGTAAGGTATATTTTGATTGATGAAATGAGCTTTATTGGTCAAAACTTGCTGGAAAATATAGATTCTCAACTCAGACAAGCCTTCCCACAAAGTGCTGACATAAGCTTTGCAGGTATACTTTCATTTTTTCTAATGACGCTATTTTTTGTGCTATAATATTTATTAATATTATAACTCATCTATAAATACAATCATGTAATATTCATGATAGTCTTCTAATAATTTCTCTTACTTTCTTTTAGGTATATCTATTATTTTGGTTAGTGATCTTGGTCAGTTGCCTCCAGTGAATGATAAACCAGCATATGCTAGCAATAGGCGGGCAAAGTTACTGTGGCAAGAATTCAAAACATTGGTTACATTAGATAAAATATTTAGGCAAGATGGAGAAAACATCCACCAAAAAAGATCTCGTCAACTTCTCACAAATGTGAGAGATGCGAGTCCAAACTTAGATGATTGTAACTTGCTTATGATGAGAACCTCCATGAGGTTAGATGCTAGAACCAATGATGAGTTTGACAAGACAGTGCATTTGTTCTCTACAAATGCCAATGTTCGCAACCATAACTTGAGGATGTTGTATTTTTTGAGGCAATCTGTTGCATGTAGCCTTGCAACTAAGTCAAGGAACGGTAATACAATTGAAGATTTCTCGAATGAAGAACTTGATCTAGAGTTATTGTTCAGTAATTATTCAAGGGTATCTTAACTACAAATCTATGGATTGAAGCCGATCTTGTCAATGGATCCTTGGGATATATCTGGAATATTGTGTACAAATCAGGAACCGCCCCACTTGAACCACCTGCTTATGTTATGGTTGAATTTGATAATTATTCTGGAATACCATATGATTACCATCATCCAAGAATAGTTCCAATATCACCAGTCGAGAGAGGTAGAACCTTTCAGTTACAATTAAGGTTGGCATGGGCATTGACAATTCATAAATCATAGGGACTAACTCTTTTCAGAACCACAGTTGATATAGGCCCAAGAGAAAGAGTAGGATTGACATTTGTAGCTGTATCTTGTGTAAAGTCTCTAGAAGGCTTGAGAATCATGTCACCATTCACATATGACCGCTATAAAAAAATGAAGACCGGGAAACAACTTTCTAATAGAAAAGTAGAAGAAA
This sequence comes from Chamaecyparis obtusa, assembly GCA_027943335.1. Taxonomy (NCBI): domain Eukaryota; kingdom Viridiplantae; phylum Streptophyta; class Pinopsida; order Cupressales; family Cupressaceae; genus Chamaecyparis; species Chamaecyparis obtusa. Next base: position 306,168 of record BSBK01008237.1, on the reverse strand, counting down.
TTAGACTCAAGTGTCTTGAAAATCAATGATGTACTGTAATGTTGTATTGCTATTAAATATTGCATTATTTATTAATCTCCTATTTTGTGTCATTATTGTTCTGAATTATCCTTATGTGATAAATTAGTACATCATATTTCAAAATCATGTTCTCTTTTGTTTAAATATGTATCATTAATATAATTTATATCATGTTTTCAAACCTGACTTCTTCTTAATTTAATTATAAAAAATTCCACAAAATCATATGTACTATTCCACTATAGGTAGCATCTAAAGTTTGAAATGGTAATGCAAAATGGTTACTCTAATTAATTCTATATACTGATATTTGTTTAAAACTTTACAGGATACCATTCCACCTATGGTTGCCTCTAACATAGACTCCAACATAATGGTTACAAGCCCCTCTACTTCGGTGGCCTCAAATGATGTCTTTGAGAGTGAATTTGACAAGTGTACGTGAATCATTCAATAGTTGTGTGCAACTATAATCAAAGTTGTGGAGAATGCAGCGTTATCAGTTGACTATGTTGATGAACTGGATATAAAGCAGATGGCAGATGTTTCAAAAGTTTTGCGCTAGACATCTGCAAAAGTGGATGCATTTCCATCAATGATGAAAGAAGTATAATGTGATCATTGTACAAATAAAGGTCATGATACCAACTTTATTGTTGAAGAATATGTGATGTACTTGCATTGTTATGCATAAATGTTATTGATTTAGATCATTCTTATCCTATCTTTCACACTTCTTAATTATCTAAATGGTTGTACTGGGACTTCTATTTCCCCTTTCATCTTTGTTTGTAACTTTCACAAACAAGATAGTGAATATATATTTTTTCCTATTCCAATATTTTGCAACATGTTTTGTTGAACTCTGTATTTCTAATATTTATTTGTTCAATGAATGCACTGATTAAATGTGAGGAATTAAATATAGAGGACATCTGATTCATTACTATTTCTAACCTAACCCTGAACAATGTTAAAAAAACTATACCAATACCCTTAATAGGTTAAACCACCCAACAATATTACTAATTTCACCATTCACCATATTTGTCATAGTAACCTTAACCAATATTTTAACCCTAGATCGTAACCATAACCCATTAGTAACCCTACAAGAAACAATACATGTGAACCCCAAATCATATGACTAATTTGACCATTGATCCTATTTGTCATAGTAACCTTAACCAATATTTTAACCCTAATCGTAACCATAGCCCATCACTAACCCCACAAGAAACACTACATATCAACCCCAAATCATATTATTGATTTGACCGTTCACCCTATTTGTCATACTTCTATATTTGATCGTAGCTTATATATATTTCACCGTTCACCCTATTATATATTTGACCATTCACTATAATCCTAACCCTAAATGTAACGTACTCTTACTTGAAGCATAAATCATAATGTTAAATATCCTATTAACCCCAACTCTCACCCTATCGATAACCGTAATCCTGCCACTAACTGTTACTCAAACCCTAAGTCATAACACAAAATGACCTACTAAACCCTAACTCTTACCTGATGTCAACTTATTATAATAATTTATAATTTTAATATATATATATATATACTATTTTTTTAACCCTAATACTAATCCAAACTAAACACTATGCATCACATCATTAACCCACAATTAACCCTCATGAAATAATAAAATATGATACTAATCATAACTCTAATTGTAACCATAAGCCTAACTATAACGTACTCTTAGTTGAAGCATAAATCATAACGTTAAATATCCTATTAACCCCAACAGGATTACTATTGATAACCCTAACCTTGCCACTGACTCTTGTATGCACCCTAAAATGGTCGCCTAGACTTTGGCCCCCCATTCTTCAATTTATCAAATGATGAAACCAATTTATCATTTCCTGAATCAATGCTTTGCAATATTTTCAATCCAAATCAATTTTCTTGATCAAATCGTAATTAATTCAAATATTTCAATATTTCCTAAGGTTTGATCATTTTATCCTAAGTTTTATTTAATTAAGAGAACATGCTCTCTTTTAATTGAATTAAAAAATCTTTTAATTAAATAATAAAATCACTTTATCCTAAGCCACATTTAATTAAAAGAACAAATCTCTTTTAAATAAATAAATAAATAATTAATTAATTAAATAATAGAAACCACTTTACTAAAAATAATAAATAAATAATTTTAAAAAAAAAGAAAAAAGACTTTTGGCCTACACATTAAATGCACACTTTCCAAGATGAGTGGAATCTCCTTTTTCCTTTTAATCTCTTCCACACATCTTTTTGCCTCTTAACCATGTCCATTGATTTTGCCTCTTGAGAATCTTGAGCACATGGATCAACCAAGATTTAATCTCCATCATTACTCATTTCTTTTTGCCTCTTAATCTTGATTATCAATTTCTCTTTAAAAGGAGCTCTCTCCTTCTCATTTAGATATCCAAGATTTTATATTGTTATGCTGCAGGTTTGGAGAGTGATTTTGGAGAAGATTTTGAGCACTTGAGCTTGAACATTGCAACTTCTCTTTTCTTGTCTTCTTCTCTCATGCCCTATGGCAATCCATTTAGATTAATATTTCACTTGCATATTAGATTAGATTCATATTTCCTTTCATAGAATAATCTTGCATAATCATTTCCTTTCATAGATTAGTTTGCTTTCATGCATTGTTATCATATAGAATAGATTTCATTTTCATTTGCATGCATACTTGATGATCATGGAGATTAGCATTTTTGCTTTTCCTCTTTGAATCTCTTATTTTATGGTGTACTTGCATGGGCACAAACTAGGTCTAAGCTAAGGGCCTTCATCATAAACCCTTGCACTTCATGAATAGAGAGCTATGAGTCGCCATTTGAGACCTCATTCTTGAGCAATCTTGGATATAATGACTCATAGAAGTGTGTAAACATTTTAGCACACATTTTTTGGTGCCCACCGTGGGGTGGAATATTCCATTTCTGGCCTCATTTTATTTTATTTTATTTTTTTGACAATTTTTGTGCGTTGTCTGTACTTTCATGCGTCTCTATTACGAATTCTTGCGCAAAGTTTTTCATTGTATCTCATGAAGTTGTGTTGGTAGTAGCATTTCTGTGTGTGACAAAGGCAGTTTCTTGCATGGTTCTATGCTTTCTTGTGTGGTTTTGTGTACTTTCTTGCTATTTTCTGACATTTAATGGTTGCTATGATTATTTCCCTGATTCTATTTTCTGAGGCAGCATAGCAGCAAGGCTTGTTTCTTTGGACTTGAGGTATTTTTTTGAATCTCTATAACATTTAGATTTTGGGAATAAAATGAATCTCTCATGTGTCTAGCTTGAGTGTTTCTTGCTTTCATAGATCACACTTCAATTTTGCTCTAAAAGGGACAATGAATCTAGATTTTCTTTCTTGCATATATGTCTCACATAGTAATTAGGCCCTATGAACACTCTTTGTGGCATTCTTGAGAGAGTGAGCTTCTTTCGCTTGTCTTACATGTGAAGCTCTTCTTGACGATAGAACCCCTTGTAGGTAGGGAGGATATTGTTACTATCTCACAGTCTTACTTGGTTTAGTCTTCAAACATTGATCGATACGTTCTCTCTTGGACCCATTTAGAGAGTTCAGTAGACATTGTTGTTGACATCATGAACCTTGGTGAGGTGGTTTCAATCTTAGCGTGTTAATGAATTTTCTTGCTATGTTTGAGTTAGGTGAAGAGGCTAGAGGATTATGCTCTACTCCCTTTTTGGGTAGTATCAAAAACTCTAATCCTTGAATCCAAGCTAAGTCCCCATGTGGTCCTTTTTGTGAGTCACCTTGTTAGAGAGGGTGAACCATAGTGGACACTCCCTTCATTGGGTAAACCATGTGGATGGAACTTCAAGCGATAATAGCCATTTTCGCCGTGGTAGCAAGAACCGCTATATAAATGTCCTCGTGGAAGAAATCTCCACGGGTGTAGTTTCTTGTTGGGATGTCAGATCTCCTCAGCATCTCCAATTGATTAAATTCTTGAAATGTGTCAAAACCTCAGTGCGCTTGGATTGGAGTTCGCCCTCTTGAAATTGCAAAAGTTGCAGAGTTGACCATTACTAAGAACCATAGTGAAACCAACTTTTTATTTGCTAGGACTGTGTGTGACTAAAAATATTTTGAGAACATACAAAAATAGCATCTTTAGGGAGTAGAATACTATGTCACTATTTTTGTTCATGTGCAAGGTTGCTTTGTCCCTTGATCATTGTTTGAAGACAATTGTTTGATTGAACTCCCTGATTGCTATTTTGCGTGCCTGATTTATGATAAAAATCTGTTGAGGGATTTAGTTGATCATTTAAAATGAACAAAAACTGAGTTCCTAAGTTTACAACTTGTTGTCGAGCGGTCTGATCCTATTTTGTCACTTGGTCCTGAGTACATTCTCATGCGAGCTTGCATTTTCTCGTGTGAACCCTACATTTTCTCGCGTAGGATTGCATTTCTTCGCACAACATTTCTCTATAGTCCTATCAGAGAAACCTTTTCCAGTTGTGTTTAGTCTAATTCAGTGTATCTTCGTGCGAGTCTAGCATATTTTCACGCAGGACTGCACTTCCTCATGTGGAACTGTTCCACAGTCTGTCAAACAGTGAGCTGATTCTTGCATTTCTAGTATTCCTTGGTCGATCCAGATTAGAGTAGGTTACTTGCCCCACTATTGGAAGCCTGTTTGCACCTTGGGTTTGTGTGTTTTGACCTCTTGAATTAGTAATCTTTGATTTCACAAGTGACCTTGCTTGGAGTCAGTAAGTTAGAAATCATTCTTGTTGAGAAAGTAAACTTTGGATTCTTTGATAACACGCTTGGAGAGTTTTAGTAATCTCTTGCCCATTCACTTCCATAAAAAATTCAAATTCAATCAATATAACTTGGGTAAATCATCCTCCTGATCCATATGTGTTAGGGTATTCACCCGTTTATTGGGCACCTTTGTGGCAATGTTGGTTTATGCCTTTTGCAAAAAATTCTATCTTATCACCTCTCTTTTGGACAATTGAGTGCTTTTACTATCCTAGTTTGGTACCAACATTTCTTAGGGTCATCTTATCACCTAGGATCTTTTCTTTCATGCCGGTTACAACAAGATATCAAGTAAATCAAGGAAAATGACCTCAAGTAGTTTGTGATCAATTACCCTTAGTTCAAACTCGCCAAAAATGTAAGGGAAAAGAGTCTGTCTTTGATCAATCCCCTAGGAACAACTCAAAAGTTTGGTTTGATCCCAAAAGTAATCTTAGTGAGTTGAGCACACCCTTAGCACCTTCTCATTCAGATATGGATATGAGTTACACAATGACTTGAAGAGAGAGGGAAGAAATGGATAAAAGCCTTGATGACATATTTGAAAGGCATAGAGATAATTCTATTTGGCAGTTCCTCTCATGAAAACTGACCAGTATCACCCCTTATCTCAACTAGATATTTGGATGCACACCAAAGGGCTGAAAGGGAAATGAAGAAATCCTATCAAGAAGAGAAATCACAACATGATAGTCAAGATGATGAACCTTATGATACTCATGTGAATGCAGCATATACCAATGACTTGTTTAAACATTCAAGACCAAGTTCACCGCTCCAAACAACTTCAAGATACACAAGTGAAAGACTTAAGAGAATTGAGCGTGAAAAGAAAGCCTTCCTAGATGAACAAGCTGCAAAGGAAGAGAAATTTAGACTCCTAGAGTCGAAAAGACAAGCCTTATTGGAAATAGAAAGGAGATTCACACAAGAAGAGAAAGATAGACTCTTGGCTCAACAACTTAATGATCAATTCAACATGTGTGTTGGTGGTGGAAATAACTCTCCTCCATCCACTCCTTCCAAGACTCCATGAAGTGGAAGATGTTTATGAACACATTCACAATCTCCTAGCCCTAGAGGAAGAAGGGCTTCACAACATGATCATTACAGGAGACAAACACCTCCTAGGAACTCAAGACAACCTTCACAATGTGCTCACCATGGTTCACAATATGGGGGTAGTAGTTTGAGTTTTGACCTCAACTTCCAAGACTTCATGAAGATACAACAAGAACTAATCTTCCAATAGTATGTGGAGAGATACTTGGAGCAAAACAAAGATAAGTTCCTAGAGATTTTAATCAACAAAGGTGCCAAAGTCCCGTACAACTTTGATGTGGACAGGAAGATCAAGAAGAAAGGTCCATCTCAAGAAGAAGAGATCAAACAACTTAAGATTATGATGGAAAAGATGCTGGCACCCAAGAGTTCATTCTCACTTTATTCAATTTTTTGTAATCCTTTTGACAAGAGTGTGAGCATGAAAGACTTTCCTAGAAAGGTTAAGATCCCCCAATATGATAAGTATGATGGTAATGGAGATCCACATGATCATGTGCGTCAGTTTTATATTATGAGTTTTGAGTTCCATCAATATGACTCGTACCTTATGAGATTGTTCCCAAGGAGTCTTAAGGGTCAAGCGATGGAATGGTTCACCAACATAACTCCCCCCGTCAAGACTTTCAAAGAGCTTATCCATAGATTTGTCCAACACTTTGCATACAACCTTTCAAGATCTATCACCATGTTGGACTTATGCAACTTAAAGAAAAATCAAGGGGAATCCTTTATCACTTTCTTGCAAAGGTGGAGACAACAATGCTCTCACTACTCTAGGACCATTCCTGAAAATGAGAAGATTGACATCCTTGTTAGCAACTTGGTTCCTGAAATGTGGTATGAAGTTAGGAAGATGGTTTTTTACTCCTTTGACACCATGGTTGAAACCACATGTAGGATTGAAGATGTTTTGAAAGAAAAAGGAATTTTGACCAAACATGGAAACAACAACAACAACAATGGTCAAAATAACAACTCTAACAAGGATAAAGGAAAAAACTCACATTGGAATAGGAACAAACAAGTAGTCAATGATGGAGTTGTGGACTCCTCTCAACCCAAAGATCAAGTTGTTCTTCATTTGTCTAGTGGTGTTCAAGCCATGAAGCTCAATGCCTCTAACCAACAAGAGCACAAGCCAAAGTACCAAGATAAGCCTAAGAAAGAGAGACGTCAGTTTTCAAAACTTGGTGATTCATATGAGGATGTCTTAAAAACACTCATTGCCAACAATCTTGTGCATCCTCAAGATCCAACAAAGCATTATATACCTAATGTTAAGCCACATTGGTGGGATGAGAAAGCCTTTTTCAAATTTCATAATGGCATTGGACATAATATTGAAAACTCCTGGAAACTTAAACATATCATCCAAGATCTCATTGAGAATGGAAAACTTAAGGTAGATGGATTGAACACCAATGCTGGTCATAATTACATATTTTACATTAATAACCTTTGATTTTCTTGTTCTTTTAATTTAAAAAAGGAGAAATCTCCTCTTGTATGTCATGTCTACAACAATTAAAAAACACGAGATAGTGAGAACTGACAATGTTATGGACTCAATTGTTTCAAGCAGAATGTTATTGACAATCTTTCTTTCTATCCGACATGAGTTTGCTGGATACATTTTCTTCTTATAGTGAGTTTCATCTAATTCATGGATAAAAGATATTTTCAAACTAAGGCATCGACCTTAGATCAAGATATAATGATTACAATGATTACAAGGAATGAACTGACTTGAAGCACATTCTTTGAAGTGTTGATTACAGTTCGTTGTTTATATATTTGTAACTCATTTCATCTCTGCTTGTCTGCCCATTCAGTCCTCCGCACTTCACAATACCTAATTCACATTCATGTATCATCCAAACTTCATCTTCAAGGAATAACCTCCTTTATATATCCACCACAACAGAAAATGACATATATTAAGTTGGCCTAATAGGATGTAATATGTAACATATGGCCGTCGGCCCCATCTATAATCTCCATGCACCCAGAAAGAAGATAAAGCATGTGAAGCATCACACCATGTTGGCACACCTAGGTTGATGATTTTTTCCATGATCACCACATACCACCACAAATATTAAAGCATCGTGAGTCAGCCACAAAGGATGAAGCAATAAATACATGTTGGCCAAACAAATACAATATATGGTCCAGACCTCCAAGACCTTTGTGGAAGCACAACATAACATCACCTAACACTATTATATCTATATTAACAAGCTGGAACATTGGATCACTTGATGGTGGAGGAATGCAAAAACATTCCTACAAACTATCATATTGTCTCTATCAAGCTAGAACACAAAACACAATATCTCTTGCTGCGAGCCAAATAAGATCATGATATATGAGAAGTGACAACCTATGATATAAACCAACACATTACATCAAACACAAAAAGGAAGAACCCAAGACGCTAGGATGCAAACTAGAAAATTGTTCGCATGAGTAGTCATCCATAGCTATACCCAAGAGAAAACACCATAAACCTTCACTAAGTACATAACTCAATGTAGATCACAATCTACCAAGAAATTCATATTGTCAACACTTTCTCCCAAGCATAGCCATACCAAAAGAACACAAATTAAATCACTGCTACCAACTGAGTTGGCTAGAAACCAACACAGACAACAAAGTTGTATTGAGAACATCATAACTTCACTTTCACAAACCAACCAACACATGAAATTTGAACTAGAACACTGCCCAAACATTAGGAATATGTCCACCAAACCAAACACTTGGAAACATCAATGTGGGGCAATGCAAAATATTATGTAGACTTGTCTTGACCATTCTTTACAACCATCCTTATTGTAAGCAAACAAAAAAACACAACTCCAACCTCTAAACTTTTGTGGACTTGAAAATAGGATAGTGCAACATTCACAAATCATATATTATAGAACTAAAACAACAAGCCACCAATCTTCTTATGCGGAGCATTCTCCCAAAAGGGCTTCAAATACTCTTTCTTGCATATACTAGCTTCCGATTCTTGTCACCTCTTGGATATACAACATATTGTCTTCTCATCATTATCATTAGACATCATAACAACATCTGATCATTCAAGAGCATATTTCAAGTACTTTTTAAAGTGTTTTCATTAATTTCAACTTCTCATAACTAGGTACATGACAACACTAAACACTTCATACTTGTCTTCATCGGGTAGAATGTTGAATTCATACAACTCCTCATTAGTACACTATTTAACTCATGTAACTATTCATTAAGTTGATGTCAATGCAAACTTCAAGTTGACATTAATGAAAACACTTGAACACATATTGCTAACAATCTTCTCATATCAAGAACAACATCAAACTTATATAACTCCTTATCTTCATCGGGTTGGCATCAATGACAATGCTAAACTCGTAAGCTAACACACTCACATACAAATATATAAAATAATAATTCAATCATTATCTCACAAACTTCTCATATCAAGAACAAAATCAAACTTATATAACTCCTTATCTTCATCGGGTTGGCATCAATGACAATGCTAAACTCATAAGCTATCACACTCACATACAAATATATAAAATAATAATTCAATCATTATCTCATGCATATCCAACACATTTAACATGCCCATTCAATCATAATGCACAAGTGTATCAAAAACTCCAAATAGGTGATATGTATTTATATATTTTAGAAAATATGAGTTCAAATAAGTAACTTAAAACTCCTAGACCATGTAATTATGATTCTTTCTATATTTTATTATTTCTACAATCCTTTTATTGTCTTCAATAAGCAACCTTCATTTTTGTTGGCCACAACCTCTTTTTGGTAAAGTTTCTAATTGTAATCTCATTGATATAACTAAGTGACTGTAAGGTGGAACTTTTTGGCCTAACATGTAATCAATAAACATAATTCCATTTCTATATATATAGTTGTTCGTTAATAATAGACACCTTTAACAATGATTGATCTAGTGAGATATTCTTTCCTGTCATCATCGTTCATTGTTGTGACAATTTCCATTTTGGTTGTGTGCATCTTAGTGGATAATAATCTACAACTCCTATATCGGAAAGAACTACAACCACATCAAAAACATCATATGCAAAGCACATGTTAAGTAAGCAAGTTTTTTATAAATTTAATAGTACAGTGATAATTTAAATTTATAAATTATAAAATTAACATTTGTATTTAAACAAAACAAACTATTTACCTGTAACAACTAAATTAGAAACACATTCATAATTAGCTGAATATAGAGGATATTGAATATCCACAATGCCGGTATCTTCATAAGGAGGAATTGCAACTAATTATTTTATTTTCAATTGTGAAACATATCCATCTATAATATTCTCACATTGTAGAATATTTTTACTTTTGATTAAGGTAAAAATAGGTTTTGAAGGGACTCAAAACTCTTTACGATAAGAAGAAACACACTGTCGAAAGATAGGAAAATGAGAACACTAGAGAACTATGTGACAAGGAAACTCCAAAAACCAAGGACATAGGATAACCAAAAAATGTCCACAACTAAAACAAAAGCTGCAAAAGAACACCACCAAGCAACCCAAGAACCAGAGAAAGAGCCAGAATAAACTCCATCCCACACTCCCTCACTAGGAATCATCAAGATTTGGCTTTCACACTACCCTTGTGGGAATGAAGAGTAATTTAAAATGAAGGATTAGATGGCTTATTCTTCTTACCCATAATAGTAATCCAACCCTCCTCCACTTTCATTGCCTCATCCTACCAAGCCAATGATCTCAACAGTGGACCACCATCACCTAGAGAGAGAGTCCTAGTTGGGAAACTGATAGAGACATCATCAAAAGATCTTCCTACATGCAAAGCATAATCACAAATTCATTGTAGATTATTTTTTTTGTTCTCAATGCAATGAACACAAAAACATGATTCTTCTCTCATCAATAACTAGAGGCTTGCTATGTCCTGTAGTCACAACTTGATGCAAACTTCTAATACCATTAATTGTTTGATGTTTATAAGGATTTGATCGATCGATATATTTTACAAATATGTTTAAACAATATCTACTTAGTCAAACTAACAAACTGAATTTCAAGTTCTCGTTAATTTAAGGAATGTGATTTGTATCTTTAACATCCAAAAAATAACATTTGTTGTAAGTTGTGTCATGACCACCAAAATGAATTTTGTATGGTGTTACCTACAAGCTCATTAAAAAGTAAAGTGGGCCCATAATAAATCATGTGATGCTTGAGACAAGAAAATGTGTGTTCATATATGTGCAATATAATTTAAAAAAAATTCAAATGCTACAAGAATGTGTCATTTGTGTATACTTGCAAGTTCATGTTGGAAAATGCATGCTTGACACATGTTATTGCTCCATTTTCTCTCCCTTTCTATGTCCACTCTCAAAAAGATTCCTAAGTACTTTATGTTAGATCTAGCATGTTGTTGTGATAACCAATTAAATGCTTTTACAGACCTAAATCATCTTGTGAAGTTACAAGCAAATCCATTTTAAAACTAGATTAGTAAATAAAAAACTAAACACACAGACACACACTCATCAATGTAAGTTTAATGTTTTGAATTAAAGTTAATTAAAAGGTTACATAAAATTAAACCAATTTACATACCATCACATTCATTAGAGAAAATCCAATGTTGCAAAGCATTTATCCCACTTTGTCTCACATCTTTAAAAAACATTTCAAACCAATGAGCTACGTAGCTTCTATCATGGTTCGTATCATCACTATTATAAAAGTGAACCTTCTTGATGATAATGCATTCATCTTCACTAGTTTTTACACCATCCATGTGAAACTTAGCATGTTAAAAACAAACTTGTACAAAGATTGCAACTTGCTAAAAATGATAATATTGATTCAAAATCTTAGTGTGAGGAATAAATGTATAGTTCTCAAAGAAGTCTACAATTTCAAGAGAATACAACCTAGTGGAAATCAATTTTTTGAGTCATAAAATTGTTTAGCTTACCATCTTGCACAATGACAATGTTGGATGTGTGGACATGATATTCCAAGTTTTATTCATAAACTCATTGTAAAACAATTCATTCTCTAAGTCAACATAATTGTTTTGGACTCAACTCTTGACTTAGTTTGTTATTTCTCATATTCAAATCTCTTCCACATAACTTGCATTGAATAATCAATATTCTTAAACTGTAAACATTTCTTTAAATTTTCATAAATATTGCATTCATTTTTATACATTGTGCATTAAAATCATCTGAATCTTCTAATTTTACTCAATAGACCCCAAAAACTGTGCTGTACTTCTAGGGATGACAACATTTGGATTAGTTATTGCCATAGATTTTCTTATATGTTTGTACGTGTAGATAAAATTCAACATGATTTCAACAACAACAAATTTCACATACCTTTTTGTATATACAAAACATGGTCATAATCTAGATCAAACATTCTTTGACAAATCTTCACCTCTAAAAAATGTTGTTTGAATGCTTCAAAAAGTTCACTTTGTGTTGTATCTTAAAAATGCTCAGATGTAAAATTTTTGTACAATCTTCATATTTAATTTGTATAGTGTCCCTTCTATTTGAAGAAACACAAGAGTGGTTGGTCTAATATTCAGTTACCTATCTTATTACATCTTCTAAAATTATATCTTTTTGAGGAAACCTACAAATATGTAGCCAATTGCTTTCAATGTTTTCATCTAACATGTTTCTCTTCCTAATATATCGTTTAACAATTCTTCTACTAGATATAGTTAGTAGTCGATTAATTATTTGAACTTGTCTTCAACGTGATCATTTCTTAAAATTATAGTCAGCAATGCTCTACGTGAAACACTTAAATCAATACCTCGACTCGTGCTTACATTTCAATGCTTCTTGCAAGTTTTTAATTATTGTTTTACTAATTTCTTTAATACTTTTTTCTTATTATCAACTCCTAACAATTCCAAAAAAAGGATAATTCCTCTTCTCATAAATAACTTTGCACATAATTGTGCTCTTCCATTTAGAAATGTATTTTCAAAAAATTTGTCCCAGTTTTTTATAGTGTAATATTAATGATCTTTCAAATATGACATCTTTAAATGAAATCTCATTAAAACAAAAAAAACTTCACCCATCTCCATCAAATTGTTCATACCATGAAAAAATATTTCTAGATTGACTATGATCAATTTCTTGTCATACCTAAGGTGCAATAACTTCAATATCAATGAATTGTTCATCCTCTTTTTTCGGTCATACAACCTTGATCTAGTCCTTTTATTCCCCATTACAAATTGACCAATTTTTAATTCTCTTGCACACCTATACACATGTTATCATAACTGATGATTGGTCATTGATGTCAACCAATTAATTTTTGATGTATATTATGTAGCCATATCATTTGGTAATGATATAAGTTGAAAGAGTTAAGGAGAAGAAGAAATGAGAAGTTATGAGGTTGAAGAACATTAATGGGCAACTGATAAAGATCAGATGATTTGATTATGTTGGTATGATTGTTTGTTACCTAACATATGCTTATGTTATGTTAGTAAAGCATGGACATAAAGTTTTGACAACTCAGTAAGTAAAGTTGTTATGGCTACCGAGATGGAAAAGTCACTCGGTAAAGTAAAATGAAAAGTTGGTCACTCGGTAAAGTGGAAAGATTTAGGCACCGAGTGATGTAACCAAAATTGTAAGTGAAGAACACCGAGCAAGAAAAATGTATTAAATATGGATGGAATCGATATTTAATGATTAACTATGATGAAATGGATGATCATGATGATGAGGAAAATTAGTTACAAAGATCTATGGTTATGAAAATTCAAGAAGAAGATCTATGGTGAGATCTAAGCAACAAAAAGAGATGGAACAACTTACAAGAAAAGTTCAAGTTCCTAGGTGAAAAGGAAACGTGTTATTGCGATCTAGATCAAATGAATAATGAAATGAACGGTCAAGATTGATTAAAGGAAAGTGTAATACATAAGATTAAGAGGCAAAAATTATCTATATAAAGGATGATCTTGTGTGGACAATGAGGTGACAAATTGAATAGTTGAAGGGTTATCGACTATTGCAGAGGAGAAGAAACAAAGAGATTCCAAGTGGGAAAATAGTGATTTGATAAAGTGTTGATGCCAGTGGATGATGAAGAGTTGAAGAGCAAACAAAGGATCTGATATGCAAATATAGTGGCAAATATATAGGTCATTTTTATTACTGTTTCTTGCTAGCATTTGTAATAGAGAAATCTCTTAACATAGTGGACTTAACAGTCTTATTGTAAATCCTTTAACAAGGTGAAATTCCAAAAGAGTGTTTTAAGCCCTCTAGCAAGGCCACTCCTAATAGGGTGAATATCCTAACATATCTGAAGAAAATCTCTTAATCAGGTCACACCTAATAGTGTGTTTTGTAATCTTTAACCAAATTGGCTCTTAACTGAGCGTACTTCAGAAGAGTATATTTCTTAGTGGGTGACAATTTCCACAATGGTTTTTACCAAAGCTTGGTTTCCACATTAAATATATTTGTTACACATTGTGAATGATTTATGTGTATGATTTACTGATTGATATAGTTTATTTTCTATTTTCGGTAAATAGAGAGCTGTGTTTCTACCGAGTAGTTACAAAGTTAATCAGAGAAAATTTTTAAAGGTATTTTATGATCAGGATTACTGATTCACCCCCCCTCTTCATAATCCAATAATTGGTATCAGAGTTGAGTACTCTAAAAATATAAGTTTAAAGACTTGAGTAAAAGATTCAAAGATGTATAGGAGAGAGGTACCTAAGTTGAACAAGGAAAGTTTCTCAACATGGAAGAGCATAATGAAATTATATCTATTTGGGATTAGAGAACATGCCCTAAACTTGCTACAAAATGACTACACTCCACCAGCCACAAGACCCATGACCGTTGGTGAGTTAAAAGAAAAATAGGAACATAACTCGGTTATGATAGAGATTGTTTCTTCTCTATCTTATGTTGAATTCAGTGATATCAAAGATTATACTACTTCAAAAAATATGTGGGAAAAACTTACACTTATCTATGGGGGAGATCAACATGTTGAAAAAGCTAAGGTTGACATCTTGAGAGGAAAATATGATGAGATGAGAATGAAAGATGATGAGAACATCACACAATACAGTGACAAAATCAAAGAAGTTGTTAGTGCCATCAAAGGAGCTGGAGGATCATTGACTAATGAAGAAGTTGTAAGTAAAATATTGAGAACTCTCTCTTGTAAGTATGCTATTAGAGTATCTGCAATTCAAGAATTGAGATCTATACCGAACAATATTGTTACTCTTGAAGCCCTAATTGGAAAGTTGACTGAGTTGAGTTGAGTTGAAGCCCTATACCGACTATTAGGACAATCTTCAAGTCATTTATGAACATTGGAACATCAAGAAAAGAAAAAGGTAATCACAATACTTCACATGGAAATGAGTATGACAACATCTTGACTGAAGAGAAAGAGCAAGAAGAATTTGAAGCACTTTTGGTTAACCGACTACCTAGAGACAAAGGAAAGTACAAAGGTAAGTTACCATTGAAATGTTTCAATTGTAATAAGATTGGACAAATTGCATCTAGATGTCATGAAAATGACAAAAATGATAAGAATGATAAAAGAGACAACCGACACTAAAAATTGAGATATTTTAAGGATAAAGGAAAGAAGTCTTGCTACCTACCTGAGGAAAATATAAATGATGATGAATCTGATGATACCAAGGAAGGTTATGAAGTTGTTTTTGTTGCAGTAAAATAAGAATCAGATGAAGAAAAATTTGAAGATGAGAAAGCACTTGTGTCTCATGTAAGTAAACCCAATCCTTGGATTATTGATAGTGGTTGCTCACACCACATGACTTGTGATATTGAAAAAATTGAGAGCCTAGAAGAATATGGAGGATATGTCAGATTTGGCAATGATGCTCCATGCCCTGTGAAAGGTAAGGGATCTATTGTGTTGAATGAGAAGATGAAATGTAATGATGCATATTGGGTTAGATGACTAAACTATAATTTGTTGAGTGTTGCACAACTGAACAACACTGGCCACCGACTGGAATTCCAGAACAAAAAAATTAAGTTCTATGATATTGATGGAGATCTAATTGGAATTGGAGGACAATCAAGAGGTAATTTATTTTATTTTGATACTGATACAAAGAGTTTCTTGTTTGCTAAAACTGAAGATGTACATAGTTATGGCATAACAAATTGTGTCATGTAAATTTTTATAACATGATCAAAGTGAGTAAGAAGGATAGAGTAAGAGGTCTACCGAGATTTGGAAAACAAGATAAAGCTGTGTAAAGAATGTCAAGTTGGTAAGTGTTTGAAATCTATTTGGGAAATGTGATACTAAGAGGTGGGGTGAATTAGATATCACCTATTGAACCATTTTAAAATTACTGAAAACTTGCATAGCATTATCATAAAATTCATCAATGTAATGAAACTAATAAACTAAACATCATTCATGAAAATACTCACAACACCTTGATTTTGGTTACCCAGAAACCCTTGAAAGGTAAAACTAGGGTGGGGATGACACCCACAAATCTTTACTACTGCAGTATAGAGCTTACCTGTTAGGACTACAAATTTTGATCACAAAATATGATCTACCATGTGAGAGGTCTACCCTGTTAAGAGCTATAAGATTTATACAATCTACCTTGCAAAAGGATTTAGGACTTACAACTAAGTAAGCACTCAGTTAAGAGATTAACTAAGGTCGGTTAAAACCACTCTGTTAAGAGATTAAAATGGATACACCTATTAGAATGTCTCAGTACCTAATCCTTCAGTCTGCACTGTATTTACTGATTATAGATCTTCTCCTTCCAGTATTGATTTGATCTTATCTATCAAGTATATCTCTGTTCTTCTCTTCACTACTTGACTGTGTTCTTCTCAATCATCGAACTCTGTTATAATACTTCACTAGTTTGAAGATATTCTCTTAGTTCTATATCCTTTAATTCATACTCCTCTCATACATATTACATTTTAGGGTCTAGATCTCATCTTATATAGACAATTGACTTCCTCGAAGATTTAAGATCTACTATCTAGATTGTCTCATTTTTTTGCTTAACCTTTCCCTAATTCTGATTGGTTCCATACAATACATAGGGATTAATGATTGCAAAATAGAAGTGTAATCACCTCCATGATTTCCTCAATAAATAGTAAAAAAAATTTAGATGTTGGCGAAAACGGTTTACCTAAGTGTTTGTGCCATAACAAACACATCTATCAATTCTGGCTTGCTCGACATTGGATATCTTTGGCACTCGACATTTACTGTTTTCTATACTTTGGAACTCAACATAGTCTTCTTTACTTAACTTGGAAAAAATTGAATCGGCTAATACAAAAGTACTCGGTGACCACTGCTTTACCCAACAGTGACTACCGCTTAGTAAATGTACAATACATGACTCGGCCTATACATGATGACTTGGTCGTAGTGATGATCGACCAACATTGCCTAGAAAATGACTAAGTGTAAGACACTAATAGACAACAAAACTATAGGGATCAACAATCTCCCCCTTTGAAATTAGTGGCAAAAACACTTTTTCATGACACATACATTACATTTACAAGAGTACTTTAGTACTAATAGAAGTATACAAAATACTCCCCCTAAAACTTAACTCGGTCTTACAAAACAAAATTTACATTTGTACATATAAGACTTCTTTACATGACATACACTCTAATACATATACATATACAAAACTGAGTATGTCATACCATTCGGTTTTGCCTCTACTCTCTGATTCTGTTGCCTCCCTTTGTGACTTAACATGTCATTCTATTATTTCCCCCTTGTTTTTGTCACTTTAAGTTCTTCGTTGGTAGGAAGCTTGTAATATTTCTCTAGAAGTGGTTTGTGAAGTATCATAACCATGTGCAATGTAGAGTCCCAACCAGATGTGGCAATCTTCAAAGCTTCTAATTTTACTTCTAGCTTGATAGCTAGATCAACTAAGCTCTCGACAGTAGAAAGATGAAAATCTTTTTGTACTAATTCCTTTTCCTTAGCTAACTCTCTTTGTATGGCCTCTAGATGAGGTGTTTGCATTGTTTGAATAGAGAGTAAGCGAACTCTTATCTTACCATCATTTGCCATTAACTTGGCTATCCTTCCTTGTGCATGTAGGAGCTTGGTATAGTGTATAGAGCTAGAACTTGCATCCAAATTCAATGAATGACCTATAGATTTTATATCTAAATGTAGCTTGTCTACCAGCTCCTAATTATCCTTTGTAAATAATTCTACATCACACAGTTTCTTGTACAAATATTATGCACTGACTACAACTTCTTCTGAATCATATATTAAGGTAGAAAGTTCTACCTACTTTACTGCTATCTTGACAGAGACCTTATTCAGTACCTTTGTCTCAAATTTTATTTCTGACCACTACAACAACTTATCATTTGCTTCACTTTCTTCATTTGTCACTTTCTTGACTATGTGGACAAGTTTTTCCAGTATGGGGTCTGAGTCATTAACATTAGTCATGTCAAAAGCATCAATGAATATACATTTTATCTCATGAAGAACTTTCTTTTGTTGATGTTCCCTTCTCAATTCTTCATATCTATTTTTCTTCTTCAGTAAATCTTGCAATATTTGCATATGTTCATATGATAAGTTATTTGTGTCCATTTTGGAATCACAATAACTTCGTCAAGTGTTACTTGTGGTGTAGGTGATTTCTGCTTCTTTTTCTGTGCCTTCTTCTTCGGTGTAGTCCCACTTGACATCTATACAAGAGCTTTTATTGCTTCTTGTTCCTTAGGCTCTTGAACACAAATTGATTTTTGTCTCCTTCTCTTCTTTTCCCTTATCCTCCACATGAGGATTTACAATCACTAGTGCAGACTGATCTGCTTTCTCTTTCTATGTCTCCTTGTTAGATGTAGACTGAAGTGTAGTTGCTGACTGGTCCTATTCCTCGGTAGTATTAATACCAGCTAGCATGTCAATTGTCACAACTTGAGGACTGACAGTGGTAGTGTTGACAGCTGACGTGTCCTCAATTTGTGGATAGTCCATGACTTGTAATAGCACAATGTTACTTCACAGTAAGGATGTATCCTTTGCTCCCTCAACTTGTATTTCCTCCTCGGTCAATACCTGATTCTTCACTGGGGTATCCTTAGTGATGTCAACAATAGTTATTGCAACTAACTTCTAACATTTCTCTTCCTTGGGAGCTTCTTCCTCCTGAATATGTGGTTCATTCGCATCCTCTTTATCATCTAGCTCAACACCATTAGATGTGCTAGCTTCTTGTGGTGCACTTTTGTCAATTAATAGACCAAAAATAATCTTCCAAGTCCTAAGACTGTGCTGAATAATATCCTCAACCTTTTGTTGAAGGATAGAATATGCCCTGAGCTTAGGAACAAATCTATTCCTATACTGCTCTATTATTTCCTGAATTCTTGCGATGGGAAGGTCTGGTGAGAGTTGAGCTAATGTACTTTCCCTTAGACCTTGTGTCAATGTAAGAGGTGCATCTCTCTCTCTCTCCTATCATTTTCTCTAGGTTGTTTACTATCTTTTTCCTCTTCCTTTCCATGGTAGCAGATTTCAATCCCATGGTTATTTTAACCTTAGCCTCCTCATAAGTTCCAAAATAGGTAGCCTTCTTATCAACTTCCTTGGCTAACAAGGATGTGATTGCTGCTGTGGTCTCATCAATATTAACCTCATAAGGTAATGTCATTAGCCATGATACCCTCAGTATAGTAGCTTGAGCATATGTGAAATTAGTATCTACTAAGAAACAAATGTCCTGTTTGTACTTCTCAACTAGGGATACAAAAATCCTACTTCTCTTCCTCATTTTCTTCTTGAATTCTACAAAGTAGTTTTCCATTACACCCTCAAAATTCTCTCCTATCTGACTAATAAACTCATTAATTTGAACTGTGATTAGCCTATTCTTATCCTAGACTACTCCACCAATAGTAGGAAAACACTTTTGAATATAGAAGAATAGATAAACTAATAAGGAACCAAACTTACACATATAATTCTTCACTTTCCATATAGAAGTAAGGTTCTTGGCAAGTTGAGTCAGTTGGAGCTCAGAAAGGTCATAGGTATGATCCTTCTTGATGATTTTCCAAGCCTGGTCCACTGCCATGCATGGGACACTGTCCAACCGACTAGACTGATAGAATTTGTGAGCAATTACCCTCATTGCAAACTCAATCTCCAGATTAGTGATAGTAGAGATTGTCATTTCGTGCTTATTCCATACTGCCTGAGTGTTTTCTTGAATCTCCTCCTTGCTTTGACATCTCATTTTTTCTTACTAGGGAGTTTAGGGTATCTAGTTACCCAGTGAATCATGTCTTTTGTGATTTGAACTAGTCCATCCTCTAGCCAAATTTGCATGTCAAGTACTCTACTCAGTACAATTTTAATCCAATCAACCTTGAAATTTTGCAGAAAGTCAAGGGCATGAACTAACCCTTGCTTGATAACCTTTTGGTGTTCCAGCTTCAACACCTCGTTGCTGCACAGTTTGTTGTATGCTTCCCTGAGTTCATAGTCTCCAATTTATCCAATTTTACACATATAGCACGACCGTATGTCATTTATCATCAAAAAATTCTTAGGGATCGATGACAAGGCTCCACTAAGATCTCCCATGATTGCGCTCTCCGGGATGACTTGAAACTTCTGTGGCCTACACACCTCATTCCTTACCAATTGATCATTGAATACCTCCTTTCCTTGTTTCTTCATTGCAACTGATGATGATGATGCCATTTATCTCAACTAAAAATTCTCGTAAAAGATTTTACTCAGTAAAGTACCTTTGCACAAGTGTTCTTTAGATGATTTGCCGATGACACGCTATGAAGATTTTGGAAATCACTCTTAAGCTCTTAATCACACTGGTTACACACACTCTGAATCACTCAAAGAAATTTTCAATTCACTAGTGAAGTGAAATGAACAGTAACTTCCCACTTTATAGACTTCAAACGGTCAGATTAAGGCTTCTTAAATGTTCCGTACACATTCTAGGTGAGATACAACTATCTTGACAATCTCATGTTAAACTCGGCTAACACAAGCTTAGTCGACACAACCATTCAGTTATAGCTCGGTGTACATCACATCTTGGCTATCAAAGGTTCTCGACATACATTGATAACTCAGTCATTTTAGACTAAAACACTGATGCTCGACATCAAATATGAATTGTTCTACTTTTCTCAAATCTGTCCTAATGCATCTTTATTCATGCAGATATGGACTTTTTCTCCACATATGTTAGGAATTGATATAAGATAAAACATTGTAAAACATAGTTCTATACATACCTTTTCTTAGTTCGAAGTAGTGTGATCACTTGATCCACGGATTGGGTGACCTCAGGTGCACTAGCTTCACTAGTGCTTCCCTCTTCTTTCTTCTTCCATGTTTTGTTCATCTGATTTCTCATTTTCTCAATGATTTCTTCATTCTTGTTTAAATCACTGCTTGGTACAGGTGATCTACAATCTTTCTTCAAATGTCCTCTCTTATTACATTTGTAGCACACCAGACTTCCATTCATCCAGCTCTTGGATTTTCCTCTAAAGTGAGTCTTCAGATAATTTGCTCCAATGTTCCCATATTTTCCACAGTAATGACAACCATACCAAGTGTTGTAATCCCAGTTGTATGTGTTACCCTTCTTTGGTGACTTATTCTATTGATTTGATGACCATTTAGGTTTTGACCTACATTCAAATGCTCTATGTCCATACTTCTGACAGTTGAAACAGTGTCCTTGAAATTTTAGTGAGATAGGTGAATTATTGACCTTTGTCCTGCATTCTTGTGCCTGATGTCCATGTTTCTTGCAGTTAAAATATAATCCATTAAATTTAGGTTTAGGTTCAGACTTACCATGTTTGCTTCTACATACATTAGTTGTGTGTCCTGGCTTTCCACAATGATGACATGTGGGCTTGTTTTGCTTTGGTTTAGCATTCCTTTTCTCTCCACTTTTTGATGATTCTCCTTCTTCAGTGGATGATGATTTCTCATTATGACCAAGTCCAGATGTATCACTAGATCTTCTAGGTGACGTTAACAACTCTTCAAAGTATCTTGCAGTTTCATTAGGCTTGTTCATCCTTTCATTGACTTCTTTTTCAATTCTTAGTTCATTCTTTAGTTGATTGTTTTCTGATCTCTGATTGGTGATTTCCATCTCTTTCCTGCTTAATTCTAGATTAACCAGTAATAGTTGATTTACCATGTCTAGATGATTGTTAGTCATCCTTTGCATGTCATTTGTCTTTTCATCAAGTTTCATTGATATTTGTCTTTTATCTTCTTCTGCCATTGTCTTGTCTTCTTCTGCTTTCTTTTTCTGATCAACTATTTTAGAGTCTCATAGACTGAATTTATTGTTCTCTTTTCAGATCTTTGATGTTCCCATTCAGTATGTTGTTTTTCTCCAGTAGTTCTTTTATGGCTTTGTCACTTCCTGCAGAGTTCCCATTATCAAATAGTCCAGTAGTATCTTCTTCTTGATATAGTGTTTCATTTTGTTGAATGACAATTTCTTTTCTTCTGCTTAGAGATTTCTTTAGTTCTCCTATGGCTGCTTCAAGTTGTTGTAATGCAAGTTGAATGCCAATCTTTTGATTTTCTATGATTTTTCCCAACTTATAAATCTCCATCTCAAGATCTTTACCTCACAAGTGGTTAGACTTCTATAGGAGACCTAAGCTCTGATACCAATTGTTGGAAATCTATTTGGGAAATGTGATACTGAGAGGGGGGGGGGGGGGGGTGAATCAGATATCACCTATTGAACCATTTTAACATTACTGAAAACTTTCATAGCATTATCATAAACTTCATCAATGTAATGAAACTAATAAACTAAACATCATTCATGAAAATACTCATAACACCTTGATTTTGGTTACCCAGAAACCCTTGAAAGGTAAAACTGGGGTGGGGATGACACCCACAAATCTTTACTACTGCAGTATAAAGTTTGCTTGTTAGGGTTACAAATTTTGATCACAAAATATGATCTACCCTGTGAGAGGTCTTCCCTGTTAAGAGCTATAAGATTTATACAATCTACCTTGCAAAAGGATTTAGGACTTACAACTAAGTAAGCACTCGGTTAAGAGAATAACTAAGGTCGATTAAAACCATTCTGTTAAGAGATTAAAATTGATACACCTATTAGAATGTGGGTGGCTGCAAGAAGTTGGGTCCCACTTTTGGCCAAAAAGTGGAAGTGTTCTCTCTATTTTTCAAAATTTCTGTCAATTGATGTCCAAATTTGAAGCACTTAAAGATTGAATCTTGAAAAACTTCAGTAATATAAAATTTAGTGCTTGGAATCTAGTTTTCAAATATGTAATTTATTTCAATACCCACATGGTATAAATTGAATTTTAGTATGCATGTCTAAAAACCATTTTTTCAAAATGCCTGTTTTAGGACCACACCTCACGCATGTACGGACACCCTTTTTTGAAGTAAATGAATGTATTTTTGGGAATCCTTTTGGGAAAAGGTACCTAAAACACTGATGATTGATGAGAATATTTTATCTTATTTTTTTACTAAATATTTTTTTAAATTAATTTTTAATTGACTATAAAGTACATTTTTTAAACCTCTGGTGTACACACACCATAATTTGATGATAACTTCACTTTTTTTCAATTTTTTTTTTTATAATAAAATTGAAAAGAATTATATTTAGTTTGATTACATATAACTCATTTTTCAAAAAACAAAAAATTAAAAAAGTTATTAAAGTTTTAGTTAACCTTGGTATTTCAAGTTTAGGTACCATGTTGGCTTAATAAATATTGTATAAATATTAAAATTCATCATATCACTATAAAATTTATATTTTTATAATCTGCACAATAAGAGCTAAAATGGGTTTTCATTTTATCAAAAATTCATTCGAGAAGTTGTCCTAAAAATTATGGCAAGGCAAAATTTTACTCTGTAATGCCTTAGCCATTTTTTTGCAAGGTCAAGCATAGGCTTGGTGGGACCAAGCCTATCCCGAACCAAAACCCAAGCCAGGAGGTAAGGTTCCTGCCCATAGATTTACAAATTGGGAACTCATTATTTAAATTCAAATAACGGGTGCCCGTTTTGTAAATCTAAAAATGGGTGCCCATTTTTTGAAACTAAAAACAGGTGCCCATTTCTTAAAGAGCCGTTGCAATAAAAAAAACTAGACTGTGGGCCTGATCTAATGATTGTGACTTTTCATTTTGTTTTCTATTGATTCACAGCAGAAAAAGAGAATATTTCTGCCAACATTCCTTTTATTTGTCTTATTTTGAATCTGACATTCAGAAAAGATTGTTTCAATTTGAATTTTGGTGCAAAAATGGTATCAAATCAATGTAGAAAGAGGTTAAAGAAGAATTTGACACCTGAGGAGATTGCAAAAAATAGAGAGGAGGCAAAACGACAACGAGAAAGAAGAGAAAGACTTCGAAACCCAAATAATGTTAGAGCATCAAGCTCAACAATTATTTCAAAAGAGGAGGACAATGAAGACACCATAATGGATGTAGAGGTTGAAGAAGCAAAATCAGGTGCATCTTCTAATCCAATATTGGATACAGGTATGTCTTCACATCCAATTGCTACAACTTATTTTGATAAAGATGTTCATGATTTGCTATAAGCAGGTTACAATAGAAATGATTTAAATTTTATTCCTGAAAATAGATTAACAACTTTAATTGCACGTGAAATTTTAGAAATTAGTAATGTTAATCATAATGATAAAGGAACTGAAAGTCAAACCCCAATTGAAACTGAAAATCAAACACCAATTCAAAATGAAATCAACAATGTAAATGTAGACATAGAAACACCGATTGAGAAAGAAACTCATTTGAATGATAATGGAATAAATGAACAATTTCAATTAAAATTTGATGTGTTAGACAATCTGCGTGGTTTGGTTTCATCGAGACAGATTAGGACACATGCGAGAAAATTGTTTAGACAATTTTTTTATAATAAGAAATTTGGGTTTCAATGTCAATTAATGTTACAATTAATTAAAATGTCTAAAATGTGAAAAGTGATGAAGAGGTTAGGCATTTATGTGAAAACTAAGAAGAAGGATGAGTCTCTAAAACAAGTTGTATCAACTGTTGCTAGTGCCTTTGACACAATTGGAAAGAAAATTCATTCTAAAGATAGTAATGCAACACGACGAGCAATAACAACTTTAGTAAACAAAACTACTACTGATAAAAGAATGATTTCAAACATAAGTGGATATCTTAATATTAATCATAAAACTTTAGCAAGAGCTGTAAATAGAAGAGTTAACTTTGAAAGTGATCCGGCAAACCATTTATGGACCTTTAGTGGTAGACTCCCGAGGTCTGACATGAAACTTACTGGTGAAGTCAAAACTTTGATTGAAAAATTTTGGCATGATAATACAAGAGTATCCCCTAATGCCAGAGATGTTCTTAAATTAAGAGTCAGTTCAAAAGTTCATAATCCACATCCAAAACACCTTTTAGATATGACTCAAATAGAATTGTATAAAAAATTTGTGGATGATAAGGTGTTAACTATTAGTATTAGTCAAAGATCTTTTGAAAAATGTAAACCATGGTATGTAAGGATTAACAAAGAAAAAATCACTTGTTGTTGCAAAACTCATGTTCAATTTCGTTATCATTATGATATTTTTTGATCTATACGTTCTACTATGCATACTAATGAAATGTTGCAGGAATGTGGTATAAATATACCACCTGAAACTGTAAAGGAGTTTATATCAAATTTGTTTTGTAACCCACCTAATGAGCAAGTTTATCTTTTGAATGCATGTGTTTCTGGTGTATGTGATGTATGTGGCAATCTTACATTATTAGATGAATGCTTGCATGAAAATATTTTATTTGATTTTGGACAACAATTAGTTGACGTACAAAGATTTAAAACTGTTGAGTATCCATTGAAGGATGGAAAAGTTGGAAAACGGTGTGACCTAATAACTGAAAAACTTAGTGGTAATGCTTTTATGAATGAATTCAAGAGTAAGATGATACCTAAATATGTGAAACACTCACAATTCTAGATGGCTTGATGGACAATTTCACATATGCAAGAATACATTTCCACTTGGTAGTATACTGTCAGTTATTGACTTTGCAGAGAACTACACGCTTGCACCACAAGATGAGATCCAACCACAATATTATAATTCAATGCAAGTAACAATTTTTGTTCATATTGTCTATAGACATGCACCTGATAGTATAGAAGAGGATCGAAAAATATTGAGAGTACCATTTCTATATGAGTGATAATAAGTTACACTCATCAGATTTTGTCCAGTATTGCTTTAATACCTTTTATGAAAATTTAAGGGAGAGAGAAATTCATATAACACAACATCTAATATGGTCAGATAATTGCACATGACAATTCAAGAATGCTAGAATGTTTTATTGGTTGAGTAGGATGCACAAGAAAATAAATATCCAACATATCTGGAGTTTTTTTGAGGCTGGACACGGGAAGGGAGAACATGATGGTGCTAGTGCATGTGTTAAGAGAGCCCTTTGTAGAGAGCAACTCAAATTTGAGGAAAAATCAAAAGTTAAAGATGCATGTGCAATTGTTGAATGGTGTAAAACAAGTTTGTCTACAGGATCAAGTCAAAACTCTACAATCAGACATTTTTTCTAGCTAGTTGAAGAGAAGAATATCCTTTCAAGATATGATTGTAATACAATTAGCGGATCAGCTAAATGGAATTCATTTAGGAGTTCTAATTCTAACACTTGGACTATATGGACTAGGGAGCTTGCATGTTTTTGTCAATTTTGTGTTGTAGGTGAATGGGAAGAATGCAAGAATACATAATGGGTTGAAGAATGGAAACAAAAATCATTAACACCTAGTGAGAGACAAGATGAAGATGTTATAATAAATGAAGACCTGGATCATGCCTTTGCATCAGAAGATTATGATCGTGTTTCAGATCTCATACAACCTGGTAATTTAATACAATTTATTGTAAAACTTTAAATTATATATTAGTTACATGTGTATGTCATATAATTTATGATTATATATATTTGAATTATAAACCTTTAATTTAAACAAGTTTTATTTACAGTGCACATGTACTTAATTTGGTTTTGCAGGACATGTGTATGCTGTTATTGCACCTGAGGATAATGAAGAGCAGACAGAGTATTGGTTAGCTCGATGTGTAGAACCCAAGAAAAAGTTGATATGTCATCAAGTAGATGATGATAATTTTTAGTATCCAATTGGGTCTATTGTGGTAGTTGGTACATGGCTACGCAAATACCTAACAAGAAGGAATGGTTTACCAGCTTTTGAAGACTACCAATCAGAAAAGAAGATTATACACTATTCCCATTTGGTAGTGGCAACAAATATCAAATTGGAAAGATACAAAGGGAGACCTGCTAATAAAATTTTATGGACACTTTCAATGGAAGAGCATGAGGCAATCATAGATGCATTGCAGAAAAGAGAGGATGCTGATGGTACATTAGGTTGAATCAAATTTATACATGTAAGTTTTTATTCAATTGTCTTATTAAATTTAAAATTAAAATTAACTTTAAATAAACTTGAGTACATAAATTCTAACATTTCAACATGTTTATTTTTATGATGCAGTCCATGTCAGGAAGAACATCTAGATGCATTGTAGAAAAGAGAGGATGTTGATGGTACATTATGTTGAATCAAATTTATACATGTAAGTTTTTGTTCAATTGTCATATTAACTTTAAATGAACTCGAGTACACAAATTCTAACATTTCAACATGTTTATTTTTATGATGCAGGATGTCAGGAAGAACATAGATCTGCATTGCAGAAAAGAGAGGATGCTGATGGTACATTAGGTTGAATCAAATTTATACATGTAAGTTTTTGTTCAATTGTCATATTTGTATATGTTTTCTACATGTCTTCTTTGAAGTGTCATAATTTATAATTTAGAGATACATATTTGAAATTAAAATTAAAATTAACTTTAAATGAACGTTTATAAATTCTAACATTTCAACATGTTTATTTTTATGATGCAGGATGTTTGGAAGAACATAGACATGAACTATTTATGTAGTACAATGCACTCTTGTATTCGTACAATTTTGGGTTAATAATTTAAGATCACATGAACTCACTTTTATACATCAAATTTTGTTTTAAATATTTAAGTTAAATTCATAACTTTGTATTCACCTAATTTTTTTGTTACAAATATTAAACTATGCACATTGGTCAGATTATGTTCACTTAATAGATCTCATTGTTTAATAGTTATTAAGTTTGTAATGTATCCATATTGTTCTTGTCAATTTTACATGTATTAATAGATGTCATTGTTAGATCTAGATGATTTTTTTTTACAGTTAATCAAAGTGTTCATATTACTTGTAACACGTATCTAGATATTGTGCTTAGATCAATTACACATGAATTAATAGATCTCATTGTTAGATAGATGTTTTTTTAAGGATAAATTGATAAATTACATAATAAGTCCTGATTAAGATAAATTGATAAATTACATAACAACTCATGACTAAGATAAATAACATAACAAGTCCTGAAATAATTTACATGTATCATAATGTCCATCATATCAACTCATGATATATACATGCAATCACAAAACAAAGTCCTACTCTAAAAACAAGTCCAAGTACAATATATGATAACAAGTGGACTAGTATATAATGCAAGCCCTACTCTAACAACAAGTAAAAATAATATGAACAAGTCTAAACAAGCCCAAATAGTCATCATAAAACAAGTCCAAATAGTCATAAAAAATAATATGAACAAGTCCAAATAGTCATCATAAAACAAGTCCAAATAGTCATCATAAATAAAATGAACAAGTCCAAATAGTCATCGAAAAACAAGTCCAAATAGTCCAAATAGTCATCATAATCTAACTCTACTCATCTAGCTGATCTAAAGTCCTCTTCACTCCACATGAAGAGGACTGCGATGCATCAACATGCTCTATCTGGTCTTGAGTACCCTGATCCTGCTCTGTCTGGTCTTGAGCACCTTGATCCTGCTCTGTCTAGTCTCAAGCACCCTCATCCTCAACTACATGAAAAGTGGATGAATCCAAGTCCTGTAAAAAAATTTAAAGTACAAATTAAAAATTATTTAAATTAATCATCTAAGATCTAGATACACACATGACATTGAAAAATTACTTAAATTAATCATCACCTCAAAGGATAGTGTCGATGGATGCATTTGGCTTAATCCTGTAGCCATGCCAAGACTCATCGTGGTGTCGACTTGAACAACATATATAAAGCATGAATCAAACTTATAGTACATATATACATAAATTATAAAGTATGTATAACTTGATTAAATATATAAATATGGAATAAAAACATGTGTACATTACCTGTGTGTGACACATAGCTAATGTCACTGACGAGTTAGGATGTAAATGGGATTGTGCAACATGAGACAATCCAAAAGCCTACAATTAAAAAAGAAGAAGTGTGAATCAAAGTTGTACATAAATTAGTAAGATACAAATACTTAAAATTAATAAATGAAAAACATACTGCAGGTATATGCGGCTGACTCTCGGTGACTGGTGGGGCAGAGAATGAAGGACTACCAATCTCAATCGTACATGAGAGACCCTACAAAATCACAAAAATATGTCAAACACATTATCAATTAAAGTTTATTTTGTTTAAAGTTTAAATGTATCAAGATCAAAGTGCATACCGTGAATGGAGCACCGAGATGTCGAGGTGTCAATGTCATATGATGATGGCTAATGAATGTTGGAGGGTCAACCCTCCTCCGTTCATCGAAAAATCCACATGTTATGGCTCATAATTGTATAAATAAGAAATTTAATATTACGCTATATTTAAATTATAATTAAATTTACCTGTGCGGGATGATCATTGTCTGCATTGAGGAAATCAACATATGATGAGATATCATCCCCAACATCACCATGTGTGCCATCATCATCATCGACATATCCACCATGTGCACCACTGGCATCATCACCATATCCACCATGGGCAACATGGGTAGCATTAGGATCAGACTGGAGACCTGTACATATACCCCCACAACTCGTGCAAACATGTGCTATGCTGGGGGCAGTCCTCACCTAGGTCATGTGCTGTAACAAATTGCCCGTAAGGGCACTCAAAGAACCAATAGATGACTGCACTGCTCGATGATAGACAGGTGTAGTAAGTACAAGAGATGGAAGAGGAACAAGGGGCTCATTACGCACATGATTTCTAGTTCTGTCACTCAATTTGGCCCTTGGCCTATCCTATGGCATGCCCCAGCCAACCCCCTGAAATGCTCTCATGTCAAAATAATTGGGTTTCTTACCCAATTCAAACTTAGCCCATAATTTATTCAAAAAATAAAGTGGGACCTCATGATTAGTGTGTGGTGGATGGTCAAATACCATCCACCACCACTCCCAAAAATGCTCTGCTATCCCGGGGTGTCTACACCATCTAATGGAAATGCGTGGCTTCTTGCCAACTATCTGCTCACCCGTTGCAGGGTTCAAAAAATAGCGTGCCACATCATTTTTTGTAATTTTTAACTTATTAACCTCTTTATAAGAGAGGCCATCAACATAGTATACATGCATAGACTCCCTCCATGACTCAAAACTATCAATCTCATAGTCTAATGTCTGTATAGAATCTACTACGCCTTGCATGCTATCTGCAAGGTGTAGTAGCTGGATAGACGGATATGGATCATGCCTAATAATATTTATGTCTCTCAAGATGTCCTCTACATTTCTCCTAATATTATCTCTGAGCTCTCTAGGTGGAGGTGGAGGTGGAGGAGGGGTGGAGGGGGAGGGGGAGGTGGAGGTGGAGGTGGAGGTGGAGGTGGTGGTGCATGCTGACCTATAAGCTCATCAATGTGAAAATCATCCATATTGCCAATCTATGTACAAATAAAAACATGATAATTTACAATTAACATACTGTAAAATATATTTTACCTTACAACTTAAATGACTTAAATAATCAAAACTTAAGAGGAGAGAGAGCGAGAGAGAGGGGAAGAGAGAGGAGAAAGAGGAGAGAGAGAGAGTGAGAGAGAGAGGAGAAAGAGGAGAGAGAGAGAATGAGAGAGAGAGGAAGAGGAGAAAGAGGAGAGAGAGAGAGGAGAGAGAGAGGGAGAGAAGAGAGGGAGAGGAGAGAGAGAGAGAGAGAGAGAGAGAGAGAGAGAGTGTGTGTGTTTGTGTTTTTAAATTTATGTTTTGGTTGAACTAAATTTATGTTTTGGTTTTCTAAATTTATATTTTGATTTTCTAAGTTTAGGGTTTTGTAAATTAACTTTTTATCTAGGTTTACGTTTTTGTTTTATTATCTAGGGTTTTAGTTTTCTATGTAGGGTTTTGCAATGTAATTTTGTATACCTAAATTTTACCAGTTTTCTACTTTAGTACGGTAATTTACTTGAAGTAAATTGAAATAAAAAAGAATTACAACTTTGAAAGATAAAATATAAAATTAAATTTATGCAATAATTTTGAAAATAACATTAAACATATCATGAACTAAATTTATGTTTTGGTTTTCTAAATTTATATTAAATGATTTTCTAAAATTTGGTTTTCTAAGATAATAAAAAACAATAGTATGTAGAGAGGAGAGAGAAAGAGGAGAGAGAGAGAGAGAGAGAGGAAGAGAGAGAGAGAGGAAGATAGAGAGAGAGGGAAACCATGAACTAAATTTATGTTTTGGTTTTCTAAATTTATATTAAATGATTTTCTAAGTTTTGGTTTTCTAAGATAATAAAAAACAATAGTACGTAGAGAGGAGAGAGAAAGAGGAGAGAGAGAGAGAGAGAGAGAGAGAGAGAGAAAGTGTTTGTGTTTTTCAATTTATGTTTTGGTTGAACTAAATTTATGTTTTGGTTTTCTAAATTTATATTTTGATTTTCTAAGTTTAGGGTTTTGTAAATTAATTTTTTTATCTAGGTTTATGTTTTTGTTTTATTATCTAGGGTTTTGATTTTCTATGTAGGGTTTTGCAATGTAATTTTGTATATACCTAAATTTTACTAGTTTTCTACTTTAGTATGGTAATTTACTAAGTAAATTGAAATAGAAAAGAATTACAACTTTTAAAGATAAAATATAATTAAATTTATGCAATAATTTTGAAAATAACATTAAACTATACATTTTTAAATTAAAAATAACCTGAAACTACAATTTTTAAAGACAAAAATCATAAAAAAAATAGTACGTACTTGGAAGATGAAAAAAATGGCAGGTGGGGTTGATAGGGGAAGCTAAACCAGGCGCCCGAGCTGTACCAAACGTGATTCCATTTTCGCTGTGGATGAAAATGACAAGAATTTCGTTTAAAAGAAAAAATATATAGATTTTCAAAATGGGCATCCGATTTGTTCAAATCAGGCGCCTGTTTTGCTTTGGGTGTCCGATCCTAAATGGGCACTCAATTTTTAAATGGGCGCCCGATTTGAAAAATTGCTTCGGGCTCCTGAACCTAAACGGGTGCCCGATTCGTAAACATCAGGCGCCCGATTTGTATTACTTGTTTTCCTTCACTACGGACTTCCGTGGAATTGGCCCCCAACTCTGAACCCACACCCATGTCTCAGTACTTGATCCTTCGGTCTGCACTGTATTTTCTGATTACAGATCTTCTCCTTCCAGTATTGATTCAATCTTATCGATCAAGTATATCTCTATTTTGCTCTTCACTACTTGACTCTGTTATGCTCGGTCACTAAACTCTATTAGAACACTTCACTGGTTTGAAGATATTCTCTCAGTTCTATATCCTTTCATTCATACTCCTCTCATACATATTACGTCTTAGGGTCCAGATCTCATCTTATATAGATAATTGACTTCCTCCAAGATTTAAGATCTACGATCTAGATTGTCTCATTTTGCTGCTTAACTTTTCACTAATTCTGATTGGTTCCATACAATACATAGGGATTAATGATTACAAAATATAAGCGTAATCACCTCCGTGATTTCCTCAATAAATAGTAAACAAAATTTAGATGTCATCTAAAATGGCTTACCTAAGTGTTTGTGCCATAACAAACACATCTGTCAATTGTGGCTTGCTCGACATTGGATATCTTTGGCACTCACCATTGGATATCTCTAGCACTCGGCATTTACTATTTTCTATACTCTGGCACTTGGCATAGTCTTCTTTACTTAACTCAAAAAGAATTGACTTAGTTTATACAAAAGTACTCGGTGACCACTGATTTACTCGATAGTGACTTCTACTCAGTAAATGTACAATACATGACTCAACCTATACATGATGACTCAGTTGCAGTGATGACTGAACAACATTGCCTAGAAAATGAGTAAGTGTAAGACACTAATAGAAAACAAAACTATAGGGATCAACAGTAAGATGATGATGCAAATCAAGGTAAGAGGATCCAATTAAGGACAGTCCAACCATGCAGCAACAAAACAACACAATGGAATAACTCAACACAACAATTGTTTAACTTAGAATTTTCATTAACAGGCCCAACTGTAAGGCCTTCTGGGTTAGGGACAATTACAATCAAGAAGTAATTCTGCAAGATCAACAAGATCCCATACAACACCAGCTAGTTCAATTTCTGAAAACTATCAGCAACTGATGGAAACCCTAAGGTAGATCTAAACTTGAGCTTGCAAGCCTCCAAGCAATCTCCTTGTCTCCAAGTGTGCAACCACTAGAGCTGCTAACACAAACTATCAGATAATAATTTGATCTACAAGATCTTGCAGGATCTTTTCCACAACTTCACTTATCTCATTCTCTCCCACTACTGCCTAAACATCTACCCAAACATCCTATAAATACTAATAATCAGTCACAAGCTGACTAGATGAAACAATTAACTCCTGCAAACAAATATTAAATGCAATACAAGTCGGCTCTCAAATAGCCTTACAAACATTTAATTCAACATGTTGGCCTCTAGATCCACATAGGAGAATCCAACAAAAGCTACCAACAATAAATGCTCCAAGTCGGCCAAGCAAATCTTCAAGAACTCCAGTTGGTAAGACCATCTACCGAGCGCCAGAGAAACAACCGAGCATCAAAGAAACAACCGACCAAGCTAAGAAACACTGAGAAACATAGGCATTACCGAGCACCAATTCCACCAAGCACCAGAGGTTCCACCGAGTTCCTTCAGTGATTGAGCTTCCTTCAATAACCGAGACCATCGGTTAAGGCGGCAACTGAGTAACAAAGACCAAATAACAAACCACCATGTAGATTCACTAAGGACCAAGAATGCCCTTGCATCAGACACCCCAGGTTTGAAAAGATGTTCTCATGTGCTGGAAGAACATCTTCTAGGATTCAACACATAAACCCCAAACTGGTTCTTCACATACAAGTCCTCCAACTTTTCAGCTTGCATACTCTTCCACTTCAGCTTCCTCTGACTTTTCAAGTATTTTCTCGACAACACATAGGTCTGTTCTTCACACTGATCATCCACACCTTCAGGATCCACCAATTCAACTTGGCTACCAATACTCAGGCTTCTCCTATTGAGCATTGTATCCAACAAAGGCATCAGGGAAAAATTCTTGTCATCCTTCTCAATTGCAAATACATTTATGACACAATCATACATAGCTCTACATTCATATTGCCAAGGTCTATCGAGAAATATATGACAACTATTCATCTTCACAATATCACATAACACAAGATCCTTATACTGACCAATCTGAACATCAATAAAGCACTGTTCTCTCACTTCCAAAGCATGATCATCTTGCAACTAGACAATCCTATAAGGACAAGGATGCTTCATTCTATTCAAACCAATTTTCTAAACCATGTCCTCAGCAACAAGGTTATCGATACTACCACTATCAACAATAAAATCACAGAGTTTACCTCTAGACTTTCACCAAGTCCTAAATAAGTTACTCCTCTGACAAGGATCCACCTTTGTACCAAGCAATGTTTGCTGAGCTAGCAAGTTCTCAGATTCAGGTTCATTCTCCACATTCTCATTTACCACAATAGTTTGTTGGTCACCAGGCTTCTTCTGTGTACACTCAAAAGAATAGTGTCCTTCCTCCCCATAGTTATAGAAAGTACCCTTAAAGATAACTCTACCTATCTTCTTCTTCAGTTCTACAAGTTTCTATTCATCTTCTGCATCAGTCGGTTTATCCTTCACCGAGTGATCAATCTTTTCCTTCCCTCGGGAGTTACTATGTTGTTTCCTCTTGAACTTATCTTCTGCCTTCAGAGCATATTGATAAGCATCTTCAACATACCAAGCTCATCCTGAATATTGAATCTCAAACCATTCACATACCAAGCTACCTTTTCCTTACCAAGTTCTCTGTGTCCAGACCGAATAGTAAGTTTGTAGAACTCCTCGGTATAATCTTTAGTAGAAAAATCCTTCTACTTCAGATTATGCAACTTCTTAAACAAATCAAGCTCATAGTCAACCGGTATGAACTTAGCTTTCAATTTAGTCACCATCGACCTCCACTAATTGATCTTTATTTCACCTTCATCTTCTCTATCTATTTGTAATTCTTTCCACCAAAGAGCAGCATGTCCTTTCAACTTAGTCTGTGCCAATCTCACCTAAAGTGGATCTTCAATTTCTTCCAACTCGAAGAAATATTCAAGTTCACCAATCCAATCAATCAAGTTCTTGGGCTTCAAGGTATCAAAGAAAGTAGAAACTTCCATTCAGTAACTGTTACTTAATCGAGCTCCAAATCTATGTAACCATCCAGTTCTGTCTTCGCCAGATCTGTCTCTCTGATCATCACCACTAGATCCAACAGCTTCAAAGTCTTCAGCAGCTTCCTCATAACCATCCTTAGTACCAAAATTATGAGGTACACCAGTCATAGCTCTCATGATATCAGCGACCATGTCATTCTTCATCAGCTCCATATCAGATTTGAAATCAGATTTCACCTTCTCTGTAATCCTAGATTCCATAGTATCACAGAGATCCACAATTACTCTAGGGTCTAATCTTCTCAGAGACATCCTTAAACATAGGAGAAACCCTCTGCAACAAACCCTACACCGACCACCTTGTGACAATCTCCAAGTTGTATGCAAGTTAGATCGGAACCTACTATCTCACACAAACAACTAGGGCAAGATTCCACAAGTTTAGTGCAACAGATCTGCAACTCTGATCATACAATCTCTTCGCCAATAAAATCAACTTTGCAAGATCAGCCTCGCTAGGTCAACCTTCACTCCAAACAAGCTCAAACCTTCGCTCTAATACCACCTGACACAGATCAAGGTAGGAGGATCCAATTAAGGATAGTCCAACCATGCAGCAACAAAACAACACAACGAAATAACTCAATACAACAATTGTTTAACTCATAATTTTCATTAACATGCCCGGCTATAAGGCCTTCCAGGTTAGGGCCAATTACAATCAAGAAGTAATTATGCAAGATCAATAATATCCCATACAACACCAGCTAGTTCAATTTCTAAAAACTATCAACAACTGATAGAAACCCTAAGGCAGATCTAAACTTGAGCTCACAAGCCTCCAAGAAATCTCTTTGTCTCCAAGTGTGCAACCACTAGCTCTGCTAACACAAACTATCAGATAACAATCTGATCTACAAGATCTCACAGGATCTTTTCCACAACTTCACTTATCTCATTCTCTCCCACTACTACCTAAACATCTACCCAAACATCCTATATAAATACTAATCATTAGCCACAAGTTGGCTGGATGAAACAATTAACTCCTACAAAAAAATATTAAATGCAATACAAGTCAGCTCTCAAATAGCCTTACAAATATTTAATTCAACATGTTGGCCTCCAGATCTACATAGGAGAATGCAACAAAAGCTACCAACAATAAATGCACCAAGTTGACCAAGCAAATCTTCAAGAACTCCAGTCGGTAAGACTATCTACTGAGCGCCAGAGAAACAACTGAGCATCAGAGAAACAACTGACCAAGTTAAGCAACACTGAGCAACACAGGCATTACCAAGCACTAGTTCCACTGAGCACTAGAGGTTCCACTGAGTTCCTTCAACGACCAAGCTTCCTTCAATAACCGAGACCATCGGTTAAGGCTGCAACCAAGTAACACCGACCAAATAACAAACCACCATGCAGATTCATCGAGGACCAAGAATGCCCGTGCATCAGATGGCCAAGTCAAGTTTTCTAAGAAAATCTTATTCTACAAGTGATATTTTGGAATTGGTTCACACTAACCTTTGTGGTCCTATGAAAGTTCAAATCTATTATAGAGATTGATACTTTATATTGTTTGTTGATGATTATTCAAGAATGATGTCAGTCATGTTTCTAAAAGAAAAATATGATGCATTTCAAATGTTTAAGTGGTATAAGGCTAGAGTTGTAAAAGAAATAGGTAAACAACTTACGTGTTTGAGATCTGATAGATGAGGTGAATTTATCTCCGATGAATTTACTGTCTTCTGTAATGAGAATGAAATTAAAAGACAAGTGTCTGCACCAAGGACTCCACAACAAAATGAGATAGCTGAGAGAAGAAATAGGTCTATTGTTGACTGTGCTAGGACTTTATTGATTGATAAGAAGATAGCACAAACATTTTGGAGAGAAGCTATAAGCACTGCAATTTACACTCTCAACCGAATATAGTTAAAGAAAGCTACAAAGAAGACACCTTATGAATTATGGTTTGGCAGAACACCGGATGTAAGTTATTTCAAAATCTTTGGAAGTAGGTGTTGTGCACTAAAAGATTCTAGGAATGGAAAATTTGATTCTAAAGGCGATGAAGGAACATTTCTTGGTTATTCTTCAAAGATAAAAGCATATAAATGTTTAATCAAGGATTCTAACAAAATAGTTGAAAGTGTAAATGTAAGAGTTAATGAATTTGTTGAAAAGAATGATGAGGATAGCAAAAAGGAACCTAAAGACTATGAAAGATTTGTCTATGTACAAGATGGTAATTTGGTTGATACAACCAAACAACAACAAGCAGGAACCGATGAACAAGATGAGCCTCTACAGAGAGATGAAAACAATTATGAACAAGCTACCGAACATGTATTGGCAAAGTATGTGAGAAGATACCACTCACTGAGCAGAATTATTGGAGACAAGAATGTAGGAGTATACCTTTAAAAAATAGGTCCTTTGAACTTTAAAAAAAATAATGCGAAGGGGTGTGGTCAACAACTCATATACAAAGATATAGTTTGAAACAAAATACATGGAAACGATTAACAATTAAACACAAACATGAATCTTATTTAACCATGTGTACTCTTACAAATTTATCCACTTTTCAATTTCAAATCCACATCATCTTTGATTTTTATTTGACCTCTCCGAATTTGTACATAAAATTTAAAAACTGTTTCTTTATCTCAAGCCTATAAAATTAGGTGATTACAATACTAAAACCAATTGCTATGGTTGGGTTAAGCTATATTAAGGGTAAAATATTTTTTTTGAAGGGGTCTCAAAATCATGTATAAATAGATTTTGATGGGATCCACAACCTAGACCCATGCCACATTTCTAGTGATCTTATAATAAAAAACTAAGATTCAATGAGAAGCTAGAGATTTGAAGAGTTAGCTATATTTGGTACACATTAGATTGATGAACTTGGTCTAATACCAATTGTATGTGATGTGAAGTAATTCTTATTAGATGCAAATGTTCTATTCTAAATTTGAAAGTAGTATGGGCAGATATCCTTAAATGCCCCACCTACAATGCAACTTATTGGACGCACCTCCCAATAGATTGCACCATACGTACACTTTATTGCAACATATATACATAAAACAACACAAATTAATGGATGGTAACATGGATGACAATGGATGACCATGTAGGAGTATTGGGTGGTGATGGGACATAGGGTACAATTTTGATAGAGCTTTGTTAGGATAGAAGTTACCCTGATAGAAGTTATGTGCATAACATTGCCCATCGGGATGGGCCGTAAATCTTACATCTATGACTTGAGTTATGCGGATGGCAAAAACACACAACAATTTCCACTGCCTACACATGCGTACTTAACAGTTTCTCCATATTATATTTAATCGGGCAAGAGCAATTAAAAATCAGTTGTTGATCTTGAAATAAATGATCGCTAGTTAAACTTCCCGTAAACAAGGTGACTACAACCTACAATATAGAAAACAGTTGATGTTTTCCACCGCGCAATTGCACATTTCAAATTTTGTGCATCTTAAGTTTAATCGCGCAAGTGGTAACTAAGATCCCTACAAAACGCACCAAAGACAAAAAAAAAAATCAATTTTTTTTATTAGATTCGTGAAAACACAATTATTGTTTTTGTAATTTTTTTGTGGTTTTTGATCACAAAATATGTAGATCATGAAGAATAGATGGTGAAAATTTTGCGAAAATCAATTATGTTTTCAATTTTTTGAAATTTGGTCAACATTGCATTTTGTAAGGACCTTAGATGCGTCCATTATGTTTTTCACAAGCCCTTAATGTTGTCGGTGAATCACATAATTTATTTTTTGATACATCATCTTTTCATTTGCAGTTTTCTGTGATGGGGAGAAAATGCAAGTGGCACTTGCTCATCCAACTTGAAGTGCAAGACGAAGGTGGTGGAGTGCAGCTTTTCTCATCTAATGAAATTGATTGGAGTCCAATTGGTGTGGAAGATGATGGGGTAACAAACTTGTGTGCAGCAATTCCAGTCAATAGAATCGAGGCTTTTGTTGTAGGGGAGTGAAAGAGGGAAGGTGTGGAATGTGCATTCATTCGTGTGAAGCATAGAGAGAACAACCATGAAGAGTACAAGGAAAACACAACCAAGATTTATTCTACGTGAGTAGAAACAATCAACATTATAATTTTGATCAGAAATTGTCACAATTCATTTATGGTTTACAACATGACTATCTTTGTGTAGTTATTGGTGTTTGTTTGGGCCAGACGATAAGAGGAACAATGCACCAGCAAAGAAACACGTCCGTCAATTTACAAAGAAAAAGGGTTCTCAGTGCCACTTCAATGTTAAGATTATGTTTGGTATACCGGATGTGGCTTTTTTGAGTTTCATTGAAATGTTACACGTAGGTGCAGATGGTATAGATTATCATGGTGAAAATGATCCAGATTATATTTTTTCAACACTAACTAAATTAGTCTTATTCTAAATTACAAAAGCTTCTACTCCATTGGTTGGTGATAATGACAAAGTTAGAGGGATTTCTAGTCATGAAATTAATGTCATTGGAAATGATGATATGGTCTTTATAATTAAATATTAAATGATTTTATGATTCTCAACATTAATTAGTTCATATTTCAATTGTAGATGGTTGTATACTTTCATAAGATTAAGATGTACTCGGAGTTGTCGTTGGCGAAGGCAATAAAATTGGTAAATTTCAAACCATCATTTTTTAATGAAATACTATTTTTAAAAAATATTTTTGACTTGATCATTGCTATTCATATTGCAGATGGTTGGAAATCATCTAATACTACCAACGATAAGAAAAAGACATTTTTAGTCAATGTGCTTAGAGATTTAGAAATTTAAATCAATCCCTGGCTTAGAGAACATGTCTATGAGACGAATATCACCATTGGCTCAGTCCAAGTAAAATGTACAAAAGTCATTCCATTCATCAAACACGCGAATCTCTATTTGGAAACTTAAAGGAAAGAGTTGAGGAGCATGAAAATTTCCAAAAGCAAAAGAAAAAAGGTCACAAATCGCTCAAGCATAGCAATATAAGAAGAAAGAGAGATTATTAGGCAACAAGGTGAGTGCACTTTTCAAAATTATTTTAGTAATTTACATAACAATACTTCTTATTTTTATTTCACTATTGATCTAAATTAAACAATAATAGATGAAATAAAAGTTACAAATAATAAGCTATTAACAATTAAATGCTTTTACTAATTTTATAAAAAAATTCTCCAATAGAAAAGGATTTGTTGACAGTCTGCATAAAGTAGGAAATGAAATACAACTGTTGCTTTTCTCCATGCAAGTACGAGAAACAACGACTGACATTACTTTTTTTCATCTTTGTAGTTGCTAACAAAAATGAGGTTCAGATCTTGGATGCAAGAACATTCCATCTCAAACAGTGAAAGCTATTACATACTTTGCAAGCACACATAAATGCTTGTATTTATAAGCACTGATATTTGATATTATAGGCTATTTGATCTTATATTTTTTATTCTTTGGGAAGCTGATTTTGAAGCAGTGTGAAACTAGATGCTTTATTTTGGTTGCCTTTTGTGAAGGCTTTTCCCATACCCTCGTCTTGCGGATGGAGTTCAAAAATTTAATGCAAGATCCATTGGCGAAAGCAAGGGAGATAAAATGAAGTATTCCAGAAGGCCAGGACTGGAACTCTTCACTTAACTTGCTGTATCCTTAGCAAATGCGATGATATGCGAGACATGAATACCTGCACTAAATATATCAAAACTATTGGCTACAAAAACTTATTGGATTATTGTTTTAATAATTCTTGCAGATCTTC
Organism: Chamaecyparis obtusa; assembly: GCA_027943335.1. Classification (NCBI taxonomy): domain Eukaryota; kingdom Viridiplantae; phylum Streptophyta; class Pinopsida; order Cupressales; family Cupressaceae; genus Chamaecyparis; species Chamaecyparis obtusa. Next base: position 264,545 of record BSBK01008237.1, on the reverse strand, counting down.
TTGGAGATGTCATCCATATATCATGTTGTGGGACATGATCTCCATCTGAGCTACGGTTAGACAGTCCAGAACAACAAAACAATTATTTTTCTGTGTAAGTAGTAAGCTTTTTGTGCTATTGGCTGACTTGGCAGATACTTCAGGAATCTTATCTTGCTTTCACTATGAAGGCCACTGTCTGTTACCCAACATGCAAAGAAAGAGGTGAACTGTCTCTCATGGACATGGTCGCCCTGAGGGGATTTCAGGCAGCTGAAAGTGTTTACCACTCTGGCCTCCTCGTTTTGGTCATACTACATCCCACAAAGCATTTTTATTTGATCTTTCTCATTGCTTGCTTAGTATTTATGTTGATATGGTCCATGGCCAAAAAAATTCAGTTTCTTCATAAGTTTGTGAAGTACTGTATATTTTAAAGGCTTATAGCAAAAAAATCAGATTCTTCATGTGTTTGTGGAGTGCTGTATTTTAAGGGCCAATAGCGAAAAAAATTCAGATTCTTCATAAGTTTGTGAAGTACTTTATATTTTAAAGGAACAATGTTGCAATCTTTAAAGATCTTTGCAAAGAAAATTGGGCTGATATTATTTGTCAGTTGTAGTAGATAAACCTATGGCCTATAGCATAAAAATTCAAGATGATTCTTCATAAGCTTGTGAAGTACTGTATATTTTAAAGGAACAATGTTGCAATCTTTGAAAATCTTCGTAAAGAAAATTGGGATGCTATTTTTTATCAGTTGTAGTAAATAGACCTATAGCAAAAAAAACTTCAGATTCTTCATAAGTTTGTAACGTAAATTTTAAAGGAACAATTCTGCAATATTTAAAAATCTTTGAAAAGAAAATTGGGCTAGAATTATTTGTCAGTAGTAAATAAACCAGGTTTTTTTCAAAAATCTATATCATGAGGGTTTATTCACGCTATGCATTATGGTTGCTTCGCTGACTGGCCTAATTACCTTCTGAACGGAAGAAGCATTAACATACTTTTTTAATAGATCTCGTTTCAGCTAATCTTTAAATTAGCTTTCATATATACAAATTAAAAATTAGATAATCAGATTTATAAATAGATGTTTAAAAAAGTCTGAAATCAATGAAAGATGGTGCTACTGCTGACATCGTAAAGGAGAAATTAGAGACTTAAGATTAATACATGTGAATGTGAAATATGATGAACTAGCGATGAAATTGTTCGTCAAAATGAATTTGATTCCTCAACTGGAGTACATAGGAAAAGATGGGCTGACCTAAAAACCTAAAAAGGATATAAAGTTTCCATTTTCATATTTCTGGGCTATGGTAGGAAACAAAAACTTTATCATTGAGGGGATGCTGCAGCGAACTGCAGAAAACACGCCACACGATGAACTGCGAACTTAATCCCTAGAGAGCACTCCTTTGGGAGCCTAACTTAACCCCCGAGGAGCTCACTGTTTATTACTCGTCTTATAGTAAGGAAATGTGATACAGAACACTAAACCACCATAGTAAAAACACAGCCATCTAAGAGTAAATTTAACTAAAGGAAAACAATTGAGAAGTAAAATTTTAGTCCTTTTAGAAGCAATTATGTTCCTCCAGCTGGTATTCCTATTGAGAAGCCACTCCATGGGACAGATCCTCCTTGTGATGGCCGCCATACCACTCTTTTACACCCTGCAAAGTGCAAATAAAATGAAAAAAGGAATAGCAACAGTTAAATAACATATGAAAACATACCAGAGAAGAGTCAATGAGCGACCTACACTGGCACAAACCCTAACTCATGTCAAAGGAAGAAGCCAGACATTTACAAACCCTAATTGGCGTCAATGGTAGAAGCAAGACTGCTCATTCTAACCATGGATTGAGAATACACTAAAAAAACTCAGCATCAATCCCAAGAAATCGGATCCGCCACATTTTAACGAGTTCTTTTATGATTCTTATTTTGAATAAATAACAAACTTTTAGTGGCTAATTAATGCTTGTAATTAGATGTTGAAATTGTTTTGACTCATACTACTACAGGCTGGTTTCAGATTCACTTAAGGTGGTTTTCAATCATATTGTTGTTGGTCCCTGTGTAAGAGTTATTTTTGCACGGAATAGTCTCTGGCTAAGAAAGCTTAAAGAGCTTCCCACACAATAATAGGATGGGATCCTCTCTCTTATTGCAGGTGAGAATACAATCGCTCCTAAAACTGCTACAATTTTTATACAGAAATACTGATTCATTTATTTTCACTATATGTTACTGGATTGGCTAAATACTCTCTCTGCTTGGTTTATAGGTTGGAAATTCTGGGTTCCAATTACAGTCTAAATTTTTTGATAATTTCAGAGACAGCTAACTTTCTTCCCCTGTTTTCCTATATTAGCTTCAAGTAGTACATTTATAAACTATGGAGCATATTGATGAATATGCTGGTAGTCATAATTGATAGCAATTTGATTCATAGTCCATTCAAATTATAAATTGACTAGACCTTAAATGGGAAATAAAGTAATGTTTCATTTTACCATTTGCAGGGTTGTACCTCTACATGCTAGACTAGCATTCTTGTGTACTTTCTCATTTTTTCGGAATTTCTACCTACGAACTGCCATCAAAGTAGCCTTGCAGTCTGTAAAATTTATATCTCCTTTTAATTCTTTTGTTGCATCTGGTTAATGGTCTCCAGAAATTTCAATAAGAGTTTCACTGCTAGATAATTTCTTATTTTTTTCTTTATTTTGTCTAATGCTCTCTGCATTGATCAATGAAATTAGAAGGGGCATCCTGTTGGCCTTTTTCGTTTTCTTTGCAAATGAAATTAACATGGGCATCTTCTTGGCCTTGTTTTTTTCATATAAGGAAATAAGGTTGATGTAGGTCATAATTACACATTTTACATTAATAACCTTTGATTTTCTTGTTCTTTTAATTTAAAAAAGGAGAAATCTCCTCTTGTATGTCATGTCTGCAACTAAAAATCTTGAGATAGTGAGAACTGACAATGTTATGGACTCATTTGTTTCAAGCAGAATGTTATTGACAATCTTTCTTTCTATCTGACGTGAGTTTGCTTGATACATTTTCTTCTTATAGTGAGTGTCATCTAATTCTGTTGGAAGTGGTGATAGTTTTGAGAGGGGGTAAATCAGGACTATACAAAATTTTAACAAGATCAAGCATAAAATCTGATATCAATTTGCTGAACAATATGGATTTGAATATGAATAAAACAGAATGCAAATAAACAATGCACAAGACAACACTGAATTTTTTGCCGAGTGGGAAACCCTCAAAACCTTACGGTTTTATCACAGGAAGAAAAACCACTCCTACCTAACCTGTTCTTTTATTTCAAAAAACCTTTTCATACAATAGCAGCTCCTACTGCTTTCCTTGGCTTATAGCCTTTCACTGTTTTAAAATGACTTATAAATCACACAGTTTGTGTATGTAATTGTATGCACTTAATCAACATACACCTTACACATAAAACTGCATATAATAAAACCCTCAATATAACTTTTGTCTCATAGAGTAATATTTTTCTTTTTGTTTTCACACCTTTACAAAACACATCTTCCTCCTTTTAAAAACATAGGAAGTATATAATTTTTTGAGAACAATCCAGTTCTGAACTGGTATTTCAAACTGATTTTTCAACTGAAACTGAAAAACCATTTCACTCTAAAACTCAACTGATAATGCTCAACTGTAAAGTGAAAAATAGTTGTTCACATTAACAGTTGAATTTCGAATGCATCTTTTCAACAAATCTGGTATCAAAACTGTTTAAAAAATAGTTGATTACAAAGCCGTTTCAAATTGTTCTTCATAATAAATGAACACTCCTTTTTTACAAATGCAAATGAAATTAACTTATTTTGAAAACCTGTTTTCAATGGAACCCACAACTGTAAAACTGGGTAATTGAATCTGGTGAAACTGAAAACTACATAGAGCATAGTTTAGCAAATAATATGAACTCAATATTCATAAATAAACCCCAAAAGAACTGAAACAAGAAACCTTATTTGCAGATTCACAACTATATGCCACGAAGAGATATATTTACACATGTTAACCTCAATACAACACATATCTCTTTGTCGGTATTGCTGAGCAGAGAAGTCACAAAGCCTTCATTACTCTTCACTATAAGCACTGTATTGAAATGTGTTAACTGTCGAAGCATACCTGTTGATTGAACACAACTGAGAATGCATACCACACTGTAGTAGAACCCAAAACATTGCCATGTCTGTAGAATGCATGATGCTTAGAGAACCAGAACAAAACAACAATACAAAATGTATCAGTAAAGAAGTAAGCATGGCAACTTCAAGAACACAATACATCTCACAGAGAAAAAAAACCTCTCACCAGTCCGTCAATACCTTTCGTGAACTGGAAAAACTAGTATTGATAAGTTCCTCATCAGTAGCACAAGAACATACTGAAAACCCAAAATCAAATGCCAAGAAAATCCAATAAACTGGCTCAAAGAAAATACCATGGCGGCACCCTCAGATTAGGGCAAGAACAAAATGAATTGCTAAGTGAAAGCTTCGTAAATGAAAAGAAGCATAACTTTAACAAAACATAATTATGATTCACATCCACCACGTTAAGTATGCCACTGATGCAGGAGCATCCTGGGTGTAAGAGCAATCTTGCATCACCCAAAAATATTTCTGCTTTTGTATTCAATAAGGGCTATTTTGTGCAGAGCTGCTATTTATGGAAAGTTACTATTTTTGGTAATTTTCGTATGTGCTCAGAATGATCTGATTTCTTTCTTGGAGGTTCATTTTGGTCATATAAGTCTGCCAGCAAAGTTTCATGGCTAGATCAGGTGTAGTTTTGAAGATATTGAAGATTTTCGGTATTGGCAGCAGGGTACAGAAACTTCGAACTCAGTTTTGAAGGCTTTAGAGGCCCCGGATGAGGTCAAAAATTTGGGTGACGGGCGCGGGCGCTGGTCAAGCCTGTAGAGCGCTTCGTGGCATTTCCGAAGTGGGGTTATAATAGCCGATCGGGTCAACTGGTGATGACTTATGGTCTTCGGAAGTTGGGCCACCTGAAATGGCGAAAAATAATTTTCTTCAAAATTTCTGTTCGGGTTTCAAAGGTTATCTTGAGCCGACTATGATGTAATAAAATGTAAAATAAAATAATTCTAAGTTTGGTCGGCCTTATTGGCTAAAATTCTGGAACCTTCCCAGGCGGTGGAAAATTGCCTATATAAGGAAGGCTGTATTATTGTCTTAGGCAGTTCAGAATAGTTCTGGGTAGTAGATCTGGGTATTGATTCGAGGCTTTGTCCTACAGAATATTGTAAGGGAATGCCCATGTGGCTTTGCATATTGTAATTCTGAAAGTTTGTAATTCCACATTTGTGGAGATAATAAGAAGCCAATTTTCTGTTCTTGCATATTACTGTTGTTGTTTCTCTATTTCTATTATGTGTTTGTGGTATTAAGGGGAGCACCCTTCATTAGGTGGTATCAGAGCAGGAGTTCTTGAGTGTGTAAACAGATCACCGACTGTGAGGCAGTTTGCACCAGGACCGTGGCTAGGGTTTCAACGTGCATCGCGAAAATGCCTCCACGAAGGGAACATGGCGGAAGAGCTGGTGTTGTAACACCTGAGGTTAGAGAACTGCAAAGACAAGTGCAAGCATTGCAAGAAGAGATTCACAGAGGAATGAATCTTAATGTCAAAGATGAAAGCGAGGATGAAGCTGAGGAAGAATATCAAGAAGGAGAAGTTGAAATTGTGAACCACGAGGAAGAAAGACTTTTTCGGGCAATTTCCAAGATTGGGAAAAGACCTAAGATTGAGGTTCTTACATTTTCTGGAAATCTTAACCCAGAGGAATTGATCGACTGGATCAATGAATGTGAGGAATATTTTGAGTATGAAGATGTTGAGGATCCTGATAGGGTCAAATTTGTGAAGGCCAGACTGAAAGGTCATGCAAAAATCTGGTGGCAAGAAATTCAATTGGAGCGAAATAGAAGAGGGAAAGATAAAATCACAAGATGGGATCGGATGGTGGATAAATTGAAGCGACAGTTCATTCCTGTTGATTATGAGCTTGATCTACTAAAGAAAATGCAAAGTTTGAAGCAAGCAGGAAGATCTGTTCAGGAGTATACAGAGGAGTTCTATCGACTTCTCATCAGACAAGGCCATGCAGAAGCTGATAAAGAGAAATTTGCCCGATACCTTAATGGGTTAAGGCCAAGCATTCAGGAGGAGCTGAATCTGGTTCGAATGAACAGTATTGAAGAGGCATACCAGTTTGCCCTAAAAGTAGAGGAAAAGCTGAACAATAAGTTTGAGAGCAGACAAAACGGAAGAGGTCGCGGTGGACAATCTGGTGGACGGTCATATGGTGGCCGAAATGAAGATCTGAAAAAGAAGGATGAGGCCAGTAGCAGTCAGAATCAGCGTGGAAATAATTCCAATCGCTTTCAGGATCAGAATAATAGAGATCAGAGAGGAAGAGGAAGAGGACAAGGATCTGGAAGAGGAGGCTTCCGTGGAACATGTTTTCACTATGGAGAAGGTCATAGGGCATTTGAATGTCCTCAGCGCCAAGGCAGAACAGACAGGAGAAATGAAGGCCAGGCCAGAGTTGCACATATAGATGAAGATGCCAGATCATCAAATTCTGAAGATGCTGAGAGAGGAGAAACGTTGATTAACAGAAGAGTCCTGTTGAGTGGTGAGAATGAACCTGAGCAAAGGAGGAGCCTGTTTCGTACCAGGTGCAAGTGTGAAGGTAAATTTTGTGATGTGATCATTGATAGTGGGAGCACTGACAATTTGGTGTCAGAAGAGATGGTGACAAAGTTGAAGCTCAAGAGACAGAAACACCCACATCCATATTGGATTGCCTGGGTACAGGATGACCACAAGGTCATGGTCAGTGAACAGTGCCTGGTAAAGTTCAAGATCGGTGGGTACCAAGATGAGGTACTATGTGATATCATCTCTATAAAAGCATGTCATATGTTGTTGGGTAGACCATGGCAGTTTGACAGATGTGCTGTACATGATGGTCGTGCGAATACCTATTGCCTGACAAAGGAGATGGAGTGCGACATAAGCTAAAACCATTGAAGGAGACTGAAGAAAAGGTATGTGGTAATGCAAGGATAACTTTTGTTGATGGAAGAAATTTCCTAGATGGTATGAGGCATGAGCATGTATGTTTTGCTTTAATTCCAAAAGCTGGTAAAGAGGAAGTAGAAGATGTTCCTGTAGAAGTTGCAGATTTGTTGAATGAGTTTGAGGATATTGTATCCGACAACATGCCTGATGGATTACCACCAGTCAGGAAGATCAGTCATCAGATGGAATTGATCCCAGGAGCGAGTGTTCCGAATAAGGCAGCACACAGAATGACACCTGCAGAAAGTGAGGAGTTGAACAGACAAGTACATGAACTGTTACAGAAAGGATTGATCTGTGAGAGTCTGAGTTCCTGTGCTGTACCAGCGGTATTAGCACCAAAGAAGAATGGAGAATGGAGGATGTGTACAGATTCTAGGGAAATAAACAAGATCACAATCAAGTATAGGTTTCCATTGCCACGAATGGATGATATTATAGACTGTTTGAGTGGAGCTGTGTATTTCTGAAAAATAGATCTGAAGAGTGGATATCATCAGATTCGGATCAGAGAAGGAGATGAATGGAAGACTGCCTTCAAGACAAAGGAAGGACTATATGAGTGGTTAGTCATGCCTTTTGGGCTAACCAATGCACCGAGCACTTTCATGCGGCTCATGAACGAGGTTCTGAAAGAATTTCTGGGTAAGTTTGTCATTGTTTACCTAGATGATATTTTGATCTTTAGTAAGACATTGGATGAGCATATGATGCATATCCGTATGGTATTTGAGAAGTTGAGAGAAGAAAAATTATTGATTAATTTGAAGAAGTGCAGTTTTGTGAAGAAAGAGTTGGTGTATTTGGGGTTTGTAGTTTCAGGAGAAGGTCTGAAAATGGACCCAGAGAAGGTACAGGCTATCCTTGAATGGCCTACGCCAAGGAGTGCTACTGAGGTAAGATCTTTCCATGGTCTAGCTAGCTTTTATAGAAAGTTTATCAGAAATTTTAGCAGTATTTATGGACCCTTGACTGAAACAATGAGAGGGGATAGAAAAGAGTTTAAGTGGACTAATGGGGCAGAAAAGAGTTTTCAATTATTGAAACAAAAAGTTACAGAACAACCTGTTTTAGCACTTCCAGATTTTAATAAGGTGTTTCAAGTAGATTGTGATGCTAGTGGTACTGCAATAGGAGCTGTTATGAGCCAAGAAGGTAAACTTGTTGCTTATTTCAGTGAGAAATTAAATGATGCCAAGAGAAAATATTCTGTTTATGATCAGGAATTTTATGCTATAGTTCAGGCATTAAAGAAGTGGAGACATTATCTGCTTCCTAAGGAGTTTGTTTTGTATACTGATCATCAAGCTTTGCAATATTTGAATAGTCAAGGAAAATTGAATCAAAGGCATTTGAAATGGGTTGAGTTTTTACAGAGTTATACATTTGTTTTGAAACACAGGAGTGAAAAGTCTAATAGGGTTGCAGATGCTCTTAGCAGAGGGCAACTATTGCTGACAGAAATGCAGATTGAAGTGGTTGGGTTCAAGGAACTCAAGAATTTGTATCCAGAGGATCCTGATTTTGGTGAAGCTTGGAAAGCTTGTACAGAACTTGTTACTCTAGACAGGATGAAATGGTTGGATTTCATCATCCAGGATGATATGCTATTCAGAGGGAGTCAGTTGTGCATCCCACGAAGTTCTATGAGGGAGAATCTCATCAAGGAGAAGCATAGCGGAGGATTGGCTAGATATTTTGGTCGTGACAAAACCCTTTCTTTGGTTAGTGGGAATTATTATTGGCCACAGTTGCAGCAAGATGTGAAGAAATTTGTACAGAGTTGCAGAGTATGTCAGATGGCGAAAGGAGTGAAGTAGAATATAGGGTTGTATAAGCCATTGCCTATACCAGAGAAGCCTTGGGAGGATATCAGCATGGACGTTGTTCTTGGTTTACCGAGGACTCAGCGGGGACATGATTCAATTTTTGTAGTGGTTGACAGGTTTTCAAAGATGGCACATTTCATTCCCTGCAAGAAGACTAATGATGCTATTCATGTAGCAGAATTGTTTTTCAGAGAAGTAGTGAGACTTCATGGTTTGCCAAAGACCATAGTTTCAGATCGGGACACTAAGTTTGTTGGATATTTCTGGCGTACATTGTGGAAGAAGTTGAAGATAAATTTGAAGTTTAGTTCATCACATCATCCACAGACTGATGGACAGATAGAGGTGGTGAATAGGAGCTTGGGAAATTTGCTGAGATGTTTGGTTGGATATAAGCCAACAGGATGGGATTTAATTTTACCACAGGCAGAATTTGCATACAATAATTCTGTCAATAGAAGCACTGGTAAATCACCATTCCAGATTATATATGGAAGTAGTCCAAGAAATGTATTTGAATTGAGAAAAATAGATAAAGGAGAAATAAGTAGTGCTGAAGCTGAAGATTTTGCAGAACACTTGAAGAACATCCATGAGGAGGTGAGGAAACATATTAACAAGATGAATGCGCAGTATAAGGCTAAGGCAGATGAGAAAAGGAGGTATAAGGAATTTCAGGTTGGCGATGAAGTCATGGTTCATTTGCAGAAGGAGCGGTTTCCGGTTGGTACATATAACAAGTTGAAAATGAAGAAGTTTGGACCATGTAAGATACTAAAGAAGCATGATTCAGGAAATGCATATGAGGTAGAATTGCCTACTGAGCTAAATATTTCACCAGTGTTTAACATTTCAGATCTGACAGAGTATCATGAAGGAGGTGTTGAAGATGAGATCACAGCAGCACAGTGGAGTATTCCAGCAACTAGTTCAGACACTAAGGAGATCGAAGATATACTAGACAGTCGTGTTGGTAGAAGCACAAGGAACAGGACATATGAAGAATATTTGGTCAAGTGGAAAGGATGACCTGTTGAAGATTCATCATGGCTGACAAAGGAGGAGGTTAGCCGTCTTGGTTTTCCTCTGCACACCTGAGTCGTGACAGGGTCACTTCTCAAATTACCCTAGGTGTCTGATGCAGGAGCATCCTGGGTGTAAGAGCAATCTTGCATCACCCAAAAATATTTCTGCTTTTGTATTCAATAAGGGCTATTTTGTGCAGAGCTGCTATTTATGGAAAGTTACTATTTTTGGTAATTTTTGTATGTGCTCAGAATGATCTGATTTCTTTCTTGGAGGTTCATTTTGGTCATATAAGTCTGCCAGCAAAGTTTCATGGCTAGATCAGGTGTAGTTTTGAAGATATTGAAGATTTTCGGTATTGGCAGCAGGGTACAGAAACTTTGAACTCAGTTTTGAAGGCTTTAGAGGCCCCGGATGAGGTCAAAAATTTGGGTGACGGGCGCGGGCGTGAGCGCTGGTCAAGCCTGTAGAGCGCTTCGTGGCATTTCCGAAGTGGGGTTATAATAGCCGATCGGGTCAACTGGTGATGACTTATGGTCTTCAGAAGTTGGGCCACCTGAAATGGCGAAAAATAATTTTCTTCAAAATTTTTGTTCAGGTTTCAAAGGTTATCTTGAGCCGACTATGATGTAATAAAATGTAAAATAAAATAATTCTAAGTTTGGTCGGCCTTATTGGCTAAAATTCTGGAACCTTCCCAGGCGGTGGAAAATTGCCTATATAAGGAAGGCTGTATTATTGTCTTAGGCAGTTCAGAATAGTTCTGGGTAGTAGATCTGGGTATTGATTCGAGGCTTTGTCCTACATAATATTGTAAGGGAATGCCCATGTGGCTTTGCATATTGTAATTCTGAAAGTTTGTAATTCCACATTTGTGGAGATAATAAGAAGCCAATTTTATGTTCTTGCATATTACTGTTGTTGTTTCTCTATTTCTGTTATGTGTTTGTGGTATTAAGGGGAGCACCCTTCATCAGCCACGTGGTAATATGATTGCCAAGTGTTGACAACCGTGGTCAACCCAACGCAAAATCAATTAACCTTAGTTTACATAATGACATAAAAATCTTCAATGCCAGCTGGAGAACGTAATGCATGCAGCGTCATGCATCAAGGACAAACACCAACATAATTCTTGGATAAAAGATATTTTCAAACCAAGGCATCGACCTTAGATCAAGATATAATGATTACAAGGAATGAACTGACTTGAAGCACATTCTTTGAAATGTTGATTACAGTTAAATGTTGTTTATATATTTGTAACTCATTTCATCTCTGCTTGTTTGCCCATTAAGTCCTTCTCACTTCACAATACCTAATTCACATTCATGTATCATCCATACTTCATCTTTGAGGAATAACCTCCTTTATATATCTACCGCAACAGAAAATGACATATATTAAGTTGGCCTAATAGGATGTAATATGCAACTTATGGGTGTTGGCCCCATCTATAATCTCCATGCACCCAAAAAGAAGATAAAGCATGTGAAGCATCACACCATGTTGGCACACCTAGGTCTAAGTTTTTTTCCATGATTACCACATGCCACCACAATTATTAAAGCATCGTGAGTCGGCCACAAAGGATGAAGCAATAAATACATGTCGGCCAAACAAACACAATATTTGGTGCGAACCTCCAAGACCTCTGTGGAAGCACAACATAACATCACCTAACACTATTATATCTATATTAAAAAGCTGGAACATTGGATCACTTGATGGTGGAGGAATGCAAAAACATTCCTACAAACTAGCATATTGTCTCTATCAAGCTAGAACACAAAACAGAATATCTCTTGCTGCGAGCCAAATAAGATCATGATATATGAGAAGTGACATCCTTTGATATCAACCAACACAATACATCAAACACAAAAAGAAAGAATCCAAGACGCTAGGATGCAAACTAGAAAATTGTTCACATGAGTAGTCATCCATAGCTATACACAAGAGAAAACACCATAAACCTTTACTAAGTACATAACTCAATGTAGATTACAATCTACCAAGAAATTCATATTGTCAACACTTTCTCCCAAGCACATCCATACCAAAAGAAACTTGAATTAAATCATTGCAACCAACTGAGTTGGCTAGAAACCAACCCAGACAACAAAGTTGTATTGAGAACATCATAACTTCACTTTCACAACCAACCAACAAATGAAATTTGAACTGGAACATTTCCCAAACATTAGGAACATGTCCACCAAACCAAACACTTGGAAACATCAACGTGGAGCAATGCAAAATATTTTCTAGACTTGTCTTGACAATTCTTTACAACCATCCTTATTGTAAGCAAACAATAAAACACAACTCCAATCTCTAAATGTTTGTGGACTTAAAAATAGGATAGTGCAACATTCACAAATCATATATTATAGAACCAAAACTGCAAGCCACCAATCTTCTTATGCTGAGCATTCTCCCGAAAGGGCTTCAAATACTCTTTCTTGCATATACTAGCTTCTGATTCTTGTCACCTCTTGGATATACACCATATTGTCTTCTCATCATTATCATTAGACATCATAACAACATCTGATCATTCAAGACCATATTTCAAGTACTTTTTCCCGTATGTCAAACTTCAAGTGCTCTTACCTGCATATTTCAACTTCCCATAGCTAGGCACATGACAACACTAAACACTTCATACTTGTCTTCATTGGGTACAATGTTGAATTCATACAACTCCTCATTAGTACAATATTTAACTCATGTAACTCTTCATTAAGTTGATGTCAATGCAAACATCAAGTTGACATTAATGAAAACACTTGAACACATATTGCTAACAATCTTCTCATATTGCTGAAGATAGGAATACTATTCTGTGTAATAATTGTTTCATGTGGGAGGATCATTTCCCCTTGATGGCCAAACCCTGGTATGTGGGGTTTGATCCTCTTACTGAGTCCTTCAATAAAATTCCCTTATGGGTTAGACTTTCGAATCTTCCTCTTTATCTCTGGTTATATTCTATTCTGGAGACTGTGGGTGAGGCTATTGGGGATTTCCAAATGGTGGATCCTGATTCCTCTGACATCTTCAAAACAACTTATGCTCGTATTCTTGTGGAGGTTGATTCCTCCAAGGGTCTTCTTGAGAAGATCACTTTGGCTTCTTCTTCGGGCTCTTGGATTCAGAATCTTGATTATGAGGGTATTCCGTTCCGATGTTGAAAATGCCACATGACTGGCCATCTCGTTGCACGGTGTGGGGGTTTCTACCCATCATTATACAGTTTGTAAAGCCCCTATTATTGGGGGGTCAGATTCTAGCTCTCCTCTTGCTGATCTTGCTTTGGTTGATGATTCTGTGGATGTCTCAGATTTTGTTGCTTCTGATTCGGCCTTGGTTCATTCTGCTGCTGGCCCTATCTAGGATGTTGTTGCTAGCTCTAATTTTACGCTATCTTCTAGTGCTATTGGTGCTACTGGCTTGGTTCATTCTACTGTCCCTGTCTAGAATGCTGCTGCTAGCTCTGATTTTACGCTGTCTTTTGGTGTTGTTGGTGCTGCTAGCCATGGTGCTGTCTCTAGCATGGGTGTTCTTGGTGCTGTCTCTAATTCTGCCACTTTCTTGGATGTTGGTGCTGCTCATCCTTTTTCCCATGTCTCTCCTATGAGGGTTCAGGGGAACAGTCAAAGTGCTATTCTTGCCCCTTCTGGGGTTTCTGATGTTACTTGCCCTTTGGTGGGCTTCTCTAGCTCTTCTGAAGATTGACAGAAGGCTATCGGTAAGATGGAGGATGGATGGACTACAGTGAAGGGAAAGAAATCTAAATCACCTACTCCCTCTTTTGATATGAACTTACGTTCTCATAAGGATGGGCAAAAATGTAAATCTTGATCGCCCTCTATTGTATATGGTTTGGGCTTTTGTCCTTTTGGTAGGAACTCTGGTTTGTTCCTTTGGTTTGTTTGGTGGGGCACCATAGTTGTATTGGTCTTTTATTGCCATATCTTTTTATGCTCTTGTATAAGGTTTCGGGTCCTTTCAAAACCTATTTTTACGTAATCAAAACAATCTTCTCATATCAAGAACAACATCAAACTTATTTAACTCTTTATCTTCATTGGGTTGGAATCAATGACAATGCTAAACTCATAAGCTAACACACTCACATACAAATATATAAAATAATAATTCAATCATTATCTCATGCATATCCAACACATTTAACATGTCCATTCAATCATAATGCACAAGTGTATCAAACAATCCAAATAGTTGATATGTATTTATATAATTCTTAAAAAATATGAGTTCAAATAAGTAACTTAAAACTCATAGAACATGTAATTATGATTCTTTCTATATTTTATTATTTCTACAATCCTTTTATGTTCTTCAATAAGCAACCTTCATTTTGGTTGGCCACAACCTCTTTTTGGTAAAGTTTCTAATTGTAATCTCATCGATATAACTAAGTGACTGTAAGGTGGAACTTTTTGGCCTAACATGTAATCAATAAATATAATTCCATTTCATATATATAGTTGTTAGTTGATAATAAACACCTTCAACAATGACTGATCTAGTGAGATATTCTTTCCTGTCATCATCGTTCATTGTTCTGACAATTTCCATTTTGGTTGTGTGCATCTTAGTGGATAATAATCTACATCTTCTATATTGCAAAGATCTACAACCACATCAAAAACATCATATGCAAACCACATGTTATGTAAGTAATTTTTTTATAAATTTTAATAGTACAATGATAATTTAATTTATAAATTATAAAATGAACATTTGTATTTAAACAAACACTCTATTTACCTGTAACAACTAAATTAGAAACACATTCATAATTAGTTGAATATAGAGGATCTTGAATATCCGTAATGCCAGTATCTTCATAAGGAGGAATTGCAACTAATTATTTCATTTTCAATTGTGAAACATATCCATATGTACGCAATATTCTCACATTGTAGAATATATTTGCTTTTGATTAAGGTAAAAACAAGTTTTGAAGGGACTCGAAACCCTTTACGATAAGAAGAAATGTTGTTGAAAGATAGGAAAATGAGAACACTAGAGAACCATGGGACAAGAAAACTCCGAAAACCAAGGACATAGGATAACCAACAAACATCCACAACTAAAACAAAAGCTGCAAAAGAACACCATCAAGCAGCCCAAGAACCAGAGAAAGAGCCAAAATAAATTCCATCCCGCACTCCCTCACTAGGAATCATTGAGATTTGGCTTTCAAACTACCCTTGTGGGAATGAAGATTCATTTCAAATGAAGGATTAGATGTCTTATTCTTCTTACCCTTAACAATAATCCAACCCTCCTCCACTTTCATTGCCTCAACCTGCCAAGCCAACAATCCCAACACTGGACCACCATCACCTAGAGAGAGTCCCAGTCAAGACACCCATAGAGACATCATCAAAAGATCTTCCTATAGGCAAAGCATAATCACAAATTCATTGTAGATTATTTTTGTTGTTCTCAATGTAGTCAACACAAAAACATGATTTGTCTCTCTTGAATAACTAGAGGTTTGCTATGTCCTATAGTCACAACTTGTTGCAAACTTCTAATACCATTAATTGTCTGATGTTTATAAGGATTTGATTGATCGATATATGTTACAAATATGTTTAAACAAATATCTACTTAGTCAAACTAACAAACTGAATTTCAAGTTCTTGTTAATTTAAGGAATGCAATTTGTATCTTTAACATCCAAAAAATAACATTTGTTGTATGTTGTGTCATGACCACCAAAATGAATTTTGTATCGTGTTACCTACAAGCTCATTAAAAAGTAAAGTGGGCCCATAATAAATCATGTGATGCTTGAGACAAGAAAATGTGTGTTCATATATGTGCAATATAGTTTAAAAAAAATTTAAATGCTACAAGAATGTGTCATTTGTGTATACTTGCAAGTTCATGTTGGAAAAGTGCATGCTTGACACATGTTATTGCTCCATTTTTCTCTCCCTTTCCATGTCCACTCTTGAAAAGACACCCAAGTACTTTATGTTAGATCTATCATGTTGTTGTGATAACCAATTAAACACTTTTGCAGACTTAAATCGTCTTGTGAAGTTACAAGCAAATCCATTTTAAAACTAGATTAGTAAATTAAAAAACTAAACACACACACACACACACACACAATGTAAGTTCAATTTTTTGAATTAAAGTTAATTAAAAGGTTACAAAAAATTAAACCAATTTACACACCATCACATTCATCAAAGAAAATCCAATGTTGGAAAGAATTTATCCCACTTTGTCTCACATCTTTAAAAAACATTTCAAAACAATGGGCTACAAAGTTTCTATCATGGTTCGTATCATCACTATTATAAAAGTGAACCTTCTTGATGATAATGCGTTCATCTTCGCTAGTTTTTACACCATCCACGTGAAACTTAGCATGTCAAAAACAAACTTGTACAAAGATTGCAACTTGCTATAAATGATAATATTGATTCAGAATCTTAGTGTGAGGAATAAATGTATGGTTCTCAAATAAGTCTACAATTTCAAGGGAATACAACCTAGTGGAAATCAATTTTTTGAGTCACAAAATTGTTTAGCTTACCATCTTGCACAATGACAATGTTGGATGTGTGGACATGATATTCCAAATTTTATTCATAAACTCATTGTAAAATAAGTCATTCTCTAAATGAACATAATTGTTTTGGACTTGACTCTTGACTTAGTTTGTTATTTCTCATATTCAAACCTCTTCCACATAACTTGCATTGAATAATCAATATTCTTAAATTGTAAACATTTCTTTAAATTTTCATAGACATTGCATCCATTTTTATACATTGTGCATTAAAATCATCTAAATCTTCTAATTTTTTATACTCAACAGACCTCAAAAACTGTGTTGTACTTCTAGGGATGACAACATTTGGATTAGTTATTGCCATAGATTTTCTTATATGTTTGTAAGTTTAGATAAAATTCAACATGATTTCAACAACAAAAAATCTCACATACCTTTTTGTATATACAAAACATGGTGATAATCTCTCAAACATTCTTTGACAAATCTTCACCTCTAAAAAATGTTGTATGAATGCTTCAAAAAGTTCACTTTGTGTTGTATCTCAAAAATGCTTAGATGTAAACTTTTTGTACAATCTTCATATTTAATTTTTATAGTGTCCCTTCTATTTGAAGAAACACAAGAGTGGTTGGTCTAATAGTTAGTTACCTATCTTATTACATCTTCTGAAATTCTATCTTTTGAGGAAACCTACAAATATGTAGCCAATTTCTTTCAATGTTTTCATCTAACATGTTTCTCTTCCTAATATATCATTGAACAATTCTTCTAGATACATTTAGTAATTGATTAATTACTTGAACTTGTCTTCAACGTGATAATTTCTTAAAATTATAGTCACCAATGCTCTACGTGCAACACTTAAATCAATACCTCGACTCATGCTTACATTTCAATGCTTCTTGCAAGTTTTTAATTATTGTTTTACTAATTTCTTTAATACTTTTTTCTTATTATCAACTCCTAATAATTCCAAAACAAGGATAATTTCTCTTCTCCTAAATAACTTTGCACATAATTGTGCTCTTCCATTTAGAAATTTATTTTCAAAAAATTTGTCCCAATTTTTTTATAGTATAATTTTAATGATCTTTCAAATATCACATCTTCAAATGAAATCTCATTAAAAAAACAAAAACTTCACCCATCTCCATCAAATTGTTCATACCATGAAAAAATATTTCTAGATTGACTATGATCAATTTCTTGTCATACCTAAGGTGCAATAACTTCAATATCAATGAATTGTTCATCCTCTTTTTTCGGTCATACAACCTTGATCTAGTCCTTTTATTCCCCATTACAAATTGACCAAGTTTTAATTCTCTTGCACACCTATACACATGCTATCATAGCTAATAATAATGTTGATGATTGATTATCTGATGGAGCTAATGATGAAGACCAACCAAGATCAGATATATACATGATGTTAGTAGAATTATTAGATCAGTTATAGTCTTGTCATTGATGTCAAGCAATTGATTTCTGATGTATATTATGTTTCCATATCATTCATTAGTGATATAAGTTGAAAGAGTTAAAAGGAGAAGAAGAAATGAGAAGTTATGAGGTTGAAGAACATAAATGGGCAGTTGATAAAGATCAGACAATGATTTGATTATGTTGGTATGATTGTTTGTTACCTAACATATGATTACGTTAAGTCGGTAAAGCATGGAGATAAAGTTTTGACAACTCGTTAAATAAAGTTGTTATGGCTACCGAGATGGAAAAGTCACTCGGTAAAGTAAAGTGAAAAGTTGGTCACTCGGTAAAGCAAAAAGGTTTAGGCACCGAGCGATGTAACCAAAATTGTAAGTGAAGAACACTGAGCAAGGAAAAGGTATTAAATATGGATGGAATCGATATTTAATGATTAACTATGATGAGATGGATGATCATGATGATGAGGAAAATTAGTTACAAAGATCTACAGTTATGAAAATTCAAGAAGAAGATCTATGGTGAGATCTAAGCGACAAAAAGAGATGGAACAAGTTACAAGAAAAGTTCAAGTTCCTAGGTGAAAAGGAAATGTGTTACCGCGATCTAGATCAAATGAATAATGAAATAAATGGTCAAGATTGATTAAAGGAAAATGTAATACATAAGATTAAGAGGCAAAAATTTCTATATAGAGGATGATCTTGTATGGACAATGGGCTAACAAACATAATAGTTGAAGGGTTGCCAATTATTGCTGAGGAGAAGGAACAAAGAGATTCCAAGTGGGAAAATAGTGATTTGATGAAGTTTTGATGCCAGTGGATGATGAAGAGTTAAAGAGTGAACAAAGAATTTGATATGCAAAGATAGTTGCAAATCTCCAGGTCATTTTTATTACTATTTCTTACTAGCATTTGTAAAGAGAAATCTCTTAATAGAGTGGACTTAATAGTCTTATTATAAATCCTTTAACAAGGTGACATTCCAAAAGAGTGTTTTAAGCCCTCTAATAAGACCAACTCTAACAGGGTGAATATCCTAATAGAGCTGAAGAAAATCTCTTAATCGGGTCACACCTAACAATGTGTTTTGTAATTTTTAACCAGATTGGCTCTTAACTAAGCGTACTTCAGAAGAGTATATTTCTTAGTGGGTGACAATTTCCACAGTGGTTTTTACTAAAGCTGGGTTTCCATGTTAAATATCTGTGTTACACATTGTGAATGATTTATGTGTATGTTTATTTGATTGATATAGTTTATTTATTGTTGTCAGTAAATAGAGAATTGTGTTTCTACCGAGTAGTTACCAAGTTAATCAGAGAAAAGTTTTAAAGATAATTTATGATCAAGATTACTGATTCACCCCCTCTGTGTAATCCAACAATTGGTATCAGAGCTGAGTATTTTGAAAAGATAAGTTTAAATATTTGAGTAAAAGATCCAAAGATGTATAGGAGAGAGGTACCTAAGCTGAACAAGGAAAGTTTCTCAACATGGAAAAGAAGAATGAAATTGTATCTGTCTGGGATTAGAGAACATGCCTTGAACTTGCTACAAACTGACTAAACACCACCAGCCACAAGAACCATGATAGTTGACGAGTTAAAAGAAAAATAGGAACATAACTCGATTATGATAGAGATTGCTTCTTCTCTATCTGATGCTGAATTCAATGATATCAAAGATTGCACTACTTCAAAAGAGATGTGGGACATACTTACACTTATCTATGGAGGAGATCAACATGTTAAAAAAGCTAAGGTTGACATCTTGAAAGGAAAATATGATGAGATGAGAATGAAAGATGATGAGAACATCACACAATACAGTGGAAGAATCAAAGAAGTTGTTAGTGCCATCAGAGGTGGTGGAGGATCATTGACTAGTGAAGAAGTTGTAAGTAAAATATTGAGAATTCTATCTTCTAAGTATGCTATTAGAGTATTTGCAATTCAGGAATTGAGATCTATATCGAATAATATTGTTACTCTTGAAGCCCTAATTGGAAATTTGATTGAGTTGAGTTGAGTTGAATCCCTATACCGACTATTGAGACAACCTTCAATTCATTTATGAACATTGGAACATCAAGAAAAGAAAAAGGTAACCATCACATTGAAATGGATATGACAACATCTTGACTGAATAGAAAGAGCAAGAAGAATTTGAAGCACTGCTATATAGCTAATCGACTACCTAGAGACAAAGGAAAGTACAAATGTAAGTTACCATTGAAATGTTTCAATTGTAACAAGATTGGACATATTGCATCTAGACATCATAACAATGACATAAATTATAAGAATGATAAAAGAGACAGCCGACAATGAAGATTCAAAGATTTCAAGGATAAAGGAAAGAAGTCTTGCTACCTACCCAAGGAAAATATAACCGATGATGAATTTGATGATACCAAGGAAGGTTATGAAGTTGTTTTTGTTGCAGTAAAATAAGAATTAGATGAAGAAAAGTTTGAAGATGAGAATGCACTTGTGTCTCATGTAAGTAAACCCGATCCTTGGATTATTGATAGTGGTTTCTCACACCACATGGCTTGTGATATTGAAAAAATTGAGAACCTAGAAGAATATGATGGAGGATTTGTCAGATTTGGAAATGATGCTCCATGTCCTGTGAAAGGTAAGGAATCTATTGTGTTGAATGAGAAGATGAAATGTAATAATTGGAATTGGAGGACAATCAAGAAGTAATTTATTTTATCTTGATACTGATACAAAGAGTTGCTTGTTTGCTAAAATTAAATATGTGTAGTTATGGCATAAGCGATTGTGTCTTGTAAATTTTGATAACATGATCAAAATGAGTAAGAATAATAGAGTAAGAGGTCTAGCGAGATTAAGAAAACTAGATAAAGCTATGTGTCAAGAATGTCAGATGAGCAAGTCAAGTTTTCTAAGAAAATCTTATTCTACAAGTGATATTTTGGAATTGGTTCACACTGACCTTTGTGGTCCTATGAAATTTCTAATCTATTATGGGGATCAATACTTTATATTGTTTGTTGATGATTATTCAAGAATGATTTCAGTCATGTTTCTAAAAGAAAAATCTAATGCATTTCAAAATTTTAAGTGGTGTAAGGCTAGAGTTGAAAAAGAAACAGGTAAACAAATGAAGTTTTTGAGATCTGATAGAGGAGGTGAATTTATCTCTGATGAATTTATTGTCTTTTGTAATGAGAATGGAATTAAAAGACAAGTATCTACACCGAGGACTCCACAACATAATGGGATAGCTGAGAGAAGAAACATGTCTATTGTTAACTGAGCTAGGACTTTATTGATTGATAAGAAGATAACACAAACATTTTGGAGAGAAGCTATAAGCACTGCAATTTACACTCTTAACCGAATACAGTTAAAGAAAGGTGCAAACAAGACACCTTATGAATTATGGTTTCGCAGAACACTGAATGTAAGTTATTTCAAAATATTTGGAAGTAGGTGTTATGTACTAAAATATTATAGCAATGGAAAATTTGATTCTAAAGGTGATGAAGGACTATTTGTTCATTATTATTCAAAAAGAAAAACATATAAATGTTTAATCAAGGATTCTAACAAAATAGTTGAAAGTGTAAATGTAAGAGTTAATGAATTTGCTGAAAAGAATGATGAGGATAGCAAAAAGGAACTTGAAGACTATGACAAATTTTTCTATGTACAAGATGGTAATTTGGTTGATACAACCGAGCAACAACAAGTAGGAACCGATGAACAAGATGAGCCTCTACAGAGAGATGAAAATAATTATGAACAAGCTACCAAACCTGTATTGGCAAAGTATGTGAGAAGAAACCACTTACCGAGAAGAATTATTGGAGACAAGAATGTAGGAGTATTGACAAGAAGTAAGTTAAGAGATGCTACCTATTTGATTTCTAAATTTGAGCCTAGATTTGTAAACAATGCACTAGAAAATGAAGATTGAATGAATGCTATGAAAGAATAAATTGATCAAATGGAAAAGAACAACACATGGTCACTTGTATTGAGACCTAAGGATAAGAATGAGATAGGAAAAAAATGGATTTTCAGAAATAAACTCAATGAGAAAGGAGATGTGATCAGAAAAAATCTAGACCAGTAGATACAAAGGGTATGCACAAGAAGAAGGAATTGATTATGGTGAGACTTTTTCTCCTGTTGCTAGATTAGGAGTAAGAATACTACTTACATATGCAACTTATAAAAGATTTAAAGTTTATCAAATGGATGTTAAATCTACATTTCTGAATGGAATACTTGAAGAAGTCTACATTGAATGACCTGATGGATTTATTTACAAGAATAATAAGAACATGGTCTAAAAATTACATAAAGCTTTATATGGATTGAAGCAAGCTCCCCGAGCATGGTATGAAAGTCTACACTCTTATTTAGTTAAGATTAGATTTGAAAGGACTAGTGATAACAATAATTTATACTTGAAATGTGTAACTTTGATGAAATTTTGATTTCTGAGATATTTGTTGATGACATTATATTTGGTGGTAATGAGATAATGTCTAAGTATTTTGCTAAGGAAATGAGAAAAGAATTTGAGATGTCTATGATTGGAGAGATCAAATTCTTCATTGGACTTTAGATAAAACAAGTTAAAGATGGGATCTACATTAATCAATCTAAGTATATCAAGGAGATCTTGAAAAAATTCAATATGGAAGATTCAAAACCAGTTGGAACACCGATGGCTATTGGTTCTAAATTGACAAAAGAAGATGATAATAAGGAAGTGAATGAAACACTTTATCGATCCATGATTGGTATGTTATAGTATGTTGTACACAACCGACCTGACATTGCACATTCAATTGGTATTGTTGCAAGGTTTTCAACAAATCCCAAGGAAACACATTTGTTCGCAGTTAAAAGAATATTCAGATATTTGAAAGGGACTGAAGATGTCGGTCTATTATACACAAGAGAAGGAAATTTTGATCTTAAATTTTATACTGATGCTGATTGGGCAGGAAATATTGATGATAGGAAAAGTAGTAGTGGCAGAGCTTTTTTTTAGGAGAAAGGTTAGTGACATGGTTAAGCAAGAAACATAACTATATTTCTCAATCTATTGTTGAAGCTGAGTATGTGGCAACAACTATGAATTTCTCTAATATTTTATGGATCAAATAACTACTGGAAGGTATGCATGAATATATCAAAGAATCTGATGATGCATTCTAAGAAAAAGCATATATCTATTAAGTATCACTACTTGAGAGAGAAAGTTCATGACAAGCATGTGACATTGGAATATGTGAATTCTAAGGAGCAAATAGTTGATATCTTTACAAAACCATTATTGAAAGATTATTTTGACTATCTTCGAGGTAAGTTAGGGGTTCTTCCCCTATCCAATGTACATTAAGGAAAGATGCATGCTGCATCAATTCAAGGACTCAATAGAATATCTATATTATGAGTTGATGCTAGTATTTCACTCTTTAGGTGAAGCCTAAAGGTGTGAAGAAATTTTGTGAATGTAATATAAAATCTATATACTTGAGGTATATATGGGTGGTCTGACAAAAGTGAGTCTCACTTTTGGGGATGAACAAATTTTGGCCGGGCCGAAAAAATCAATTTTTAAAGTCTTCATGCGAAGTGGGGGTCTTCGAGCGAAGATAAATCACCTCTTCGTGCGAAGACCCTGACATAGGGTACTTCGCACGAAGGGGTGATGAGGTCTTTGCACGAAGACCCCCTAGGTTGGATTTACTACAAATTTTTGGTGGAGGGGTGTCATTTTCATATTTACTATTCATGGAGAGTAATAGACCCCAGTGTTGGAGCGAACCCCTTGATGACCTCGTTAAGTCATTGACTTCGTCCTCCTTACCTTCCATTCCACCTCCTTCGACCGTCGTATATTCCAGGTACACACATTTTTATTTTTTTTTAAAATTATTTTTTATTGTAAATTATATGTTTAGAAATTATTTTAGTTCATTTTTTAATTTTCAAATAGTTATTTCATTTTTGGTAATTTTTAATTTTAAAAAATTAGGTTTAAGTTAAAAAATTATATTAGTAAATGTTACAAAATATTAGAAAATACTAGAAAATACTAGAAAATGCTAGAAAATACTAGAAAATGTTAGAAAATACTATAAAATGTTAGAAAAAACTAGAAAACTTTAGATATTTAGTAATCTTATTGCTTGTTTTTAAATTATTTTTAATTTTTAATGTTAAAATGTTAGTTTTAAATTATTTTTATTAGAAAATTTTGGAACAAATTAAGAAAATTTAGAAAAATTTAAAAAACTTGAAACTTTAGGAAAATTTAGAAAAAATTGAAACCTTTGAAAAAATTAGAAAATGTTAGAAAATTTTAAAACTTTGTCTCCCCATGTGCCCATTTTAAAACTTTGACTCTCTCTCTCTCTCTCTCTCTTGGAATTTCTCTCTCTAGGATAATTATGTATAATTTTAGATTTTAATCTTTTTTTACCTGCACACATGTAATGTACTTAAATTTTAACATTTAATAATGTCTGTTACCCTAAGATGGACACACACGATCATGCACAGGGTGACCTGACATAGGGTGCCACACCCCATAATGACTCGACACATGGTGCCCCACCCCATGATGCCCTGGCATAGGTTTCACCCTAGCATGACACAACACATGGTACCCCACATCAAGTGCCCTATGTTCCTGATATGGGGACAATATTTCATTTTTCTACCGAGGAGATGGGGGGGTTACAAAATTCTATAGCTTCCTCTAAGGATAGCATTTACAGAGATATTTGCACCACCATTTTTTGGATCCTAGATGATATGTCTGCACACATGAGTAGATAGACTGCATATACTCCACATATTGTTGATTCTATATTTTGAGAGTTGACATCTGAGATCTCTGGTGATATATCCTTAGCTGAGGTCTAGTCACAAGTCTCAAAGGATATTATCAAAGGAGAGGTTTTCCCTTGCTACCGAGAGAGGAGAAAGGTTAGAGCATATTAGGTTATGCATTGTGTGGTACTAGAGAAAGCACACATGATATACCTGTGGTTCCTTACGGCACATGGTCGTTATCCCAATAACGACCAGATTCCACTTTACTTTGCACAACATGTTTACACTGAGGTCCATTTGGGTCTCAACATGAATAGGGATAACTTTAAGGAACCCCCCCTCCCGAAAAGTATAAAATTGTGGTGAATCACATGCTTTTTTGGGGGAAAAATTTTAATAGTGATGGCGAATTATGTGTCAAAATATGGATATTTGGTGGTGAATTTTTTAATAGTGTATACAATTTTTATAAAAAAATGGTGACTATAATTTTTTTTTAATAAAATTATTAATATTGATGGCGAATTATGTGTCAAAATATGGATATTGGTTGGTGAATATTTAAATAATGGATACCATTTTTATAAAAATATGGCTAAACTATTTTCCAAATATTTGAATTAATATATTTGTTATGGCGAATGGTTTTCAAATATTTATAGATGGTATGACGATTGAATAATTCTAAAGATATTTTTCACTAAAGGAGTTATCGCACCCAATTCCCTCTGAAAGAAACCTTCCACCGTTCATCTTGTACACACTAAAATGGTGCACTTCTATGAACCATTACATGCAAGGTTGCTCAAGAATGAGGCCTCACAAAGCGGCTCATAGCTCTCTATGCATGGAGTTGCAAGGGACTATGATGTGTTTGCTCTCAGCTAGAGCTACAAGCTTGTGACCTTGCTAGTCAACCACACAATGAGAGATTCAAGTGAAGACAAGGGCAACAATGCCAATATCTCCAAGAATCAAATAGAAATGCAATGCAATGCAAGCTAAGAATGAGAATGCAAATGTGCAAGCTATGCTATGAAAATAGAAGTACAAACTAAGCTATGAAATGGAAATAACAATGTGTTACAACCCTTCCTATTAAGCTAGATGAGTTAAATCTATTGCATAAAAGGAAATCTACACTAAGAATGCCATTATTATGCAACTATGAAAGCAAATATGAACTAGATGATGCAATGAAGCAAGTCTTCAATATCTTCAAACTCCAAAGGCACCTAAAACCTGCAGCATAACATTAGCATAAAACAAGTATATGCAAATGGAGGAGAGAGCTCTCCTTTTATAAGAAATGAGGTGAAATGGACCATGGAGATTAAGAGGCAAAAAGTCTTAATCAGCGGTGGAGCTTGAAAGAGGAGCAATCCATGTGCACAAGTATCCTCCAATGAGAGTGAAGTGTTGACTTTTGAGCCTCATGTGAGACAAAAGTGCTTTTTCTTCTTTTTATAAAATAAGAATAATGCTTTATTAGTGCAACTTAGGATAAGAGGAAAAGTGGGGGCTTTTTATTTATTAAAAGGGGAGGAAATATTCCTTTTAGGTAAATAAAAACTTAGGATAAATGGTTAGCCCATAGGATAAAAAACCAATATATGATCGAAATTAAGATTTGATCAAGAAATTAAGAATGTTGAAAATATTGATTATTGATAAAATTGATTTAGGGTTTATAAATTGAATAAATGGGGCCCAAAGTCTAGGTGACCATTTTAGGGTGCATACATTTGCCCCTCTTTGACTAATGTGTGATCGATTTGGGAACACATGTAGTCAAAGAATGAAGTTGAAATGTGAGATCAATCTGGGATCACAAAACAACTCAAATATGAGGTCGATTCGGGATCATATCTGGACAAACATAGACAAAGGCCTTTGAACATGAGGTCAGTTCAGGATCACATTCAAAGTAAGAGATAAGAATCTCAAATTTGAGCAAAATCTCACAAAAGATGTCTGAATCAGGAAAATCAAGGAATCGGGGATGAGAATCCCATAAATACTGCCCCCTCGGAATCGAAATCGAAATCAGGTAGAGGAGAGACAGCAAATCAATAAAGATTTGATCAAATCAGAAGGAAGTCATAATCGAATGTAAAGGTCAAGAGGTTAACCATCAAAAAATGAAAACATGCCCTAGTGAGGAAGTAGAAGAATAGAAATAGAAGACCAGAAATAGAGCGAATGAAAGACTAGAAAATTTGAGAGACATGGAAGGAAGAAAGTCCATCAAAGATCGAAGAATTATGCCTCAAAAGGTCAGTCAACTGCGTAGAAGAATGAGAAGATTTAGAAACGTGATTTTGACTATCAAGATGACCTCGGATTTTGATTTCAAGCCCGAAAATGGATAGAAAATGATGTGATATGAAAGACTAGAAATGAAAGATATGATCAAGAAGAATCAGAAACTGAGCGCAGTTGACCAACTAGTCTGTAGATGATAAAAAGGAGAGCTCTCTCCATATGCAAGATGCAAAAACTAAGCTATGATGAACCTAAGAATGCAAGCTACTATGAAAGTGGTTGAATTGCAAGGTCACAACGCTTATAGACATCTAATTATCATCATTGAGCGTTATTGGTAGCGTCATAATATCATACAATGCATACTAGCATAACTATGTGGATATGAATATGATCTTTATCAGATAGAAATGTGAAAATCTCACCTAGGCATCAAAGACATATAGGTCAAGATGACTAATGCAGTGAGATCACCTAAATTTGATATAGCAAGATTATGCTTGTATCAAGACACATGAAAGTCAGGATAACTAGAAGCATGCACTAGCAAAAATAGTCAAGGATAATACCTTGTCAATCCATAGGGTCAAGTAAGACCAGCATAAATGCTCATGACAGTTAGGACCAACAAAATATACCCACAAGTAGATAAAGAAAGAAAACATGTTCTCATACCCTCAGTCTTCTAGCTATGCATCATTGAAAACTTCTCAGGGAGAGACCACTCATCAAAGAAATCTTCATAGACAGCACACAAAGAAAAAGAAAGTCATCATATCATCAGCGAGTTGATTGTTTAAGTGCGTGTGTGTTGGTCATAGAGTCAAACTCTGATTGTCATATCTGCTTAGTGAGAAATATCGCATCATACTTAGACTATTGGGTAAGACATCTGATAAGTGTTAAGAAACACTCGACGCAAGGGTAGTGTTGAAAAATACTGTTTGGGGTGGTGTTGAAAAACACTTGTTGTGAAATTCCCTAAGAGACAAACACACCTAAAGGACCAATGCTAACAGTTATGCCCCCTAGACAAAGATAAAGATCAATTCCAGACTAAGGCAACAAGGTTAAGGCAGGATGGAGAAAGGCTAAGTGTCGAGAGTGCATGCTAACAAATAGGGGTGCAAAGGCCTCAAGTAGCGCCTATTTCCAGGTCTTCACCACTTGGATTTTATTGCAATTTTTCTCTTTTTTTCATTTTTTTGGATTTTTTGCTACCAAGGTGCCTGTTTCCAGGTTTTCACCAAGGCACTTTTTCTATTTTTTTTGAATTTTTGAATTTTTTAAATTTTTTTGTATTTTTTCAGGACTTTTTATACTTTTTAAGATTTTTTCAACATCATATATGATTTTTTTTGGTATTTTTTCAGGATCATAAAATATGTACAAAAGATGCCCCCAGACAGAATGAGCATTAAACTCATGAGCAAGATCACATCGTGTAGTCCCAATGTCTAGCAAGGTGAGGGACAAGATGGATGAGCAAGCTGGTGGAGGAAAGGAGAATGAAGGTGAATGGAGGGAAGAAATCCGCAAAGGCAAACTCCTCAAGAGTACCCAAGCTAGGAAAAAAATTGTCATGTAAAGCACATCTGGACAAGCAATGAAAGGCTAGCATAGGATAAGCCTCAAAAGCACAATGCACAAAAAGGAAGGGATGCAGTCCAAAACAGTAGACATGTCAAGAGGCTTCATAGCATCGTATTTTACTTTTTTTTTTATTAGATCAAGACCAAGGGGGAAAAGGATAGCGAAAGACTAGAATGAATGGAGGAAAATGAATATGAAGGCTAAAAAGGAATGGAATGAAAGTAAGATAATTGTAAGATAGCTCACAAGATAGCCAAATATTCAAGTATAGATCAACATTGCCAAGATCAAAGAGAGAAGACAGAATGGATGAAATATGTAGAAGAACTACGCATGATGCCTGATTGTCAAGTTTTCATCATGGTACTTATCCAAGGTGACACAAGGGAGTGGTTTTCACCATAGGATGAATTTATTTCTCTTTACTTTTGCTACCAAGGTGCCTGTTTCCAAGTTTTCACCATGGCACATTTTAAATTTTTTTCTTTTTCATTTTTTTTTGTTTTCTTTTTAAATTTTTAAATTTTTTTGAATTTTATCTTTTTTTGGAAGAAAGCAAGCTTTTAGGATAATGCTCCTTGAAAGGATAAACCATGATATGCCAAGGATTCAAAATGATATGCTCAAAGATGCTAATTAGGAAAGGAAGATGGAAGAGAAAAATGGAGGATAAAGTTTTATGTAAAGAGAGTGAGGTTGGAAGATAGGAGGAATAGGATAATGATGAAAAATGATAGAAGGTAGAAGGATAATGAAGGAAAGGAAGGCAAGATCAATGTCAACACACACCTTGAAGGGTGGGGAGAAGATGGAGGGAATGTGAATGAAGGAATACGAGAAGGAATATGGTGAATGTTTAGCAGAGGTTGCGGTTTAGGCGCATGGAATGGAAGAATATTTTTGGAAGAAAATAAAGTGGAAGCCTTTGGAAGCTTGAATGTCAACTTTACTTTTTGTTCAACATGAGACTCTTTCAAGAGAGACTTTGGAATCCATATAGCCTTAGGCTTTTTATTTCCTTTTGATGATTTAGAGATAATATCTTCAATGATAGATTTTGGAACCCATACTTGTCTTGTAGTTTTCTTCTTAGATATCTCTTTTGACTTTATGTTTTCATGTCGATTAAAGGAGACATGGTGATCTTCTTTTTTTGATGGATTTTTATATTTTTTCTTTTTCTTGTATTGAACATTCAAGTTACTTCCAAAAGACTTGGGACTTGTGGAAGAAGGAGAAAAATATGAATGGTTTAGATGGGTGGATGGATGAAAAGGATTCAAGGGTATGCATCTATGTTGATCTTGAGGAAAGATAGGAGATGGAGGGACGTAAGGACCCAAGATGGATGATGAATTAGGAGAGTTAGGAGGGGAAAGTGAAGGGACATAAGGGCCCAAGATGGAAGGAAGACATGAAGCCCTTAGTATTGGTGGAGGAGGTCCAAGGATGGACGTGGAAGATGCAAAAGGATAATCATTAAGTTCATCAACATCTATATGACAACCAAGGACATCAGCATCTTTAGAGTGAGCATTAGGATTTTCAATAGTATCATGAGCATCTTGAATAGGAGCAACTTCGTTGATAGGATCATTCAAAGCTTGCGAAGATTTAGGAAGAGTAGAAAGTGGAAGTGAACATGGAGCGGTAGAACAAGAAGATGGAAGACTTCGATCTTGATAAGGATCTTTGGATAGCATACGTGTATCAACTTGCTTTTGATTTTCAATAGGCTTTACATCAGAAGTAACAACACCATTTTTAATAACTTTAATGGAAGTATCATCTTTGGAAAGCGCAAGTGTGGTAAGGTTATTTTGATTATCAATAAGCTCAATAGTGTAAGTAGTAGCTTGATCTTGCTTAGAAGATGGTGGAATGAATGCGGAAGAGCATAGAGGATCAAAAGAACCATGCAATGGAGAAGATACATCATGAAGAGAATTGGATGATATGGAGGGTTCCTGATCTTGATCTTTATTTATATTTTTTTCTTTATCATTTTTAGGGTCCTCTTGACATGGAGCCACTTCTAAGGACAAGGAAGCATGTTGGAATTGTATGGAAGACTTTGGAGGAGATGCTGAAAGACTAGCTGAAATAGGCATTATAGCATTTAAAAGCTTAGGCTCCTTAGGTTTAGCATGATTGAAAGTATTTGCAGTCAAGTGAAGGTTAGCTTGAGTATCTTTAAGAGGTGGCCCTTGAGAATAATTATAGGGAACCGCATGGAAAGCATTAGGATCTTTGTTGGATGAAGGATTTGTGCTCTTAAGCCTCCTTGAAGGCTTTGTGAAAGATTTGGAAGACTTAGCAGCTTTAGGAGATGTGTGGATATTGGAGGAAGTAGAGGATGGAAGGGGACCATCACAAGACAAAGGTTCAGCATTAACATGATCTTGTTGGAGAGTGTAATCTTTATTTTCAGCATGAAAGTTTTTAGACAAGACATGCTCATAGTATCTTCATTTATAATCAGCACGGAAAGCTTTCTCTTCCTCAATAGAAGTAGATGTATCATATTGTTCACAAAAAATATCATAATTTCTCTCAAAATTAGAATCATATGGATCACCATCACAATCTATCCAATAGGATGACCCTTTAGTAAGCCTAAGTACACAATGAGGAGGACTCTTAAGAATAGAGGTGCCATAAGTATTACTACATTGTCCATCATCATAGTCATCATAGTCATCATAGTCATCAAAGGTAGGTGTGTCACTCTTTGTGGAAGAGACATCACAAGGACTATCATGTTGCTCCTTATGGTATGTCTTCTGAAGAGAAGTAAGACTCTTAGGAGAAGTAGAAGAAGAATGAGATCGTGAAGGAGAGGAAATTGAAGACTTAGTGGAAGAAGAAGACTTGGATAATGAGGAATTCAAATAATGTTTAGAAGAGTCATGATAAGATTTGGAAGATGAAGAATGTGAATAGTGTTTAGAAGAATCATGATAAGATTTAGAAGATGAAGAATGAGAATGATGTCTAGAAGAGTCATGATAAGACTTGGAAGGTGAAGAAGAATGAGAAGATTTAGATGATGAAGAATGTTTGGAAGAAGAAGATCGTGATATGATCATGTTTATGATTCTAGCAAAGGCATCTGATTTAATCATCTTTTCTTTTATTTTTGCTATAAATTCATCACTCATGAGAATTTTGGAGGAACAACACTTTTCAAATATGTCAATGAGCTCAAGATCATCTATTCTTAATAAAGGTTCCAAAGCTAGATAGTCAAGATTCATGGTTCCAAAAGAGGAGAAATCAAGCATAAGAATGATAGAAAAATAGAGGAATGCAAACTAGATAGTAGGAGAAAAAGAATCAAGAAGAAGAAGAAGAATTTCCCATGGGAATAGAAGACTTTAGAAGAACATGGGAAATGGAGAAGAAAGAAGAAGACTAAGAGCCATCTTGTGCAATTGATACCATAATGTTCATTGAGATGTTGAGAAACATGACAACACCTAGGATCTAAGATCTGGACTGACCAAGGAAGACTGAAAATAGAAGACCCTTGGTAATAGGATGACCTCACAAAATGTCAACACCAAACTAGGATAATCAAAGTTCTCTATTGTCCAAAGAGAAATGAAAAGATAGAAGAAGGGGCTTTACCAACACTGTCAAAGAGGTGCTTCAAATCAAAGGGTGACTACCCTTGCACTTTTGAACCAGGAGGTTGGGCTAGGCCAAAATATAATTGAAATTGAGATTAAATGAAAATTATTTGGACAATAAGAGTACGAGAATTTCCCAAGAATGTAGCTCACAATTCTAGAGATAAACTTTCTCACCAAGAACAACCTTCTAATGCGATATTTCTCTTTGGCTAATGTGATATTGATGTTGATCTTGACCAATTTGTGCAAAATTTTGAGTTTTTAAAGTCTAATTTCAAGTTTTCAAATCTGAGGGTGAAAATGTCTGATTTCGATCACAAATTCAACAGCAATTGGATAGGTTTGCAAACAGTAGGGGATCAAACATGTCTTCAAACACTTGAAACAAGGGCAAAAGCAACCTTGCCAAGACAAACACTTGTGATATCAAAATTGAAAAAGCACCCTATGAATGCTACCGATTGTTTGTATGTTGAGAATGTTTACACTAGCATCGCACAACCGAAGATAATTCAAGAAAATCTATCCTAAAAAGGTCAAGGCTCAATACTTACCAACTTAGCCCACAACTTGATGCCCCCTTTCCTCACACCAAGTGGTTACCCACAAGAGATATTGGCTTTGTCGTGGAAGTGTCAAATGACACAACCAAAGGGACACATATGGTGAGTATCTTAAGGTGATCCGGGTAAACCACTTGGATCAATCCTTGCACTAAGAAGATAAGCGGCTAAATAAGGTGGCTTCTATCTAATGGTTCTTAATAAAGATTTCCATTCACAACACCCCTCTTGCTCCTCATAAAGGACTAGGACCTCGCGGCCTCAAGAGTACCTTAAGCATTCTTGTTCAATGTTTTCCCCATGGTCGCAATCCCATGAGCTACTCACATCAAACGAAGATAAGTGTTATGTCTACCAAGGTTTTTGGTGTCCTTGATAGCCTTGAGATTATAGTGAGTTGGAATCACTTGCCACCAAGGAAAATGATGACAAGGTTGTCCCCACTTGAGTCGTTCCTCTTGATTGCTCAAGAGCAGGCCCACTAAAGGATCCTAAACTAAACAAAGAATGGATGATTTTTGAGGTTCAAGGTTTTTGGTTCACCACGAGGGTGAAGAGCATACTCCCCTATCTCAAAAACTTCTCCCAAACACCCCAAGCAAAAAGAGATTCAATTACTCCCTTGCTTCCAAAACCTTAAGATGGGTCAAGATTTTTTTGATTCACCTAAAGGTGAAGAGCATACTTCTCCTACCACCTCAAAATCTCTTTCACAAGGTATTAAAGTTCCTAATAAATGAAACAACTAGTTTTTGCCACACTTAAAAGGAAAGCAAATAAACAAGCAAGATTTTTTTTTTGTTTTTATGCATGGGCAGCCCTACAAAAACCATTAGTAGCCCTCTTTGACATGCGATTTTGACAAAATATTCAAGCAAGAGGCACCTACAACCACAACTTGTTAGCTCCACAATGGTTAGCAAAATCCAAAATCTAACAATGGTTACCACATGAAAAATCAGATAATCTGCAAAAATAACTAATCAAATGACAAAATCTGAAAATGAAACCATCATGGTTGGATTAGGCTTGGAAAGACCTTTCCAATGATATATAACACTTAAAATTTTGATATCATTTGCAAAAATTTTTCAAAAATGGGCACCCATTTTCCAGAGTGGCACGGATTTGCATGGATTTGAAAACACTGAAATTTTCAAAAAAACTGAAAATAGCAAATAAAGTAGCAAAATTCAACAGACAATACCAGGTGACATTTAATAGCTAAAATGCGACATTTAAAAGCTGGCAGGCGTGATTAAAATGTGCATAGGCATGAGCAGAATATGCAGAAGTGTGAATAGAATATGTGGATGCGTGAACAGAATGTGCAGAGGCGTGAATAAAATGCTTGCCTGCGTGAACAAAATGCTCATAGGCGTGAGTAGAATATGTAGAAGCATGAACAGAATATGTGGACGCGTGAACAGAATGTGCAGAGGCGTGAATAAAATGCTTGCCTACATGAACAAAATGCTCATAGGCATGAGCAGAATATGCAGAAGCATGAACAGAATGCTCATAGGCATGAAAAGAATGCTTAAAGGCGTGAAAAGAATGTGCAGAGGCGTGAAAAGAATATGCAGATGCGTGAAAAGAAAATGTAGATGCGTGAACAAAATGCTCACAGCTGTGAACAGAATGCTCACAGGCATGAACAGAATACTTGCCTGCGTGAACAGAATACTCACAGGCGTGAACAGAATGCCTGCAAGCGGTGTTTCACCTGTTTGTGCAAAATTAACGAAAATAAATAATGAAAATGCAGAAAATGAAAGACAAAATAAAACTATTCTGCCCCACGGTGGGCACTAGAAATGTACACACTAAAATGGTGCACTTCTATGAACCATTACATGCAAGGTTGCTCAAGAATGAGGCCTCACAAAGTGGCTCATAGCTCTCTATGCATAGAGTTGCAAGGGACTATGATGTGTTTGCTCTCAGCTAGAGCTACAAGCTTGTGACCTTGCTAGTCAACCACACAATGAGAGATTCAAGTGAAGACAAGGGCAACAATGCCAATATCTCCAAGAATCAAATGGAAATGCAATGCAATGCAAGCTAAGAATGAGAATGCAAATGTGCAAGCTATGCTATGAAAATAGAAGTACAAACTAAGCTATGAAATGGAAATAACAATGTGTTACAACCCTTCCTATTAAGCTAGATGAGTTAAATCTATTGCATAAAAGGAAATCTACACTAAGAATGCCATTATTATGCAACTATGAAAGCAAATATGAACTAGATGATGCAATGAAGCAAGTCTTCAATATCTTCAAACTCCAAAGGCACCTAAAACCTGCAGCATAACATTAGCATAAAACAAGTATATGCAAATGGAGGAGAGAGCTCTCCTTTTATAAGAAATGAGGTGAAATGGACCATGGAGATTAAGAGGCAAAAAGTCTTAATCAGCGGTGGAGCTTGAAAGAGGAGCAATCCATGTGCACAAGTATCCTCCAATGAGAGTGAAGTGTTGACTTTTGAGCCTCATGTGAGACAAAAGTGTTTTTTCTTCTTTTTATAAAATAGGAATAATGCTTTATTTGTGCAACTTAGGATAAGAGGAAAAGTGGGGGCTTTTTATTTATTAAAAGGGGAGGAAATATTCCTTTTAGGTAAATAAAAACTTAGGATAAATGGTTAGCCCATAGGATAAAAATCCAATATATGATTGAAATTAAGATTTGATCAAGAAATTAAGAATGTTGAAAATATTGATTATTGATAAAATTGATTCAGGGTTTATAAATTGAATAAATGGGGCCCAAAGTCTAGGCGACCATTTTAGGGTGCATACACATCTCTCTTAATCTAATGGTTGTGATTTGATGTCAAAGTTGCATTGGGTCCCACTCCCATCACTATGACACATGACACATGTCCGTTGGATTTACAACATATCAACGGCCAAAGGTGAATTTCGGGCCTATTGTTGGTCTTCATAATATTTACAAATTTTTTTTAGTGGAATCATGACACGTGGTATGACACATGTTCAATACCATGTGTCATGATTCCATTGAGAGTTTTTCATAAATATTATGAAGAACAACAATAGGCCCGAAAATTCACCTTTGGCCATTAATATGTTGTAATCGAACGGACGTGTGACACTATGAGTCTGTAATATTAGATAGAAATATTAATTAATGGTGATGAGTAGATGAGTCATGACATTAGTTAAAGTAATGTGAATTAATGTTTTCTTTGATGGCACCTTTTAATTTTCACTGACAGCTATGTGTGACATCATATAACTAATAACTATTTAGTACCTCAATTGATTAATGCCTTAAAGTTAAGGCTTGAATGAAAACGTCATATCATATAAGGACATTGTTTTATGACCGTTCGATGATCTTAAATCAATGGTAAAGCTTCATTTCCTGCCGCCATTTTGTAGGTAATGTACTTTGCTTCTTGTTTCTGCTGAGTGGGCACAAGTTTTAAGGTTTTTTTATAATAAAGAATTGTTATGTCCACCTGCGTGGCGTGAGCCTTTCAGCCTTCATTATTCCCAAGATAGAAAATGTCTTATCATAATTGTTGTTTCCAATTTCACCCAGTGTTGCATTAAATATGAAAGATTTGGAGATTTTTTGATAGTTACCATTTATCTTGCGATTTAATTAGATCTTTAGGGGAATGATTTCCAATCAGGAGTTATAAATAGATCGATCTATGCTCGTTAATTTATGATTGTGAAAGCATACTTGTGAGAATAGTCTGGACTCTGCGAGTGCTAGATTCTTTGTGAAAGCAATTTGTGAGAATAGTCTGCAAATGGACACTCCAATTCATTTGAGATGCACTGCCTTGGAGGACTAGAAGGCCTTTTTGGGCCTGGTCACAGACCCAATCCTGGCGTCTGTTGCTATAGAGGTTGGAGCCTTCACCAAGGAGGCCATAAGGATGGTGCTTGGAAGTGAATTTTTGGAGAGTGAGAATAGGTATAGAGTCACCACTGACATTTCATCTCGGTTCTTGGCTTCTTTGTTGGACCTGGGGGGGGGAAAAGGTGGATATGATTTTCCTTCTGAGGAAAGTTTTCAAAGAAGAGTACCTCAGCGATGATGTGCATGTTGTTGTATTTTTTGAAATTGGGGTTTGAATTCCTTGAGCAAATGATTTGC
This sequence comes from Chamaecyparis obtusa, assembly GCA_027943335.1. Lineage (NCBI taxonomy): Eukaryota > Viridiplantae > Streptophyta > Pinopsida > Cupressales > Cupressaceae > Chamaecyparis > Chamaecyparis obtusa. The sequence goes on along the minus strand of BSBK01008237.1, from coordinate 227,473 downwards.
CTAAGATTCTATAACCAGGAGTAGTTGTTCCTAGGCAGCCATTCCTACTGAACCTTGATGCTGAGTAGCTCAACCATCATTGGAAGTGGGAAAATATTGGGAGGGATTTCCTTCGGAAGTGGTACCTACTGGATGAACCTGGGGACTATCAGTGGCTAGATGAATTCTTTGAGATTCTCCTCTCTTCAGACTTCCACACAGAAGGAAGGGAGCCTTAGCCGGATAGTCCCTTAGTCTACATAGTCTCTACTCTTAGTCCCTCTACTGAAGTCTATGTCTCCCTCTGGTGGTAGTAGCTTACCACAGTTTTTGAAATGATATCAATTGTAAATTGTAATCATGTATTTGAAAAATATAATATGAAAATGTTTTAAGAAATTCAAAGTGCTACTGCTTTTCCTTTTTATTTTGATTATAAAAATCATTAATAGATATGGTCTTATATAATATAAAAATTTGCGTTGCGCTTTTGTTTCATGTAACATTTTAATGTTTCCAAACTTTATCATTTAATGGTGACTGGTTCAAATTTCATGGATAAGCTATTCTAAGTGAACACTGAATATAGTTAATGATTAATATTCATTACGATGTATTAAATTATTAATATTTAAAATCATGACAATCGTTGGATTCTGAGAGATGAACGGTTGGAGTTGTATTTCAGAAGTACTATTGGTTTCAAAAAGCTTTTCTGAAAACTCACTCCGAAAATGTGACACGCTGACGTGTAATTCAATGAAAAGATTACGTGGTATGTTTTACAAAGATTATGTTACAGGTTGTATGTTTTAGAAAGTTTACGTTACCATTATAGTAATAAGTTACAAGTATAATTATATACCATTACAATTTACATTTAACAAAAGCTTTTTAACATTACTCTTAGTAGCAGAGCTAAAAAGAACTGTTGAACCATCGCCGAAGATTTCGAGACTGTAATTTGTGAGAGCCTTAGAGTTAGCCGTTCTAACTTCTATCTATCTAGATTTCAAAGTTTAATTTCGGGTAAGATATCTAGCCTGATGCATCCCGATTTTGTAATGTCAAAAATTTAGTTTAACTTGATTTTGAAATTACAATTTACAATTGGGGTTTTCTATGATTTTGTTAGTAAATATCTGTGTTGTTTCATTCTTCAAAAGAACAATGGGGAAAGTGAAAACTCAAGGCCAAGGGCAAGAAGATGGGAAAACTTTAATAGACTGTAGAAAACTAGTAGAAATTCCTAGTTTCACTGATGAGTATCATGATGTTTATGATCCTATTGTCGACGGTGAAAGGATTAAATATGCATTTTGCAGTAAGGCAACTGGGCCAAAGAGGCCTGATTTTATAAAATTTAACCCAGCGGTAGGTGGAAAAACCAATAAAGTTTCTTTGTGGGATGTTGGTTTAGGTTACATGTTGTTACCCGAAGTTTTCCCTTGCCCAAAAATTGTCTTGATTTGTGCAAAAAATTATGATGAAGAAAGAAAAGCAATTGTGAATAAAAATAATCAGGAAGAAATTTTATCAATAACCGAGAAAGAATTTCTCAGTTTGCTAGACCTAGGGTTTGACCGACAAAACTGTAATGTCCATATTGACCTGGGATTGCTAGCAGAGCAATATGAGGCAGTCCCGCCAAATGCAAAAGATTCATTTATAAAGGTTCTAATAACTACAAATGAAAAGGGTGAGAACCACAAGCCTCATTATGCTTTTAACATTTTTGTGCCATGGGTTTAGGATACTATATCCTTGCTAGCATTTTGCTTGGGACTGGAAAACAATAGGGAAGTGGGTGCTAGCATTCTTCAATTCATTTGAGATATCCATTGTGTCAGTGAACCAGTAAGATATAATTTTGTTGGACACATGGTTCAATCAATGCAAGAACAATTAGCATTGATTAAAAGGGGCAATTCTAAGAAATTTAGGTTCACAACCTACTTGTGTTATCTTCTGCTGGCCAAGCATGCTGCAATATTAATGAGCAATGACAATAAGCTTGAAATTCACAGGGGGACACCGAAAGGTACTCCATTTCCAATATATAACTAGACACCTCAGATAAGAAAGTATGATAACATAAGTAATTACAATAATTTTGTAGACTTCTTTTTGGCACCATTGTACAAAAAAATAACAAGCACTCCAATGCCTAGATTGTCTGCTTCATGTAGGGATTGCATCCAACTTGGAAGCACAATTCAATTGGCTGACTGGTACTTAATGGAAGAATACATTGTAATAAGGTTTTATGGGTCAGAACTACAACCCCACAAACTTCCAATGCATGTGATAGACATGGTGTTTGTAGTAGAATATGTAGTACAACTAGAGAGCATAGATAGACTCTTCGCTGGCCAATCGAAGAAGAGCATATTCCCTTCCTTACCTTTCTCAATTGTAGGGTTAACATTTGAGAGAAAGGCATTCAAAGTGGCAAATTTTCTATAGATATTTTTCAATTTGATTTAGAGTGGTACTAGAAGTATGATCCACTCAATGTCATTCAAACAATGCTTGTTACTAATAAGAACTTTGCAAACTTATTTCAACATGAAAGTAAACCATTGCTAGAGAAGTTGAAAAACAAGGATAGCTGGGATGACGTTAGAAAAGAGTTGGAGAAAGTTTCTAGTGAGGAAAAAATTTCAGTTGAACAGTTGTCATCACAAATTATGACAACAATAAACTAGGGCATTGTACAACCTAGGATGTCCTACAATTTCTATGAAAAAGATGCTAAGCCATCAAACAAAAAAATACCAAAGAGCTTAGCAGAAGCTTGTAAGGATAGAAAATGGACTAGAATGAAAATGGATGATTTTTGGAGTATGAGAAAGGATCTTGGTGAACCAAAGACCAGTGAAGATCTGGATGAAATAGATGAGGATATAGAGTTTAGCAAATTGTGGAATTTGGAGCATCCTAACATGGCATACGACACTGAGGATGAATATCCAGACATTGAGGATGATAATCCACCAATTGCATTTACTCCAGGGACTGGGAGTCAGAGTGGAACCAACAAGGAATGACATAAAGCATATAGCAAAGGGGAAATCATTGTGGAAAAAATGGGTTATAAAGGTGGTGGTTTGGGTCCCACAGGAGAAGGCTTCTGGAATACAATTGAGACAGAAAAAAGTGCTTATGATCATCGTGCAGGACTTGGGTCTGCTATTGTCACTGGTGCCAGTGGGACTAGCCAACTTATACAACAAGTTCCCTCTCTAAAGAGGGAACTAGAATCTACACAGAATCCCATAGAAGAAGATAGTGTCAAGAAGCAAAATCTTTCTAGTTCCAGAACACTGACAACAATGACATTTGATCCTAAAGAATTGTTTACAGTTTCAGGTTTAGCAAAACCCTCTAGAAGTTTAAATCCTCAAAGAGCATTAGTTAGATCAACAGGCATTGTAAGCTCTACCTTTGCATCACCTTTCAAACATTCAAATCCTTCTGCAACACCAGATTTTCATTTCAAATATTTCTCTAATAAATTTGCAGAAACAAGAACCAAGAATAAGGAAATAAAGAAGACATTGTAGACTCGTGCCCTTAATGCAGCTGTAGAGGAACAACTTACATCCAGCAGGGATTTACCAACATATGACCCAAAAAGAGACATGATGGAGTTCATGGTTGTTATTCCACCAAAAAAAGATGGAAACCCACCAGAGAGTCAGATAGATCCATCTGAATTTCAAGTTAGCACTCTTGAAATGGATATTTCCAAAGTTAAAAATGTGGACAAAATCAATGTGTCAAAGTCTACAAACCAAGTGGTCTACAGTGCACTGCTAAAGCTGGAAAGAGAGAAAACCAAGCTCGAGAAAAATATAGAAAAGTTACAGGTAGACATTGGCAATGAAAAAGCAAAGAGGAAAGCTTCAGAGAACAGTTCGAAAGAATTACAGAAAAAGATTAAAAAATTGACCTCTACATCAGTAGATACAGAGCAGGAACATGCGGAGGTAGTAGTGAAGGAACAGGAGCAGGCAGAGGCAGAGCTGAAGGCACTGAGGGGAAAATTGGCAGAAATTAGTAAAAAACTAGAGGAAGAAATAGTCAGTTCAGAAAAGTTAGTTAAAATCATGGAGAGTAATGCTGCCTCCAACCGGGAATTGAAAAAGCAATTGGAGTCTTAGGTGGATAAAGAAAATCATTGGGAACACAAAGCAGTGGAAGAGAGGGAGAATTTTGAAAAAATTGGAGAAGAACTAAAGAAAGCCAATAATACAATTCAAATTTTAACAAATACTAGTAATAACTTAGTGAAGATTGCAAAAGAACACATTTGGGGCCAAATATTGGTGATGTGTAATAGCTTGTATGAGTGGTTTAAAATGCTTCATAGTATGGGAGTATGTTATTTGAAGCTCCATAAGAACATTGAACAGAATGTGGATGTTGTCAAGAAAGAAAAGGAAGCAAAAGATATTATGCAACAACAAGGGAGTTAGCAACTGCCTTGATGCCTTAGTAAAGGTATCAAGTATCATTCAAAAATGTGAGAAGCTAAGGGAAGCACATGAATTAGATGACAAAGCTAAGTAGAAGATCACAAAGATGGAACAAAGGAAAGCGAATATGGAAAGTCTTGGTTTGCCTAAGGGATTTGACGCAAATAACTTCATTGGAAGAGAAAATTACAAAATAAGGTTGCAGGACAAAATAAATATTGATTTACGCTTTCTTCCTACAGACATATCTCCAGATACATTCATGGATTTCATCAAACCAGTGAGAACTTTGAATGGAGTTTTAGAAGCAATAGTGATGTCAAGTCACACTTGCAAATATGAATTGCTAACGAAGTTGTAGGAGTGTGACTATACTATGAACCAAATTGCTTTGCCATCAGAGGATGTTTGGACTGGCCTACAAATATTGCTCTGAATTTTGAACTACTGTAAATTGTAATATATTGCAAATGAATACAAAACAAATTGTGCTCTATCTAATTTTCATGTTTTCTAATTCAATGTATGTTGAGTTACTCTATTTTATTCAGTTATTCTTAGTTGATTTACTCTGTTATATGCTATTGGAATACAAAATTTTATTCAGGAATTTCAAATTCAAATATGAATGATCATTGATGATATGATACAAAGTTACAAACTACACTCTATAGTAATAATACTCTTTGTTCTCAAATTTTAATGATGAAACATAATACATTCTTGCTTTTCTAAAATGAACATTGAATGATAGGATATAGTAGTTAATAAGTTCAAAAAATACCTATTGATTGCTACTGCTAATTTAACAAAAATTTCCTAAATTTGCCAATTCATCTCTATGTCATCATCATCATCTAATTCTGGTAATCTAGTTTCTTCATTGTTCTCTTCATTTTCATTTGTGCCTTCTTCACTCTGACCTCCGCTTCTATGACTCCCATCACCACTTGTACTTGTCCCACTTGGAGTCACTGTTAGAGATTGGTTAATGGTGTTGCCCAACCCTCTTCATTTGCATCTTTTCTTCTAGATTTCCATTGCTTTTTGATAAGGAAAAGTATTGACATCATACCTAGATGTGTAGACCCTCAAGCATGTTTCCAAATTCTTTTCTAGTTTGTTTCTTAGCTTTGATTTTAGGAAGCCCAAAGCACTGAAAAATCTCTCATCCTCCACTGAACCCAATATCATGGTCTGACATAGATCAGCAAGCTTGAAGAACTCTAAAATTTCTTCACGCAACATTGTGCTCTGTTTTAGTTCTTTCCAAAGCCTTGTTGCCGAGCCCTCTTCATGTGGGTTATACATTAATTGATATTGATGCTTCATAGTCTTTGCAAAAGTGCCTGATTGCTGTCTAAGAAGAGCCTCATCTAAAATTCCATTGATTGTCACTCCATTGAATTCTATAGATTTGCAAAATTCCTTTATCAAAGTCATCAACCTATTATGATAATCTTCCTTAGAGTTTAAGGTCCAATATTGAGGAAACACAATTGCCATGGCCTCAAGTAGTTGTTCATATGGGAATCAGGATCTTATTTCAAAGGAAACTTTATAGGCTATGCCCCTTGCATTACCTACTATAGACTCGATGATCTTGGTAAACTCTTCCCTTGTAACTCTTGTAGCTCGCTTCTTTCGGGCACTGTAGTATATTGGTATCTAAAATCCTCTTACACAAACACATAAATCCCCATTTTCAATGATCTTTAAATAATTATCAGGATTGTCCAAATCTGTTAGTTTCCACCAGTGATTAAATCTTTCATCAGATAAATTTAGGCCATTTCGATAGAGACTATCGAGGGCTTGGCATGACATTTTACGCAAGTGAGCATATTCTACAATATACATGGCTCTTTGCTGGGCTTTTTTAATAATGAATGTCATTTCTTCTAGTATGGGAAGAAGAGATGCTAAAGTCAAAAGTGTCTCTATATTGCTTAACCTCTGAAGCAGGTCACCACATCTCTGATTTTTTGCATTGTCCCAATTTTCGTACATCAGTCCAATCAAAGATTGATATTCAGAAAAAACTCAATGCGTTGGTCCATCCAAAGAGATCCATATGGTATCAACATCTTTAAGAAGCTTGTTTCCATTGGTAATTCCATCAACAAAGTGTTGAAATTCCCTAAAATGTTTGGGACTTCGACAAAAATATGAGTACAACTCTCTTACTAAATCTTCAACCTTATTTACTAAAGGAAACTTCTTCACAACTCTAAAAGAAAGATTCATCCTATGGGCCATACAGTGAATGCCAACAATGTATGGTGAACAAGAAGCCTACATCTTTGTGCAAAGACCATTCCTTTGACCTTGTATTACTGAAGCTCCATCCGCTCCAACATAGATCAACTTCTTCGCTATTGTCAATTCATCCATACCTCCATATTCAATTAATTGGTTCTTTACTAATTGAAATAATGTTTTTGATGTCGCATTGTCCCTCAATTTTGCAACAGTTAGTAGATGTGGTTGGCAAACATCATTTTGCATAGTATAAACATGCATGCATACCCACGATGTATTATCTATTTCCATAACTTCATCCAAGGACAATGCAATAAAGGTTGACTCTTTTATTTTTCTCTGTACATCCTCTATTTCAACCTGGGCAATACAACTTGCCAATTCCCATCCAATGTTTATTGACTAATGAGTGACAAGATAGTTAGGAACTTTCAGAAAGTGTAACAAACCACTCATTTCTGGATAGTCTGTCATTGGACACCCTCTGCTCAAAATATGGAAAACATTACTTAATTGAACAACTTTTCTGTGATCTTCTACTTCACTTGCTTTTGCAAAAATAGAATTAATAGAACCTTGAACTTCACCAGGCTTCATCTTAAATTTATAAAACAAATAATATTCCTTAGCATTCCTTTTATGTTGACATTGCTCCTTTGTTTTATATCTTACCACTTTTATTTCCTTTCCATCAACAGTTGAGGTTTTGTAAACCTTACCAACATGTTTCTCTATGGTGTCTAGTTTAAGCTGCAACCGCTTTTCCTTTTTATACTTTCAACTACAAATCATACATCTGTATTCTACTGGCAGCTCACCTACAATTGGATTGTCCACAGGTTCAATGAATGGATACTTCATCGCCCAATCAAATTTAAATCTCCTTGACATCTCCCATTGACGATCAATTTTTTCTTTTGATTTTCCTCTCCCTTTAGTGTTACTGTTAACTGAACCATCATCATCACCAAAGTCAATTGCTTCATCCTAGTACTGGTTGTTGACTTGAAATTCTTCTTCAAGGTCATCTTCATCAGAGATATCAGGTTCCACAACTTCATCACTAGATTTATTAGGCTCCCCAATTTATTCATTAGAATCTTGTGTAGGTTGAGAACCTTGAAATTGTACAGGTTCCTCTGATGATGTACCTTCCTCACTTTGACCAACACTATTGTGTCTGCCCACGCCAAAGTATGAAGATATATTTCTACATTTCATTAGCCTTGGGCTCTCTTGGACATCTCCACCCGCAATAGTCCTCTTCCTGTTTAACTTTGACTGTGACATCTCCAACAAATTAAGGCTGCAAATAAAATTTTACTTGAATAAATTAAGATACTATGGACTGGTAGTCGTTGGCTACCGATCGCAAATGCAATTGTGAGCTAAGAATCAACTAAATCTCTTGAAGTCTCCTTCTCTCTGGCATGTTTCAATAATGAAACTCATATCTCTTAAATAGACAACTACAAGTAAACCATTTTCATATTAGCCATCAGATTTTGCCTCATAATCTCCATCGTCCATTTTGGCGAAGGGGCCGATAGGTGCTTATGATTAACAACTAATATTTGGCGAACCCGCGTATTTTCAAATAATTGACTAGGCGAATAGGGCTAGTATTTGGGACATGATTATGTATGATGCATGGCGAATTGGGTCCTAGTGTAAATAAATTTTTTACTTGGGACAATGGACATTTGGAGAATGTTGATCCTCGATGAAGACACCCAATTTAATCTGTGGTGAATAAGAGTGAAATAGTAATAGAAATATGGGTGAAGAACCCGGCTACCATACTAAAATTATGTAAAAATAGTGGTGAATAATCCGACCACTATATGAGCATTTTATAAAATTTGGGCGAACCGGTCAACCACTATACAAGTATTTTATTCGCCAAATTCTATCTGCCGATCTGGACATAATCACCAATTGGTGAATAATCGCCACTAAAAAAATCCCTGAATGTGAGCTACTTAGATCTTCCAGGGTACTTTGGACAGGGGCATGGTAGAGTTGTAGACCATGATCAGTATTGTAGTCCTGATCGCATTGTACCAAGACACAAAAACTTGGTTGGATAAAGGGAACCCACAGTTGCACCATCTATGGCTGATACTACTAACACAGTTGTCATTGCTTTCTAGAGGGAACAAATTGATAGGATTAGACACATTGTAGCTATAGCCACTAGTATTACTTCTGATACACTCACTAGATATATTATGACTAGACCGAGTCGACCTTGGACATCTTCAGAGACATCATCTCATAGTACACCCCTACTAATGAGGCATATAGAGATACTAGTCTCCCTAGACCATGTGATATATGAGTTCTTACCAGACATCAAAGTTACATTGAGATGAAATTGCATTTAATGGAGGACCTATTACAATCATATACCTATATTGCTTAGTCATAGAGGGTCCCTATATAGTCTGTCAGAGATACCATTAGACTCTCTTAGGGCCGTCCAGTTCCACCACCCCAGAGCACACCATCAACTCATGCATCTCATAGTTCACAACACTCTGAACCCACTGATCACTTTGTTGCCACATAGGGAGGGATATGTCTTGGTATGTTTGCATCATAACAGAGGGCCTGGATAGTTTCGAGGAGCAGTTACATGGATTGAGACAGACCACTAGTTATACTGACATAGCTTCATCTATGGATATTCTGCTTCATCCTGAATCTGACTCTACACCACTCCCTTCTTGGCTACACTCCCCATTATGCTCCTCATTAGAGAGGATTGGTGCAAGAGATGATGCATGTGATGGTGTTTCTAGAGATGATGTGATGGTGCACACTGATGATCCTCTTGCTCCTGAGACCCATACATAAATTTAATTTATAATTTATTTCTAGTCAGTAAATTGATTACATAGTTGCACGTACTAATACTCGTATATCTATATTCTATATACAATATTTGTAGGCACAGTTTCATGAGTGTACTACCTCTAGCATGGGATCAAAGTGTTTATGCATGAGATATTCAACATAGGTGACACCTACTAGTGCTCAGGTAGGTTTTAAATATACTTGAGTTTAAATACACATATTAATATATTTCAAATACTTTGTATATAATTATATATGAATGTGTGTGTGTGTGTGTCTATATATATATATATTTGACAAGTTGTTGTACTAAATTTGCAGGGGTCTATTGCTGCTTCACATGTAGAGGATTCTCATGACACTCAGTCAAAGGGTCACTCCGTTTGTATATGACTTGATCGATCTAGGATACCTTAGGACATTTGTTGTGCATCTTTGATTTATGTTCTGGATATTTCACATATATTTGACATTTATATATTCTGGACCTATGCATAGATGATTTATGTGTTTATGATCTTTGGTTACGGTTAGACGGTGATGAAGGGTGCTCCCCTTAATATCACAAACACATAACAGAAACAGAGAAACCACAACAATATGCAAGAACAGAAAATTGGCTTCTTATTATCTCCACAAATGTGGAATTACAAACTTTTAGAATTACAATATGCAAAGCCACATGGGCATTCCCTTACAATATTCTGTAGGACAAAGCCTCGAATCAATACCCAGATCTACTACCCAGAACTATTCTGAACTGCCTAAGACAATAATACAGCCTCCCTTATATAGGCAATTTTCCACCGCCTGGAAAGGTTCCAGAATTTTAGCTAATAAGGCCGACCAAACTTAGAATTATTTTTATTTTACATTTCATTACATCATAGTCGGCTCAAAATAAATTTTGAAACCCGAACAGAAATTTTGAAAAAAAACCATTTTCCGCCATTTCAGGTGACCCAACTTCCGAAGACCATAAGTCATCACCAGTTGACCCGATTGACTATTGTAACCCCATTTCGGAAAGGGCGCGAGGAGCTCTACAATGCTTGAATCAAGCAAGCCTCATTCAGCCCAAAATTTGACCTCATCCGGGGCCTCTAAAGCCTTCAAAACTGAGTTCAAAGTTTCTGTACCCTACTGCCAATGCCGAAAATCTTCAATATCTTCCAATATACACTTGATCTGGCAATGAAACTTTACTGGCAGACTTATATGACCAAAATGAACCTCTAAGAAAGAAATCAAATCATTCTGAGCACATACGAAAATTACCCAAAATAGTAACTTTCCATAAATAGCAGCTCTGCACAAAATAGCCCTTATTGAATACAAAAATAGAAATATTTTTGGGTGATGCAAGATTGCTCTTACACCCAGGATGCTCCTGCATCAGACACCCGGGATAATTTGAGAAGTGACCCTGTCACGACTCAGGTGTGCAGAGGAAAACCAAGACGGTTAACTTCCTCCTTTGTTAGCCATGATGAATCTTCAATAGGTCGTCCTTTCCATTTGACCAAATACTCTTCATATGTCTTGTTCCTTGTGCTTCTGCCAACACGACTGTCCAGTATGTCTTCAATCTCCTTGATATCTGAACTGGTTGCTGGAATACTCCACTGTGCTGCTACAACCTCATCTTCAACACCTCCTTCATGATACTCTGTCAAATCTGAAATGTTAAACACTGGTGAAATATTCAGCTCAATAGGCAATTCTACCTCATACGCATTTCCTAAATCATGTTTCTTCAGTATCTTACATGGCCCAAACTTCTTCATTTGCAGCTTGTTATATGTACCAACCGGAAATCACTCCTTCCGCAAATGAACCATGACTTCATCACCAACCTGAAATTCCTTATACCTCATTTTCTCATCTGCCTTAGCCTTATACTGTGCGTTCATCTTGGTAATATGCTTCCTCACCTCCCCATGGATGTTCTTCAAGTGTTCTGCAAAATCCTCAGCTTCAGCACTACTTATTTCTCCTTTATCTATCTTCCTCAATTCAGATGCATTTCTTGGACTACTTCCATATACAATTTGGAATGGTGATTTACCAGTGCTCCTATTGATAGAATTATTGTATGCAAATTATGCCTGTGGTAAAATCAAATCCCATCCTGTTGGCTTATCTCCAACCAAACATCTCAGCAAATTTCTCAAACTCCTATTCACCACCTCTGTTTGTCCATCAGTCTGTGGATGATGTGATGAACTGAACTTCAAATCTGTCTTTAACTTCTTCCACAATGTACGCCAGAAATATCCAACAAACTTAGTGTCCCGATCTGAAACTATGGTCTTTGGCAAACCATGAAGTCTCACTACTTCTCTGAAAAACAATTCTGCTATATGAACAGCATCATTAGTCTTCTTGTAGGGAATGAAACGTGCCATCTTTGAGAATCTGTCAACTACCACAAAAATTGAATCGTGTCCCCGCTGAGTCCTCGGTAAACTAAGAACAAAGTCCATACTGATATCCTCCCAAGGCTTCTCTGGTATAGGTAATGGCTGATACAGCCCTGTATTCTGCTTCACTCCTTTCACCATTTGACATACTCTGCAACTCTGTACAAACTTCTTCACATCTTGCTGCAACTGCGGCCAATAATAATTCTCACTAACCAAACCAACGGTTTTATCATGACCAAAATGTCCATCCAATCCTCCGCTATGCTTCTCCTTGATGAGATTCTCCCTCATAGAACTTCGTGGAATGCACAACTGACTCCCTCTGAATAGCATATCATCCTGGATGATGAAATCCAACCATTTCGTCCTGTCTAGAGTAACAGGTTCTGTACAAGCCTTCCAAGCTTCACCAAAATCAGGATCCTCTGGATACAAATTCTTGAGTTCCTTGAACCCAACCACTTCAATCTGCATTTCTATCAGCAATAGTTGCCTTCTGCTAAGAGCATCTGCAACCCTATTAGACTTTCCACTCCTGTGTTTCAAAACAAATGTATAACTCTGCAAAAACTCAACCCATTTCAAATGCCTCTGATTCAACTTTCCTTGACTATTCAAATATTGCAAAGCTTGATGATCAGTATACAAAACAAACTCCTTAGGAAGCAGATAGTGCCTCCACTTTTTCAATGCCTGAACTATAGCATAAAATTCCTGATCATAAACAGAATATTTTCTCTTGGCATCATTCAACTTCTCACTGAAATAAGCAATAGGTTTACCTTCTTGGCTCATAACAGCTCCTATTGCAGTACCACTAGCATCACAATCTACTTGAAACGCCTTATTAAAATCTGGAAGTGCTAAAACAGGTTGTTCTGTAACTTTTTGTTTCAATAATTGAAAACTCTTTTCTGCCCCATTAGTCCACTTAAACTCTTTTCTATCCCCTCTCATTGTTTCAGTCAAGGGTCCACAAATATTGCTAAAATTTTTGATAAACTTTCTGTAAAAGTTAGGTAGACCATGAAAAGATCTTACCTCAGTAGCACTCCTTGGAGTAGGCCATTCAAGGATAGCCTGTACCTTCTCTAGGTCCATTTTTAGACCTTCTGCTAAAACTACAAATCCCAAATACACTAACTCTTTCTTCACAAAACTGCACTTCTTCAAATTAATCAACAATTTTTCATCTCTCAACTTCTCAAATACCATACGAATATGCATCATATGCTCATCCAATGTCTTACTAAAGATCAAAATATCATCTAGGTAAACAATGACAAACTTACCCAGAAATTCTTTCAGAACCTCGTTCATGAGCCGCATGAAAGTGCTCGGTGCATTGGTTAGCCCAAAAGGCATGACTAACCACTCATATAGTCCTTCCTTTGTCTTGAAGGCAGTCTTCCATTCATCTCCCTCCCTGATCCGAATCTGATGATATCCACTTTTCAGATCTATCTTTGAAAAATACACAGCTCCACTCAAACAATCCATAATATCATCCATTCGTGGCAATGGAAACCTATACTTGATTGTGATCTTGTTTATTGCTCTGGAATCTGTACACATCCTCCACTCTCCATTCTTCTTTGGTGCTAATACCGCAGGTACAGCACAGGGACTTAGACTCTCACGGATCAATCCTTTCTGTAACAGTTCATGTACTTGTCTGTTCAACTCCTCACTTTCTGCAGGTGTCATTCTGTGTGCTGCCTTATTCGGCAAACTCGCTCCTGGGATCAAGTCCATCTGATGACTGATCTTCCTGACTGGTGGTATTCCATCAGGCACGTTATCGAATACAATATCCTGAAACTCATTCAACAAATCTGCAACTTCTACAGGAACATCTTCTACTTCCTCTTTACCAGCTCTTGGAATTAAAGCAAAACATACATGCTCATGCCTCATACCATCTAGAAAATTTCTTCCATCAACAAAAGTTATCCTTGCATTACCACATACCTTTTCTTCAGTCTCCTTCAATGGTTTTAGCTTATGTCGCACTCCATCCTTTGTCAGGGAATAGGTATTCGCACGACCATCATGTACAGCACATCTGTCAAACTGCCATGGTCTACCCAACAACATATGACATGCATCCATAGATATGATATCGCACAATACCTCATCTTGGTATCCGCCAATCTTGAACTTCACCAGGCATTGTTCATTGACCATGACCTTGTGGTCATCCTGCACCCAGGCAATCCGATATGGATGTGGGTGTTTCTGTCTCTTGAGCTTCAACTTTGTCACCATCTCTTCTGACACCAAATTGTCAGTGCTTCCACTATCAATAATCACATCACAACATTTACCTTCACACTTGCACCTGGTGCGAATCAAGCTCCTCCTTTGCTCAGGTTCATTCTCACCACTCAATAGGACTCTTCTGTTAATCAATGTTTCTCCTCTTTCAGCATCTTCAGAATTTGATGATCTGGCATCTTCATCTACATGTGCAACTCTGGCCTGGCCTTCATTTCTCCTGTCTATTCTACCTTGGCGCTGAGGACATTCAAATGCCCTATGACCTTCTTCTCCATAGTGAAAACATGTTCCACGGAAGCCACCTCTTCCAGATCCTTGTCCTCTTCCTCTTCCTCTTTGATCTCTATTATTCTGATCCTGGAAATGATTGGAATTATTTCCTCACTGATTCTGACTGCTACTGGCCTCATCCTTCTTTTTCGTATCTTCATTTTGGCCACCATATGACCGTCCACCAGATCATCCACCACGACCTCTTCTGTTTTGTCTGCTCTCAAACTTCTTGTTCAACTTTTCCTCTACTTTTAGGGCAAACTGGTATGCCTCTTCAATACTGTTCATTCGAACCAGATTCAGCTCCTCCTGAATGCTTGGCCTTAACCCATTAAGGTATCGGGAAACTTTCTCCTTATCAGCTTCTGCATGGCCTGTTCTGATGAGAAGTCGGTAGAACTCCTCTGTATACTCCTGAACAGATCTTCCTGCTTGCTTCAAACTTTGCATTTTCTTCAGTAGGTCAAGCTCATAATCAACAGGAATGAACTGTCGCTTCAATTTATCCACCATCCAATCCCATCTTGTGATTTTATCTTTCCCTCTTCTATTTCGCTCTAATTGAATTTCTTGCCACCAGATCTTCGCATGACCTTTCAATCTGGCCTTCACAAATTTTACCTTATCAGGATCCTCAACATCTTCATACTCAAAATACTCCTCACATTCATTGATCCAGTCGATCAATTCTTCTGGGTTAAGATTTCCAGAAAATGTAGGAACCTCAATCTTAGGTCTTTTCCCAATCTTGGAAATCGCTCAAAAAAGTCTTTCTTCCTCCTGGTTCACAATTTCAGCTTCTCCTTCTTGATATTCTTCTTCGGCTTCATCCTCTCTTTCATCTCTAACATTAAGATTCATTCCTTTGCGAATCTCTTCTTGCAATGCTCGCACTTGTCTCTGCAGCTCTCTAACCTCAGGTGTTACAACACCAGCTCTTCCGCCACGTTCCCTTCGTGGAGGCATTTTCGCGATGCGCGCTGAAACCCTAGCCACGGCCCTGGTGCAAACTGCCTCACAGTCGGTGATCTATTTACACACTCAAGAACTCTTGCTCTGATACCACTTGATGAAAGGTGCTCCCCTTAATACCACAAACACATAACAGAAACAGAGAAACCACAACAATATGCAAGAACAGAAAATTGGCTTCTTATTATCTCCACAAATGTGGAATTACAAACTTTTAGAATTACAATATGCAAAGCCACATGGGCATTCCCTTACAATATTCTGTAGGACAAAGCCTCGAATCAATACCCAGATCTACTACCCAGAACTATTCTGAACTGCCTAAGACAATAATATAGCCTCCCTTATATAGGCAATTTTCCACCGCCTGGAAAGGTTCCAGAATTTTAGCCAATAAGGCCGACCAAACTTAGAATTATTTTTATTTTACATTTCATTACATCATAGTCGGCTCAAAATAAATTTTGAAACCCGAACAGAAATTTTGAAGAAAAATCATTTTTCGCCATTTCAGGTGACCCAACTTCCGAAGACCATAAGTCATCACCAGTTGACCCGATTGACTATTGTAACCCCATTTCGAAAAGGGCGCGAGGAGCTCTACAACGCCTAAATCAAGCAAGCTTCATTCAGCCCAAAATTTGACCTCATCCGGGGCCTCTAAAGCCTTCAAAACTGAGTTCAAAGTTTCTGTACCCTGTTGC
The DNA here is from genome assembly GCA_027943335.1 of Chamaecyparis obtusa. Classification (NCBI taxonomy): domain Eukaryota; kingdom Viridiplantae; phylum Streptophyta; class Pinopsida; order Cupressales; family Cupressaceae; genus Chamaecyparis; species Chamaecyparis obtusa. The sequence goes on along the minus strand of BSBK01008237.1, from coordinate 211,237 downwards.
CAATACCGAAAATCTTCAATATCTTCCAATATACACTTGATCTGGCAATGAAACTTTACTGGCAGACTTATATGACCAAAATGAACCTCCAAGAAAGAAATCAGATCATTCTGAGCACATACGAAAATTACCAAAAATAGTAACTTTCCATAAATAGCAGCTCTGCACAAAATAGCTCTTATTGAATACAAAAATAGAAATATTTTTGGGTGATGCAAGATTGCTCTTACACCCAGGATGCTCCTGCATCAGACGGTTATATGATTTGATTTGATTATGGTTAGATGGTTACATGATTTGATTTTTATGGTTAGATGGTTACATGATTTAATTTGATTATGGTTAGATGGTTACATGATTTGATTATGGTTAGATGGTTACATGATTTAATTTGATTATGGTTAGATGGTTACATGATTTGATTATGGTTAGATAGTTACATGATTTGATTTGATTATGATTAGACAGTTATATGTTTTGATGTGATTTTATATATGATCATATGATTTGGTTTAATAGATGGTTATATGATATGATCATTGCTTATGGTTAGATGGTTACATGATTTGATTTTATTATGTTTAGATGGTTACATGATTTGATTTGATTTGATTATGGTTAGATAGTTACATGATTTGATTTGATTATGGTTAGATGGTTACATGATTTGATTATGGTTGGATGGTTACATGATTTGATTTGGTTATGGTTAGATAGTCATATGATTTGATACATAATCATATGATTTGGTTTAATAAATGGTTATATGATCATTGATTATGGTTAGATGATTACATGATTTGATTTGGTAGATGGTTATAAATAATAACACTAGAATATGTAACGAATGGACCATTAGTAATATAAATAATCTAGAAATAACATGTCATAAGTTTCATATAACTAATGTGATTAGTAACCTAACTAATGTATTAAGGGGAAGTCTTAAGGGGATCTTTAACTAATAAGTAATCTAATTTTAATATCATAAAAAATAACAAGTTAATATGTAACTAATGGATTATAAGTAATATAAGTAATCTAGAACTAACATGTCATAAGTAATCTAACTAATGTCATTAGTAACCTAACTAATGTCTAAAGGGGAGGTCTTAAGGGGATATTTAACTATTAAGTAATATAATTGAACTATCATAGAAAATAACAAGATAATATGTATTTAATGAGCCATAAGTAATTTATAAACTTAATATCATCCATTTAACATGTTCACTTTAACAAACATAAAAGCATTTATATAGCTACTTAAGGGGAGGTCGTGAGGGGATCTCTAACTAATAAGTTAATCTAATTTTAACATCATAAAAAATAACACTAATATGTAACTAATAGATTATAAGTAATAAAAGTAATCTAGAGCTAACATGTCATAAGTAATCTAGAACTAATATTGTTGGAAACAATTGTCTGAAGAAAATTGCTACTCAAATTATGTATTGTCTTTGATGTCACACAATGTCATAGTCCGCAACAATCAGTACCTACCGAGCTCAGTCGATCTGCCTGGCATTAAAAATAGTGTTTACCGAGTTCACTCGATTATCAAAGAAAAATCAGCATTTACCGAGTTCACTCAGTTATCAAAGAAAAATCAGCATTTACCGAGTTCACTCGGTTATCAAAGAAAAAGGATTATCAGTGTTTACCGAGTTCTCTCGGTCTCCAAAAGATTGTAGAAAATTTCATTATGGTCACCGAGCACTGTCGGCCCTTGAAGGATCTTTGCAAATAAAGTTTTCTTAATTCAGTCGACTGTTATACTAAATAATGCCGATTTGACAAATCTAAAATCATATAAATAAAAGGTCAAGTGTGAAAAATAAAGAAAAGATATAGAAGAAGATATATAGAAGAAAGACAGGAAAAGTGTGTGCGAAATTGTGAAGGATGACCAGATATCCTTGAGGAGCAGCAGCGATATATTTGATTAGGAAGGATCTCACTTATACAGAACAGAGATCTGTAATCAGCAAGGCAGTTGCATTATTATACAGGTCATTTTCATTGTTACCTTTTTATCATTGTAACAGTGAATTTTAAATCTCTTAACCGAGTTGGTTTAACAACCATATTGTAAATCCTCTAACAAGGTGACAATTCCATTGAATTGTTCTCAAGACCTCTTACCAGGCCACTCCTAGCAGGGTGATTAAATCTTCTAACAAGGTCACACCTAACAGTGTGTTTTGTAACCTTTTATCGGTTTGGCTTCTAACCGGGCATCACTTCAGAAAAGTGAAAATCAGTATCTAGATACATTGGTGGTTTTTCCCATATTGGGTTTCCACATTAAATCCTGTGTCTCTTGTGTTCTTAATAGTTATCTTAATCATATACAAGTGGTGATGAATATCTAAAACTAATAATTTTACTAATACTCTCTGCATCTACCAAGTTACTGCAATCTATTTACCGAGTGTTAAATAGATAATATTCATTAAGATATCCTAAGGGATCTGGAAAGAAATAATAATGAAGTGTTTTATGGTTGACTGATTCACCCCCCCCTCTCAGTCACTTCATCCATATTCCATCAATTGGTATCAGAGCATTTGGTGCTTGCAGGAAGGGTTTCAAGGACCTAAGCTAAAGATCAGGATGTCTTACAAGAGAGAAATTCCAAAGCTCAATAGAGATAACTTTTCAGCATGGCAAGGTCTCATGAGGCTTCATGTCATTTGTAACCTAACTAAAGTCTTAAGGGGAGGTCTTAAGGGGATCTTTAACTAGATTGAGTAATATAATTGAACCATCATAAAAAATAACAAGATAATATGTAATTAACGAACCATAAGTAATTTCTAAACTTAATATCATTCATTTAACACATTCACTTTAACAAACATAAAAACATTTATATAACTAAATATAAAAATCATTGAACCATTAAAGAATACATTAGAACATACATACATATAAAATCATTGATGCATTTAGGGAGATTGTTCGATGTTGTTGATGCATTTAATATGTTTAATCACTACACAAAATCGGTGTCTTGATTAAGTGTTGTTGGAATCAATACTGTTGTCATTCATGTTTTGTCACTGATGTCAACATATGTTTCTATGAAGAGAAAAAACTGGTTATTTCAGTGTACAGATACTGTATGGATGATTCAGAATGAGTGAACACATTTTTTTGTATAAGGAGGTGTTGTGATTTCATATCTAAGACCACATGCTGTAGTATTGCATATTGGTTGAGTAACAAAATATTTGGTGAAGACTGGTTTCTCGACTGTGACAGTGGAATTTGACAGAGTAAGTCTCTGTGTTTTGAGTATATCTTACAAGCGATATGGATTCAGTGTATGTGAGCTTAAGGGATGCCAGATAGAAAGTCATAGAATGCATGATGACATCAACTGTGGTGTGTGTTCTTGAGGAGACCTACTTTGGGATGACTTCAGAGCTGTAGCGTGTATGATGGATAGTGAGCATGGATTACAGATGATGGACCTTAATTGCTGAATTGTAATTATTATATACTTGCATTAGATACCATGTGCATCTTAGAAATGGGTTATGTAATTATTTGTATATGAGGAAAGCCTAATTGGCCGACTTAATCATTTATTGTAATAAGGTATATATGTAAGATCTTTTCTTTTGAAAAGATATGTAGTATGGAAGGAATGTAAAAGAGGATCGTGGAAGCTGCAAGCTTGTATCTGTTGGATGTAGAGAAGAGGATAGTTTATATAATTCATTGGTATTGATCAAGAAAAATATAGTTGCTATTAGATAGTTCACAAGGATTGTGTATTTCCTTTATATACACTTGTGTTGCGAACAATGAGTTCTGAAGGTGGACATAACCTTCTTTAGGTAGTGAGCCTAGGCAATGAGGCTACTCTTTTCTTTGACTCCTAACAAGGTTTGTCCTTTAACAAGGACTATGTACTATAATATTTTAATAAGCTCCTAACAGGGCTAGATCTTTTAATAGGGATACTATACTCTCAGTACATCATTTGTGGGTGCTATTCCCACTGGGGTTTTTACCTTTAACAGGGTTTCATCGACCAAAAATATTGTGTTATTGTGTTGGCATTTACTGTGTTATCATTTGATGTGGTGTAGCTGCTACTTAAAGTTTAAAGTTTAATAATCTGTCATACAATTGATTCACCCCCCCTCTTAGTTGTATTGGTGGACTGTTATTCCTGACAATTGGTATCAGAGCTACTGGTCCTTAGAGAGAAAGCTTAACCACTTGAGTTGATCTTGGAGATGACATTCTATAGGAAGGATAGTCCAAAATTTGATCCTAAAAACTTGGAAAGTTGGAAGAACAAGATGCGAATACATTTTCTATGTTTAGGTATCGACTACTAGATGATCACAAAGAATGAGGTAACCATGAAGGATGAGGATGAATTAGACAAAGCTACTGATGAAGAAAAGAAGACATTTTCATATAACATGGTCACAGGGGAAGCACTAATCAACGCACTCTCTGAAGGATAATTTTTTGAGGTGAAAGATCTAGATTCAACACACAAAATTTGGACAAGATTAGAAGCATTATATGAAGGAGACATGTTTACTAAGAAAGAAAAGTTATGAAATTGGAAAATGAGGATGGAGAAGTTGAAAATGAAAGATGATGAAAATATTAGGGCTTATGTACAGAGAGTTACTGAGGTTGTGATTGGAATTAGAAATTATGGAGGCACTTATGAAGAGGAAGAAGTCATTGCAAATATTCTTAGATCATTGACACCTGTTTACAAGACCAAAGTTCAGGCTATAGAAGAGATTATACCTTTGACTGCAAACTTTAGCATAGAGATGTTGATTGCAAAGCTAACTACCTTTGAAGTTGCAGAGATGGGAGACTCTTTACCTAGAGTTGAAACAACATTCAAGGCATCTGCATACAAAAATAAATTATCTGGAATTGCGAGCACCAATAGTGATAATATAAAAGAAGAGCTTGGTGAGTATGCTGATGAATGGGAACAGATACAGGAAGAAGAAAGAAATCTAGATGAAATTGTTTCCCTGATCGCTAGAAGAGAAAATATAGGTAAGGGTAAGTTTGAAGGAAAGTTACCTTTGAAATGTTTTTCATGCAATAAGATAGGTCACTTTGCATCTAGATGCCCTACATGAATTCCTAAGCACAAACTTAAGTTTTTCAAACCTAAGTATTCAAAAGAAAAGGAATGTTATTATGCCAGTGAAGGTATTTTTGATGATGATTTTGATGATGAGGAGATTGGATTTATTGCTATCAAAGATGAAAAACCATTATACGAGGAAAAATATTTAGTGTCACATGTTGATAAGAAATCTGAATGGGTTATAGATAGTGGTTTCTCACATCATATGACTGGAGATAAAAACAAGTTTGTTAAACTAAATAAGTATGATGGTGGTGTTGTGAGGTTTGGAGACAATGTTCCTAAGCTTATCATTGGAGTAGGATCTATTTCTTTGGATGGAAAGACTAATATTGATAATGTACTACTTGTTGATGGACTTTAGCATAACTTGTTGAGTGTTGGATAACTGATGGACAAAGGTTATCAATTGAAATTTATTGATGGGAAATGTTTTATCATAAGTAAGACATGAAATTTGATTGCAACTAGTACTAAATCTAGAGGTAATGTATTTGAGTTAAATACATTTGAAGCTTCTTGTTTTGTTGCAAAGATAGATGACAGTTGGTTATGGCACAAAAGGTTTTGTCATGTTAATTTTAATAATATTGTGAAGGAAAGCTTGGATAATGCAGTGAGAGACCTACCAAAAATTGTAAAACCATCTAACACTATGTGTAGAGAGTATGTTATGTGAAATAAGACTAGAAGGATTATAAAAGAAAGTCATTTTGAAAAAAAGGAAAGTTGGATCTGGTACATACAGACCTATGTGGACCTACAAGGACAAGATCATACTATGATGAAAGGTACTTTATACTTTTTTTTGATGAATTTTCTAGAATGACGTGGATTACTTACTTGAAAGAGAAATCAAAAGCATTTGACAAATTCAAGTTATTCAAAGCAAAAGTATAGAATGATTCAGGCTTAAAGATAAAATGTTTGAGATTAGACAGAGGTGGAGAGTTTACTTCAAATATATTCAATTCATATTGTGAAGAACATGGAATACACAAATAGACATTTGATCCTAGGACTCCACAACAAAATGGGATAGTAGAGCGAAGAAACAAAATAATATTGGATGCTGCTAGGACAATGTTGCTAGAAGGAAATGTATCTCATGTACATTGGAGAGAAGCTTTTGGGACAAAAGTATACACATTAAACATAATTCAAATCAGAGAAGGTACAAATAAGACTCCTTATGAATTGTGGTTTAATCATAATCCTACTATAGAATATTTTAGAATACTTGGAAGTAAATGCTATATCAAAAGAGATGATGAAATAGGAAAATTTGATGCTAGAAGTGATGAAGGAATTTTTCTTGGTTATTATACTAAAAGAAAGGCTTACAAATATTTTAACATGAGATTGAGAAAGATAATTGAAATTAAGAATGTGAAGATAGCTGAAAAGTTTCAGATACAAGAGAGAATGTATGATTGTAATCAGAATACAGAAATCAGGGAAGTTGCTACTACAGAAGAAGAAGAACATGGTGAGACTATGAGAATGAGATTTTTGATGATGACACAAATGAAGTTACTAAGATTCCTAAGACTCCAATGTATGTTAAGAAAAACCATCTTGAAAATCAAATTATTGGTAATGCAAGTCAAGGAATAATGACTAGATCAAAGATAAGGGAATAAATTTGTTTGATTTCTCAAGTTGAACCAAAGACTACTGATGAAGCTTGTAGAGATGAATCTTGCATCAAAGCTATGAAGGAAGAGTTAGATTAGATAAAGATAAATAACACTTGGGAATTGGTTCCTAGACCTAAAGACAAAAATGTAATAGGAACCAAGTGGGTTTTTAGAAACAAAATGAATGAAGAAGGAATTGTTGTAAGAAAAAAAGAAAGATTGGTTTGCAAAGTCTATTCACAACAAGAAGGCATAGATTTTGAAGAGACATTTTCTCATATTGCTAGGTTGGAAGCTGTAAGACTATTTCTGGCCTATGCTGCACATAAAGACTTCAAGGTATATCAGATGGATGTAAAATTTGCATTTCTAAATGAGGATCTTGAAGAGGAGGTATACATAGAACAACCTGATGGATTTCCTTTGACATAAGATGAAGACATGGTTTGCAAGTTGAAGAAGGTACTATATGGACTGAAACAAGCACCAAGGGCTTGGTATGCAAGACTAGACAAGTACTTACTTTGCCTTGGATTTAGAAAAGGTAATGCTGACAAAAAATTGTACTTAAGAACTAATCAAGATGGAATTTTGATAATAGAAGTTTTTGTTGATTATATTATTTTTGGAGGCAATGATGAGATGTGTAAGAAGTTTTCTAAAGAAATGAAGAATGAATTTGAGATGTCCATGATTGGTGAAATGAAATTCTTTCTTGGATTGAAAATAAATCAGAGCAAGAATGGCATTTTTGTTTCTCAGACTAAGTATGTTAAAGAAATGTTAAATTTTTTTGGAATGGGAGACTATAAACTTGTTGGTACACCCATGGTAACTCGCTATAAACTAAAAAATATTGATGAGACCAAGAGTATTTTTTAGACCAAGTATAGATCAATGATTGGAGGATTATAATATCTGACTCACTCCAGACCATATATTGCTAATGCTATTGGAATTGTGGCTAGATATCAGACAGATCCTAAAGAGATACACATGGTTGTTGTAAAAAGGATATTTAGATACCTGAAAGAAACAATGGAATATGGATTATGGTATGATAAAAATGATGACTTTGAACTACATGCTTATATTGATGCTGATTGGGTAGGGAACATTAATGATAGGAAGAGTACTAGTGGAGGTGCATTTTTCCTTGGGAAAAGGTTGGTTTCATGGTTAAGTAAAAAGAAAGAATGTATAGCTCAATGTATTGCTGAATCTGAGTATGTTTTTGTTGCTATTAATTGCACTTAGATTGTTTGGATGAAATAAATGTTGAAAGATATTGGAATAACTTTTGTTGAACATGTGGTTATCCATTGTGATAACACTGGTACAATGAATATATCAAAGAATCTTGTGATACATTCTAAAACCAAGCATATTTTTATTAAGTATCACATTTTGAGAGACAAGGTAGTAGAAAAATAAATAAGGTTGGAATACATTAGCACAAAGGAACAGATAGCAGACATCTTTACAAAGCCATTGCCAAAAGATGCCTTTGAGTATCTTAGAGGTATGCTTGGGGTACAAGCCCCTCCTAGTGAGAATTAAATGATGCAGAGATGCATCAGTCTAGAGGTCTTTAGAGCTCTATCATTTTTTGGACTTGATGTATGGATCTACTCCTCAGGGGGAATGATCGTTGGAACCTTACAAAATATATTTGGGTGATTTAGCACCTGGTTGATGATGATTAAAAGAAGATAGTTGATGGCTTATGACACCCTTTTCCATTGTTCAAAGGGGGAGAGATACTATGAGAAAATCCTTACTGTATGGAAAGAGATACTATGGAGAAGAGTTCACTGTTTGGGAAAAGATTATGTTGAGGATACTGAGAGAACATTTTTGGGTTGATGGATTTTCCCATGTGTTGCCATCAATGCCAAAGGGGGAGATTGTTGGATGTTGCTGATAAATTTAATATGTTTAATCACTACACAACATTAGTGTCTTGATTAAGTGTTGTTGGAATCAATACTATTGTCATTTGTGTTTTATCACCGATGTCAACATATGTTTCTATGAAGAGAACAAATTGGTTATTACAACATACATATACTGTACGAATGATTTAGAATGAGTGAACACAATTTTGTGGACTCAGAGGTGTAGTGATCTTATATCTAAGATCACATGTTGTAATATTGCATATTGGTTGAGTAACATAAGATTTGGTGAAGACTAGTTTCTCGATTGTGATAGTGAAATTTGACAGAGTAAGTCTCTATGTTTTGAGTATATCTTACAAGCGATATGGATTCAGTGTATGCGAGCTTAAGGGATGTCAGATAACATATTAAGGAGTGTTCTTTGATCTTAGAAAATCATGGAATGGATGATGACATTAGTTGTAGCATGTATTCTTGAGGAGACCTACTTGGGGTCGACTTCAGAGTTTTAGCATATATTATGGATAGCGAGCATGGATTACGGATGATGGACCTTAATTGTTGAATTGTAATTATTGTGTACTTGTTTTAGATACCGTGTGTATCTTAACAATGGGTTATGTAATTATTTTTATATTAGGAAAGCCTAATTGGCTGACCTAATCATTTATTGTAATAAGGTATATATGTAAGATCTTTTCTTTTGAAAAGATATGTATTATGGAAGGAATGTAAAAGAGGATTGTGGAAGCTGCGAGCTTGTATCTGCTAGATGTAGAGAAGAGGATAGTTTATATACTTCATTGGAACTTATCAAGAAAAAGATAGTTGCTATCAGACAATTCACAAGGATTGTGTATTTCCTTTATATACACTTGTGTTTCAAACATTGAGTTCTGAAGGTGGACATAACCTTCTTTGGGCAGTGAGCCTACTCTTTTCTTTAACTCCTAATAGGGTCTGTCCTTTAACATGGACTATGTACTGCAATGTTTTAATAAGTTCCTAACATGGCTAGATATTTTAATAGGGATACTATACTCCCAATACATCATTTGTGGGTGCTAATTCCCACTGGGTTTTTTACCTTTAACATGGTTTCCTCAACAAAAAAATATTGTATTATTGTGTTGGTATTTATTGTGTTATCATTTGACTTTGTGTAGCTACTACTTAAAGTTTAAAGTCTAATAATTTGTCATACAATTGATTGACCCCCCCTCTTAGTTGTATTGGTGGACTGTTATTCCTAACAACCATATGTATAAAAACATTATTAAAAGCATACATAACTATATATTAAAACCATTGAACCATCAAAAAATATATAAAAGCATTGAACCATGTCAAAATATATAATTAAAGTCTTATTAATAGATAAACAAAATATAATCCATCATATGTTTCAATATATCAACAAAGTATAGTCAATTTAATCTAGAGATGTCAAGTAGGTCCTAACATATGAAATATGTATGTAATTTGCTTTTTAGACCAAATCAAGTGGTGCAAACCTCTCATGGAGAACATGTAATATTCTCTCATGATCCTCACTATCTAGTCTCCACTTACGACGTCCATGTTGATTTAACTGGATGGAGACAAAGGGAGGTGGAAACTACTAGGTGGCTATATTGAAACACCTTATTATCTAGTTGGTAATCAAAAAAGTGAATACCCTGTTGAATTATTTTGATTTTCTTGAAATATGTTCCCTCTAAAACAACCAAACCTGCAGGTCACAAATTTTTACAATATGAATTTTAATAAAATAATTTAAATTTGTTAAAAATTTCAAATTTTATATTTAAAAAATGAATAATATATTGACATGTAAAGAATACAAACCTATGGGGAACAACATTCCATTGCTTTCTTCAGGATCAATTAACTTCATCCTCTCTACAGTACAACACAATATATAGTAACTAACTCCTTCTACATTTTCAGGTTCAACAATCACTACAAAGACATCTCCTGCACAACAAATTTATATACATGTGAGATCCTAAAATTGATTTAGTTTTAATCTATAATACACACACACACACACACACACATGCAACTCAATGCCATATAATGTGAAACTCAATTTATTATACTTACCAATTTTGAACAATCCTGAAATGTGATCGTAATCATTAGAAATCAAAGGAACGTCATCAAAGTTTTCATCTTCATCTCTATCAAATGTATCAGTAACAACTAGTGGCACCAGATTTTAGGCACCTACATATCCACATTACTGATTGATGGATTCCTCGTAGTGGTCAACAATGCAGTGACAACAAAAAGTATGGGTAATCCCTGGCATTCAACGTCCAATTACAACAATTTGTACTCATAACTGAATGCAAAGATCATGTCTTTTCTATCCTCTTGAAACCATGCATAATTTTTCTATCCACACCTGAACACATGCATATATAATATTAATCTCATTTTATAAATTTGAATAAAGAATGTAAAATTTAAACAAGAATAAATATATATATCACACATGCATAATTTAGAAACATGTGCATACCTTTTATCTCCAAAAATTCTCTATGTGGTACCGCTTGAGTCATTTGTGATGATGTGCCATCCTCGTTTGATGCAAAATGTGTCCTACACCATTCAACAACATCATGTGCATTTTTTATATGAACTCCCTTATAATTCATTTGACACTTTCGTAGAGCACATTTGATGCAATCTCCAACACCCTCATGTTCATCTTTTCCATGTCCACTCTCAAAGAAACTCCAGACATGTGGTATGTTTTCATTATGATGATATCTACGTAGCGCATAAAATGGTTTGGATGATTTGAATTGTGAAACACATCCATCTAACCAAACATTATGTTTATCAATTTTTATTTGCCTTTCTTTCAAATTTGCAAAAAACATCTTGAAGCAATGTTCTACATAATGAATGTCATGCTCTTTATCATCACTTATATGAAAATGATGTTCCTTCTTAATGAACTGTGCTTCAAATGTGCTCTGAATACCATCCAAATCTACTTGTGTATGTCGATAACAAACATGTACCATAATATTAATCTGCTCTAAAAAATAGTATTCTGATTGAACCGCCTTTTGATGAACAAATGGATAATTTTTTGCAAAATAAAAAACTAATAGAATAGTTCCAAGTGGGAAATTGTCTCTTAGTGTTTGGAATTGTTGTTCTTTCCACCTTGCAGAAAAAGCATGATGAATGTAGGGTTGAATTAATTTTTTAAAATTTGTCCATAAATGCTCCAATGGTTAGTTCCTCTTCAACATATTCTAATCTTTTGGATTCTTTCCCAAAATTTGTTTAATTCTTTACATATCTGTAACTCTTGTAATTTACCATCTTTGTTACATCAATATTTTTATTTTTCAAAGGAAAAAGAGCCAAATCAACACATGTTTCACATATTCCTTTTATGCAATTTATTTGACCAACTGCACCATCTCTTTTGTCACATAAAATGGATGAGATGAACTCACTTTGTGTAGTAGGAGGAGTATATTCAAAACCATAAGTGTCTTCTAAATTTTTTTGAAAAACCTGATAGTGGAGATCAAATTCAATATGATAATGACAACAACAAGTTCCAAACACTTTGTTTGTCCTGACATAATATGGCTCCAATATTTCAAACAATGTTTTCCCAATCTTTATATTAGGATTTGAACTACAAAATGACACATACATCTCATGTTGCATTGTGTCCAACCAATGTTTTGTATGATGTTCATATTGATTAGTTATAATTCTATGTTTGATAACATCTCTACTATTTGATGAAGGACAAGTATTATCATTCCAAAATAATGTGACCAAATTCTTGATTCCATCATCAATCCCATTAGAATGAGGAGCTCTACACATGATTGCCCAATTTCCTTCCAAGGTAATATCATCCAAAAGCATTCTCCTCTTAACTTATTGTGATATTATTTTTCTACTAAAACCAATCCAATATGAAACTGAAGATATTTGTTTGTTTCAAGGCATAGTGTTACCTAAAATGGATGTCAACATAACTCTTCTTGTAATGGTCTTATCTTTAGTTCAAGATCACTTCCCTACCTGGTTCAAACCTTTCCTAAGATTTTCAATCATATCATTTTGCATGTCAACAACTTTTCTCTTCTTTGATGTTGTGTCTATACCCAATAATTTTAATGCCTCTTCCAACTTTTTGTTTAAAAGTATGACTAAAAGTAATTGGGCTTGTTCAAGTGTTTCAAAATTATCAAATTTGGCCAATATTTCTCTTGCTATCTTATTCATTGACCTCTTCTTAGAAAGTCTTAAAGGTTGAACATTAGAAAATGATCTCAATTTCTCCACGTCCATTGTAAGTAAATGATCTCAGTTTCTATAATTAACATTTCTCTCTACAATTTGAGCTAGATCTATAAGTTCATCCATACCAGTAGGAGCAGGTGATCCTGATCCTTCTCCTACATAAATTTCTTGAGCTTCCGTAGGGAGTGATCCTAACCCTTCTTCAACATGTATTTATTTAACTTGGTTTGACCCTCCTACTTGAGCTTCTCCTTCACCTTGACCATGTTGATTATGAGCTACATGCACAAAACTGAATCAAATTAGAGAAAACTAGAGCACAAGTCCATAAAATTTGGGCACATAAAATTAGAGGTAGATAGGTCCATACCTTCTTTGGTTTTATAATAATATATCAATGTAGCTTCATGATTTCTTTGTTCAGTACTAGGTGACCTTTTTCTTGCAGACTTACTTTGTCTTCCTTCTTGTTTCCCATTTCTTCTCTCCAAAAAAATGTCTTCTAAAAATTTGGCAATAGTAATTCTCCTCTTCAAAAAAATGTCTTTGATAAAAATACCAATAGCAATTCTCGACCAAAAAAATGCCTTTGATAAAAAAACCAATAATAATTCTCCTCCAAGAAAATGCCTTTCAAATAATCAGAGCAATAATAAAAAGAGTGAATTAAGTTGATTGCAATTGTGTAAAATATGAAAAAAACATTTTATTTTATACCATTCAAAATTAAATTACCATAATTACCCAACCCACTTCAGATGAAGTAGGTTGGGTAAAAGTCCAATGGGGTTTGATCCTGCTAGATTTTTCCCAAGGGGTGTTTGTGTGAAGACCCCTTCACACGAAGCCTTTGGGATAGCTTCGTGCGAAGGGAGTCTTCGCCCAAAGACCCCAAACTTGATTTTTTTTTCCAAGATGCAAAAATAATAATAAAGATGTCTTTCAAAGCCTAAAACAATGACCAAACAAGATGATATTTTGCAATAAAAAATATCATACGATGCTACTTCGAGTAAGCTCTTTAACGACTATAATTTTAATGCATATTGAGTTCTTTGTTAGTTTCAAAATCAACTTTAATTAAACGTAGGTTTTTTGGTCATTCAACAACCTCATGTCTCATCGACGCTTCGGGAAAAATAGTAATTTATAAAAAAATATTATGAAAAATTTGTAGGAAAAGCATATTTGTGTTACCTTTCTATCAAAAAAAGGAATGAATTTCGTTATATACAGATCAAGTTAGAGCGATCCAAAAGAATCTAAGTCTAAATTACAATTACTCTCACTTTAGAACTTAATAAAGTATGAAATATTGAACCAAAATGAATGAAAACAATTCCATCCATTAGATATTGAAGTTAAAAATACAACCTTGAAAGAATTACATCATTATCATTTTTGAAAAAAAAGTTATGGTAATCCAAGTGACAGTTACTCCTTAAAAATATTGATTTTACACATAAACCACTTTTTGAAGGAGAAATAAAAATGGATTCAAATCAATTTTAATTTTTAAAAAAATATATTTAGAAACTAGAAAGAAAATTCTAAAAGAATCTAGTTTACATCATCTTCAAATTCCTAATAGTTTTGCAATAATAGGTGTTAGAAAGTGAATTTTTTTTCTTCAGAATGATGATCTCAGTGTCAAAGTTGGCCAAAAAGTGGGACACACTATTGTGGGACCACCCATATGATATATTTATGTTTCTTTGGAATTTTTGTCAAAGAGACATAATATTGGGGGATGAATAGGTCAATTGATGCAAGAAGATGTTTACTAAAAGATGGATTATAAGCCAATTGATTACATAAATTAAGAAGAATGAAGATGAATCAGTGTATGTCAAAGAAGATCGACAAGTAGATAAGAAAGAGAAATAATACAAATGAGAGATCAGAAAAGGAGAAGTTACTACTCAAAGGGAGTACAAAATATGAATGACAGTGAAGTGTACCATCATCAATTGAATACTGAATTTGTTAGTGTTGCCATCAATGCCAAAGATGGAGATTGTTATCATAACTGATAATAATGCTGATGATTTATTATCTGATGGAGCTGATGATGAAGAACAATCAAGATCAGAGATATACATGATGTTAGTAGAATGATTAGATCAATTATAGTCTTGTCATTGATGTCAAGTAATTGATTGCTGATGTATATTATGTTTCCATATCGTTCAGTAATGATATAAGTTGAAAGAGTTAAGGAGAAGAGGAAATGAGAAGTTATGAGGTTGAAGAACATAAATGGGCAAATGATAAAGATTAGACAATGATTTGATTATGTTGGTATGATTTTTTTTACCTAACATATGATTATGTTAAGTTGGTAAAGCATGGAGATAAAGTTTTGACAAATCGGCAAGTAAAGTTGTTATGGCTACTGAGATGTAAAAGTCACTCGGTAAAGTAAAGTGAAAATTTGGTCACTTGGTAAAGCGAAAAGGTTTAGGCGCTGAGTGATGTAACCAAAATTGTAAGTGAAGAAAAATGAGCAAGGAAAAGGTATTAAATATAGATGGAAACAATATTTAATGATTAGCTATGATGAGATGGATGATCATGATGATGAGGAAAGCTAGTTACAATGATCTCCAATTATGAAAATTCAAGAAGAAGATCTATGGTGAGATCCAAGAAGGAAAAAGAGATAGAACAAATTACAAGAAAAGTTCAAGTTCCTAGGTGAAAAGGAAACATGTTACCGAGATCTAGATCAGATGAATAATGAAATGAACGGTAAAGATTGATTAAAGGAAAACGTAATACATAAGATCAAGATGAAAAAATTATCTATATAAAGGATGATCTTGTATGGACAATGGGATGGAAAACTGAATAGTTAAAGGGTTACTAACTATTGCAAAGGAGAAGGAACATAGAGATTTTGAGTGGGATAATAATGATTTGATGAAGTGTTGATGAAGAGTTGAAGACAAGATTGAAGAGAGAACAAAGGATATGATATTTAAAGATAGTTGCAAATCTACAGGTCATTTTTTATTACTGTTGCTTACTAGCATTTGTAATAGAGAAATCTCTTAACAGAGTGGACTTAATAGTCTTATTGCAAATCCTTTAACAAGATGACATTCCAAAAGATTATTTTAAGCCCTCTAACAAGGCCACTCCTAACAGATCTAAGGAAAATCCCTTAATGAGTCACACCTAATAGTGTATTCTATAATCTTTAACTAGATTGGCTCTTAACTGAGTGTACTTCACAATAGTATATTTCTTAGTGGGTGATAATTACCATAGTGATTTTTCCCAAAGCTAGGTCTCCATGTTAAATATTTGTGTTACACATTGTGAATGATTTATGTGTATGCTTTATTGATTGATATAGTTTATTTACTATTGTCGGTAAATAGAAAACTGTGTTTCTACTGAGCAGTTGCCGAGTTAATTAGAGAAAAGTTTTAAAGGTATTTTGTGATCAAAATTACTGATTCATTCCCCCTCTCTATAATCCAACAAACAAAACACCCATATGTTGGAAATAAATTGAGTCCAAGTAAATATGAAACTTTCTATTAAGGAGAAAAATGATACATTAATGATCTGCCCACTAACATAACAATGTTTAAAACATAACACACACATCTCATTTGACACTAACAACATGCATTAAATTCACCAAGCACAAAAGTTAATTCAACCCTTGGAAAAATGTTAGAGCTACACAATATCATATCATTGATTATATCTACACATGCAACAACTAAATGATAAACCAAATATAGCTCAAACATAATGAAACATGACCATACAAGCATTTTCTACGAAACCCCAAGCTACCAAGATATATCACATGGATATACTTAGATAACACATGACCAATTTATTACACCTATAGCCTATAGCAAACAAAATTCATATTCTTCATAAGTTTGTGAAATACTGCATATTTTAAAGGAACAATGCTGCAATCTTTAAAAGTAGACCAATAGTTGTAAATGGACCATCTTTTTTTCCCAAAATCTATATCATTAGGGTTTATTCATGCTATGCATTATGGTTTCTTCTCTGACTTGCCTAATTACCTTCCAAGCTATTTTCTTGAATGGAAAAAGCATCAACATACTTTATTAATAGATCTCATTTCAACTAATCTTTAATTTAGCTTCCATATATATAAATTAAAAATTAGATAAACATATTTATAAATAGATTTTTAAAAAAGTCTTTGAAAATAATGAAAGATAGTGCTGACATTAAAAAAACAATCTTGATAGGTCTACTTGACAATTCTAACAAAATATTCATGTTCAAAATATGACATCTTTCAAAAGAATTGAGACAATTTTGTCCACAAATTTTGAGTACCGTGTAAATCCTTCTCAATGTTTTGAATATTAATAGACAAAAATGTTTGTAGAGTAGATGAAAAGCCACTAAAATCAGGTGTGATGACTTGCTAATTTTATGAAAATCTTCTTCAAATTTTGTTGTTAAACACCTTTTACCAAAAGATTTGATGCACACCTATCTAATGAAGAACAAAGAAAAAAAATCTATGAAAGCTTTGCAATTAATAGGAAACCCTCATATGTTAGAGATGAGAATTGATGAGAGTGCCATTGAGAAAGGATCACACTTGCTACTAGTAAAACCCACCAATACATTGCTAATGTGATGAAAACTACATTGTCCATATGACTATAATTCAGTGCATTGAAAATACTTCTCTTCTCCACCATGAAATGGATAACTAAATAATATTGATCTTAATGGTATCAGGTTTCCACAACCAATAGTGAATGACGTAACTATTTTTCAATAATCTAGAAACAATCACAATATTTATCTTATCAATATTTGTACAACCATATTGCAGAAGAACTACATTCCTTCAAAGATGCAATGTGTATATAGTGTACAAACCTTAAAAAACATAATAGGTACCTTTATAAAAATGTCAAGGAGCACCATAATGGCCTTGTTGATCTAGAAATCTCAAATTGTGACATTATTGGAAACTTTAAAAGTCAGTCAACATCCTAAACACATTGCAAAATATGAAATGAGATGATGTGATCAATGTGTACCATATTCATGATTACCCTTTACTATATACAATGATTAGTGCCCACCTATATGATTACCCTTTACCGTATACAATGATTAGTTTTTACTATGCTATTTATTTTGCATTTTTCCAATGCATATCAACACATACAAATCAATCAAGAGTAATCTAACCATAAAGTTATACAAAACAAAGAAAATACAACACTATTTAAAAAGATAATCCCAAACATGGAAACCTAAATATCTCTATAGAAGAAACCCAAATTCTTAGCCCTTGGGAGCTTGGGGATGAAATTATTAATCCCACATATGATATTGACTAGATTGCCAAAATGAAAAACCCATATAAAATTGAGATCATGAAGGAGAAATTAGAGACTTAAGATTAATACATGTGAATGTGAAATATGATGAACTAGCGATGAAATTGTTTTTCAAAATGATCTGGCTCCTCAACTAATGGGCTGACTATCTTTGGAAAAACCTAAAAAGGATATAAAACTTCCATTTCCACATTTCTATGCCATGGTGGGAAACAAAAACTTTATCATCAAGGGGATGCTCTAGAGAACTATAGAAAAGACACCACACAATGAACTATGAACTTACACCCTAGAGAGAAATCCTTTGGGAACTTGACTTACCCTTGAGGAGCTCACCCTTTATCACTCTTGTTATAGTAAGAAAATGTGATACAAAACACTAAACCACCATAGTAAAAACACCCATCCATCTACGAGTAAATTTAACTAAAGGAAAACAACTAAGAAGTAGAATTTTAGTCCTTTTAGAAGCAATCATGTTTTTAATTTCTCATGACTCAGGTGTAGATTAATTGCACAATAAATTCACATAATAGAAACTCTATTTGATTTATAACAATCAATACTCTAGATTAATTAACAACAAATAATAGCGAAATAAAAATAAATAATAGAAGCCAATCACAAAAACACAATAACACAATTATACCTAGGAAAACTCATTATGGGGAAAAACCTACAAATATTGGATCTTCTATTCAACCTAACATCCAACTTTCTCATCTCAATCCAATACAATTCTACTACAAAAATCTTACATATATAGAGATCGACGACTTTACTTAGCTTGCAATAAAAAAAACTCTCCTTGCTTTCTTTGGCTTTAAATCATATATAAAATCACTTTTGATTTACTCAACCTCACAAATTTAGAAATATTCTTTTAAAGAATTAAAAAAACAAAGTTGTTTCTAAATGTCCAACTCGAGTTTCTTTAAGGCAACTACAATCCACCTTTCAAGCTAAACAAAAAATAAACATTCCCTCTTAGCAAGGAAGGTGTTTTGTACAACACCTAGCTTATCCTTGAAGAATACAAAATAGTTCTTCATCAAAGCCTTGTCAGGATGTCTTCTATCCATTCGTTTGTAGGAATGTACTAGAGTTTCACTATCCCCTTCTCCACACAATATCTGATGAAGTGATACTTGATCTCAATGCGCTTTGACTTATCACGAAACATTGGATTCTTAGAGAGTTTGATGCAACTCTAATTATCACAGTAGATGACTATAGGATCTAGCTTCTTATCATAGAGCCCAAATAGAAGTTTTCGAATACCAATAGCCTCACATGTAGTCATATTGGTTTCTATATACTCAACCTCTATAGAACTCTGTGGAACTGACTTTTTTTTTTTTTCTGCTAAACCAAGAGACCACTCTTGACCCTAAACTAAAACTGCACCCTGAAGTTCTCTTCCTATCAACTGTACTGCTACCCCAATCTACATCAATAAACCCATCAAGATTCACTTCATCCTACTAAACATACTTCAACCTATAATAAACTATGCCTCATAAATATCTCAAAACATGCTTTGTATCTATCTAGTGCACACATTTAGGTTCCACCATAAACTAACTGAGAGAGTTCACTACAAAACAAACGTCTGGCCTAGTATTGACCAGATCATAAGAGATCCTATCAAATATATGTATAAAGTTGGGTCCACTATCTCTGATCTGGAAGCATCAATCTTCATTTAGTTGGTCAGAAGTGGTGTAGACATGGGCTTACAATTTTCTATCTTGAATCACTTCAAGGTATCAATTAAGTATTTCCCTTATCCAAGGAAGATCTCTCCCTCTTTCTACTATAACTCTAATCCTTGAAATTAGTTCATCAACCCCAAATCCTTCATCTCAAAACCTCCTGCAAGATCCTACTTGCAATGTGTTATGAGCTCCTTTGATCTTGTGAGAAATAAGTCATCAACATACAACAATAGTATGAGAAGTTCACCCTTCACCTAAACATAGTACAAGTTTGAATATGCCTCACTCTTGATGAAGCCCACACTTTGCAAGTAACTGTCAATATGTAAATACCATTCCTTGAGAACCTTCTCGAGTTCATAGAGTTCTCTTTTCAACTTTCAATTATGAAAATACCTCTTGTGTACTTCAAATACTTTTGGATTCTCTATGTAAATCTCTTCCTCAATTACTCTATTGAGAAATGTTGTTTTAACATCCATCTGGTGAATCTTCCAATCCATCTATGTAGCTAAAGAAATTATAGCTCTTATGGATGAGTACCTATCTGCTAGATTGAAAGTATCATCATCGTTGATTCCTTCCTTTTGAGAAAACCCCTTAGCCACAAAATGAGGTTTGAAATTTTCCACACTACCATCTACAACATGCTTAATCTTATACAACCATCTCAAGCCCACTACAAAAGATTATCTTTTGGTCATGGTACTACCTCCCACATGTTATTCTTCATGATGGAAGAATACTCTTCCACCTTAGCATCCTTCCATACTTTTTTCTTGGACGCCTCTTGAAAGTTAGAAGGCTCTACTTCAATTAATTCACTTATAAGTGCCACATAATTAGAATAACATCTGGGAGCCTTTCCGTGTCTGACTGAATCTTGTGGATCACCAACATATGCTTTGGATTTTCTTAAAGTCTTCTTAGCTTCCATGTGTCTCCTCTTATCTATAATAGGAATATAAGGTTGGAGATTTATTTTTTCCTCTTGATCATCTTGTTCGACTTGCTTTCCTTTCTCTCCAACTTGTGTGACTAAAGTTTTGGTCCAAGAGAACCTAAGGGTCCAAGGAGACCTCATAAAGTAGATGGTTAGGATAAATCATTTTGAAGTTAATAATATTATTTTGATCATTTGATGATGTTTTAAGACCTTTGTGTTAAAATAACTGAGAGGGGGGGTGAATTAGTTAGATCAGTTATCCTACAGTCCCAAATACAAAGTTGTACATTATAAAACAATTTCAACAAATTATGCATCTCAGTAACATAAAATATCAATATGTTTGTCTAGTTTACCAATTACCAGTAATTATCCAATTGTGATTACTGACTAAATCAACTATGCAGTATGTAAAGTATGATAGCAAAACAATCATAACAAATAACACATAACACAATGATTTAACGTGGAAACCTTGCTAAGGGAAAAACCACCTGGGATCGGTAACCCAAAATAATTCACTCTTCTGAAGCGAGCTCGGTAAAGAGCCAACCCTCTTAAAGGTTAATTACAATGCACACTATTAGGTGTGACCTGGTTAGAGGATTTATCACTAACATTTAAATTTTGACCAACATTCACTATGGGGTCAACAAGATAACACTTTACATTCAACGAATGTCATAGGGTAGAATATAAGACTATTAAGTCCACTCAGTTAAGAGATTTTCTAAATCAATGGTTAAACTGATACAATATTGATCTAATTCAAATACAACTCAATTGAAAATATTCAGATCTATGCTAAGCCCTTAAAATCCTCTGATCATTAATCAATTTCACTTCCTCAACATTTCTCAACTTACTTTCACTTGGTAAATAGTTTTCTAATGCTCGGTAATGTCTGCAGCTTGGATCTTTCAATAACCAGTTTGATCAGGCATGCATGAATATAGTCTTCACATGAAATCTATGCATTCTTCTTCTTTCTGGCATGTTTCAATAATGAAACTCATATCTCTTATATAAACAAGTAAAATATTTTCATATTAGCCATTAGATTTTGCCTCTTAATCTCCTTTGTCCATTTTGCTACTTAAACCTTCCTCAACAGATGTGTCATTAACACATTTCAATCTCATCCTTTAAATCTTCTATGAATTTTTTCAGCCGTGGATCTCATAACAAACTTTATCCTTAACCTCGAAACCATAACAGTTTCCAGCTCATCAAATTCAATCGGTTGTTCTTTGCATTTAATGTTTTCATCCATACTCGGTCAATATAGAAATATGTTGGTGATATCTAGTTAACTAGCTCGGTTAATACTGTCATTCGGTATACACTGCACTGGCTCAGTGTATACAAAAATCTTCAATTATCGACCACATTTACTTGTTCAATTTCAAATCTCTTCTTCATAATAGACTAATGTAACATGCTCAAGTCAATAATATAAAGCCATAGAATCATCAATAAGTTACCCAATGTTTACCTTATCCTTATCTATCATATCCATCTTTTCCTCATGTAGATATCTCAGCTCTTCATCTTTTCTTCCTTCGACATATGTTCAAATATTTGTAACTATCATGATAAGTACTACCAAAACTAGTTGACAACAATGACAACATATTGATTGATTTAATCATCTTACATATCATTTCAGTATCTTGGTGATCTCTAATCACTATTTCTTTAGTTCATTCAGATATTCAATCAGTTGTAGTTCATCACTTTGAAGGTCAAATGATGTAATGGTTGGAGTCTTTGAGTCAAGTTGTCTAGTTGGGTCATAAAGTTGTCAAATTATGTTAATATTGTCAAAATTGGTCAAATGTTTGTGACCAAGGGGAAATTCATGTTTTAAATTCATTTTTGTCATAAATATTCCAAATGTAACCATTTTATGGTCATGAGAGAGGAGGAAGGGAAAAATATCCTAAATTGTCAAAATTTAAAAATTCAAATTCAAAAGCCTAATGACTAGTTGGTTCAAAGGGTAGTTAGAGAGGTTGTGGTCAGTTAAGGGGATTGAAATGTTTTTAAAAATCCATATTAAGACCTAAAAAGGTTTTTTATGGTCGAACTTGATTGACATTGTAAGAGTTTGGAGTTTGGCTATGGAATACACAGTTTTCCCTATAATTTTGGTCTAAAATCTAAACTTCCAACTCTTGTAACTTTCATTCATAGTGTCTTTTGATCTGATTATTTTTGGGAGTGATAGGGTAATGTTTTAAATTTCATTTGGTTTTTATTTGAAGGTTATTTGATCCATTTTGTTCATTTTATATTGACTGTCCTAAAACCAATCATTTTGGACAGATTTATAAGGGTTTGAGGGTCACAATGAAGAATTGACCCATTCCACTTTATGTACCTATTGTTCCTTGTGGAATGGGTCTGTATAGTTTTATTATAGGTTATTATAACAATATGAGTTTAGGTATGGCTATGGAGATGTGATGGTGAAACCCTAGGGCGAAGCATGATGATGAATTATGTGTTGAGTAAGTGAGTTTACAGTGCCATGTGTGGGTCTGAGTGAAACCATTGAATGAGAGGATTTTTTTATGGTTGTTGAAGTTTTTTAGGTCATATGAAAGGTTTTGGATCCATTGTTTGAGTTTTTAAGTGTTTGGAGGAGTGTGTTTGAGAAAGCCCTAGTTTGTAGTCCCTAAAAGTGAGGGTTTTGTGGTTAGGCATATAGATGAGTGCGGAGCCTTTTGAAACCTTGAAAATTTATGGTTTGGGAGCATGGATAAATAATTTTTCATAGTTTGGAGTCAAGAAGATAAGATATAAGGGTGGTTTCTTTGTAAAAAAAGGCTAATTAGGTCTAGTTATAAGGGTTTCAGGGTACTGGTTCTGGGTGTTGGTCCAAAATAACTATACCTAGTTTTAGAACATGTTTGGTAACTTTGAAAAGGGTGTTTGAAACTATATATTTTTTTTCAAGTGTTTTGGAATAATTTTTAGATAAGTTGAGCATACTTGAATGGAAGGTCTAGTAGAAATTAGGCCTAGAAGGAGCAATTTATGTCTTGGAGTTTGAACCTAATAATTTGGGCATGTAAAACCTTGTATCAGTGTGTCATAGATGTGTAGAGACCATTAGATGTGTTGGGACAAGTCATTGAAGTTGGGATCCACATTTGAGTGTTTTGCTGAAGCCTAGTGAAGAGGGAAAGCTAAGGGAAACATATGGATTGCAACTTTCATTGGGAAGGTGATTTGATAAAGGATTGATTAGGACTAGATACCTTTTCATTATAGTGGTATCAGAGAAAAAATTAGGTCCTTGGGGGAACATTGTGTTGTTCCTAGTGTTGGGAGAATTAGGGTGTAACGTAAAGATGCTGTTAGAATGATTTTAGAATAACTGAGGGGGGGGGGGGGGGTGAATCATTTATCCTCAAGTCCAGATGTAACAATTTAAATTTTAAACACTTCAAACAACTTATACCAACTCAATAGTCCACTCAGGTTTCTATAGCATATAACCAGTAACATAAAGTCCACTATCCAAAAGTAATCAACTTGCAGAATATAAAATGCTTAGTAGTAAAACACATCAAATAACATTCACACAAGTATGAAACCAAGATTTAACATGGAACCCAATTTGGGAAAAACCACCAGTAACATGCTACCAATTTTTCACTCTTTTGAAGTGAGCTTTGTGAGGAGCCAACCATGTTAAAAGTTACAATACACACTATTAGGTGTGACCCTGTTTAAGGATTTAATCACCCTGTCAGGAGTGGCCTTGTTAGAGGACTTAAGAAAATTCCATTAGAATTTTAGCTTGATTAAATGATTTACAAATGACTGTTAGGTCAACCTTGATTAAAGGATTTTAACTGATACAATGGTTAGAAAGTAACAACAAGTATGATCTAATACATACAACTCACTTTGCAAATACAAATCCAATGTAGCTCATATGCTGATCCACTGATTGGCCTTCATTATCATCTCCATCTATGATCTTCTTGGAAACCCATCAAGCAATCACTGCTTTACAGCTCTTAACAAATCTTCTCAACCTTTTGCCCAAGTTTTCCAATCAACTGAATCAACCTACTCCATAACCCACAATTAGGTTGTCCTTATACCCCCTTAACTAGGTATCTTTATCTTTTTCCACTTAATCATTATCGTAGATCTTAGGTTTTGATCAGACTCATTGAATCCTTCCATCATTTTGTTCTCCTTCTAACCTTCTAGATACTTCTCAAAATTTCTCCTTGAATCCATGCATAGATGTGCAAACACAGTTTATCATGCATTAAATGTTCCAGGTCATTCATCCTTATCTTCAACACATTTTACAAACTTTAAAATATTGATGCTCGGTCATCACTATGTTCTTTCTTCTCGGTCTTCACTGGATAACTCGATCATTGCTTAACTATTCTTCTCAGCACTCACTATCTTCGTTAAGTCCAATTTTTGATACTTGATTATTAAAGATTCTCAGTCGACACTATATTTTCTCGGCTTATACTATCACTCGGTCAACACTAGCATCACTCGACTTATACTTAAGTTCCTTAATCTTTTGCTCTTTTTCTCGGCCAAGCCTATACTTTTAGTCTTTCTTTCCTCATCTCTTCTATACTTCATTTCAACTATCTTCTTCACTTAGTGTTGTAGTTAAACAAAACATTATGTTGCCAATGTGCCAACTAATCAAGTACCTATTGTAGTTTCTCATAACTCAACCTTTCACTAGGTATTCTTGTTATCTCCTCTTTTCAAATCCTCTTCATCAATCAAATGATATGACAATTTTCTAGATAGAAACCATCTCACTAGTTAAGGTTTGACATCAATGACAATATAACAATTGTTTCAATTGTAGCTTCCAACAATCTCCCTCTTTGGCATTGATGGAAACAGTATACACTTAGTTACCATACAATCCAAAAATTATGTATTGAAGCAACTTCTAACAAATCCTTCTGTGTTATATTATCAGATCTTCATTAATATCCTTAGCTTCATTATGATTCTCATCCAATGAAAATATCATCTCCCTCTTGGATAGATCTCTCCCTCTTTGTCTGCGCATCAATTTTACTGAATCTCTCCTTCATCTATGAATCTCTCGCTCACCTGCTCAAAGTAACTTCTACTAAATCTCTCCCTCTTTGACAAAAATGCCAAAGACACTTTCGAATTTCTCACTCATCTTCACTATATAGATATCATGTTAGCTTTCTAAACTATATGCTCCCTCTGTCATCTTTCTTATGATTGATCAACATCTTGTGCTTAACTATTCACAGCTTTAGGCATCTCCTAAAGTGTAAACTCTTTGCATCAATTTGTTAGATATTCTAATCAATACATTTGTGTTAGAAATTTGGATGAGTAGGATATCATGATGTTGTCATTATGGAAACATATATTTAGTGTTAAGACAACATGATCCAAAGATGAAGTTCTGGATGAGAACTTAAGAAAATTATCTAAGTATAACAATGTTTATTTGTCTACACAGAGACTATTTGGATGAGAGAAGTTCACAAAAGTATTTTGAGTGCATGTGAACTTGAGCACAAATTATATGAGATATTTTGAAGCTACTTCTAAGAGCGCAAGACTGTATGACATGTATGGACTAAGATATTAATGTTTTATAGAAACTATGTTGAGCTGACCAGAACATGGCAACGATTAGTAAATGATTATTTTGAGTTAAGGGATTATTTATTTTTATAAAAATAATGACTTAACTAATTAGGGACAACATCCTAGATGTTAACCATAAGGAAACAAGAGTTAATGTTACGATTTGATAACATGGAAGCTGATTGATAAGCTATCTTTGAGATAGTTGGTATAAAGGAAAGTATTATGTAATGCGAAAAAAAGAGACTAATGCAAAATTGTAAGAATTTTTTTTTTATTAATGTATTGATCATCTTGTTGGAAAGTTGACTATACTATTGTATATGACTAGATATAGTTTTTTCATTATGGCAACAAAGTCATATAGTGTTTTGGAGTCATTGCACATTATCAGAATATCAGAATTTGGCTAAGTACAAAAGACTGGACAGTTAGCAGAGTACCAGAAGGTCAGAAAATCAACGCACATGTGTATGAGCTAGTTATGGTATGTACCCTTGAAGTTAAGCTTGTATGTATGTATTCATGCTAAGTCTAAGAGCGCATGATCAGATGAGACCATATGATGAAGATACAAACAATTGAAGAGGTACAACCAATGAATGCTAGAACAAAATGGAGTATGCAACCGACTGTTGGTAATTTGATTAGCGATGATAATATTGTTTTGTAAAGGCTATGTGCTTATTGTATTTAGGTTTTAGACATTTAATTATCCTTGTTTGTAAACACGCTTGAGCCAATTCAATTGGAAGCGTTGTATGTAATCGGTTATAGGCCGACCTAGTTAATTGTTTTGGTAGCGCATATAAATATAAGATGCACCATTGTAATATAATATGAAAGTTGATATAGAGTTTAGATAAGAAGAGAAGAAGTGTGCAAAGAGTAGTTAAGATGTATTAGAGCTTTTCAAGAGGTCAAGGCATCAACGCATCAAAGGAACTGATCTGACAAGCAGTGTCACAACACCGGTTCATTTAGCAAATATAGTGTATATCTGAGATCAGAAGGTTGTAGCCTTCACCACTTGAGCAGTGAGCTCTAAGATAGTGTGTATCCACCCCTAATAGGGTTATTGTAAAAGACTCCTAATAGGGTCCGACCCTTGACAAGGTCACTGTACTTAAAACAATGTAAAGAGAACTCCTAACAAGGTTAAAGATCTTCTAACAAGGATCACAAGACACTAGTGCAGTTCTTAGTGGGTGTCAATTCCCACCAGGGTTTTTACCTATTTGGGTTTCCCTGTAACCATATTGGTGTTATGTGTTGTGTTCATGTATCTTGTTTATGTTAATGTTTATTTCAGTACTTAAGCATTCAAGTTAAGTTTAAAGAGTAAAAGAAAAGATTAATTATAGTGAACATTGATTCACCCCCCCTCTCAGTGTTCCCATTACTAACAGATCTATTATGAAAATTTTGATATATGATTAGAATAGTGTGAATTGATAGCAAGAGCCTATAAGCTAGATCAAAATATTGAAGATATTCAACAACAGTAAAAGGTTTTTCTATTCTATCTTTTGTATTGAAGATTATTATTGTATATTGCATGTTTGGGCAGTGGGCTCATCTTGCATACATTAATATTTGTAATACCAACTCCTAACAGGGTTGAGGCTTCTAAAAGGGCCTAAAGTCCTCTAACAAGGGCCGAGACACTATAAAAATGTAATAGAATCCTAACAAGGTCAATATCTTTAACCAAATACTTTTGATTAGTGGATCATTTGTGGGTATCATCCCCACCGAGGTTTTCCCTTGGCCAAGATTTCCTCGAGAATGAACATGGTGTTATGAGTTCCTTTATTTTATGGTTGTGTTTGTTATTCAGTTTAGTTTCTTATGCTAGTTACAAGTTAATCACATATATCAATAAGTGGGAAAAAGTAAAAGTTTTTGAAATACTAATTCAACCTCCTCTCAGTATTTCTTATTTCTAACAATTGGTATTAGAGCACAGTTACTTGGAAAAGGCCTAACAACTTGAGTAAGATCTCTATGGATATGGATCAATTGCAGAAAAACCTAGAAGAAGCTCTTGAGCAGATTGATATTCTTACTAAAGAAAGAGATACTCTGAAGAAAAAATATGAAAGTGCAAAAGACTACATTGAGAAATTAAAAGACAAGATAGAAGATCTTAAATCAAAGAAAGAACCTACAAATTAGATCAAGGATAGTGATGAAGTTTCAAAATTGAAAAAGGAAAATGAGATCCTAAAGCATGAACTAAAGATTGTAGATCTAAATATAAGGTTGAAAGATGATAATAATAAAATTGAATTAGATCTGAAGTCTGAAAATGCAGATCTAAGGTCTAAACTTACCAAAGTAACATCTAAATTTGAGACTACAAAATTGCAGTATGCTAAACTTGAGAAGTACAATACAATTGTGAAAGGAGAACTAACTCAATCCAAACAACATCTTGAAAAACTGTATTCCAATAGTGAAAATATTGATGAACAAATTTCTTATCAAAAACCTTCTTATGATAAAACTGGTCTTGGATATTTCAAATAAAAATTCTCAAAGAAAATTGAAGAATGTAAAGAACCAAATTTGGAAATCCAACAACCTGAGAAAAAAGTAGAAGAAGAAAAAAAAGTTGAGTTTAACCAATTTGAAGATGTACCTAAACAACCTAAGCAAGATGAATCACCTAAAGAAATATGAAATGAATTCAAAGGTAGATGTTTTTCATGCAATTCATTTGGACACATGAAAAGAGATTATACGGGCAAGAAATTCAAACCTATCTCTGGTTATTGTTATAATTATCATGGTTTTGATCATAGAGCTATTGATTGTAAGAAACCTAGATCTAATAATAAAGATAATAGTATAATATTTAGAAATACTAACCCTGAAGATAAAAGACCTACTGGAGAAACAAACAATATAAGAAATGGAGTTGTATATTATAGATGCAACAATTTTGGACATATTGCCAGAAATTGTAGATCACAAATTAGTCAGCCAGGACCGAGATATGGAAACAATGTCATAATTTGTTAGATTTGTAATAACATGGGTCACACAACAAGATATTATAGAATGAATAATATGAGGAATCATAATCCTAGAAGAAATGTGAACTACACCAGGAGAAATATGGATATCAACATTAGTCAAAAGGGAAAAACAATAACATGGAAGAAGTTATATTTGTAAAAGCTACAGATCAAGCAAGTGCATCCATAATATCATGAAGTCAGTCGGGTGAAGCATTTGAAAGTAAGTTGGAATCAATTATGAACCCATCTCAAACTGATTAAGCATCAAATTTCATTAATTAAGCATCATTTAAGCACCAGAAAGCAGAGTTTAGTAGAACTTGAATCAAGCCTTGAGAAGTTAATACGAGATATAAAGTGCTATAAGGAACCTATAGCTGAGAGCGCATATAATTCTGAGTATGTATGAGAGCACACGAAGTAAAAGAAGTTTGCAGACAACCAAGAACAAATTTTTGGCATGAATACACTTATGCAATTAATGTGATGACAATGTCTTGAAGGATTTGATGGATAAAAGCAATTTTATGGATATCATTTGATCATTCATGAGTTTACAAGAGTTTTCAAGATCTAGTCAGTGAAGATTGAAAGCAGTTTGAAAGATTTGGAGACATATTTTTTCCAGATCTACGTGGAAGCCCTAAATCATGATTCCAAGGTATTTTACTAAGTGTTTACTGTTAAAGTAGTTATTTTTTAGTGAAATCATGGATGTATCCCTAGTTCACAATATTAAGGACACACCTAGACCTAAGGTGATAAGAGAACCAGTAGAACCCTTTGAGGATGACCCTAACTTAGCTTTATCATCTATACCAGGTGGAGTATTGTATTTAGAATATGTGAAAGAATACTTGAAGTAAAAATTTGAGAATGTAGGAGACAGTAGCATGAATGAGGAGTATGACAAAATATACAATCAGGACATGATCTGTAAGGAAGAGTATAAACATTTAGGTCAACTGGATATTATCAAGTATATGTTTCACTATGAATTTCAGAATGATGAGTGGAATAAGATCATTTTAAGCAAAATTCATGATGGAAAGTTTTGATTGGATGATAGAGTGATAGATATCACAACTGATTTGATTCATGAAGTGAAAAGCTTATCCAAAAAAGGTGTGATTCCTCTAAATGAGAATAATAACATGGGAGAGAATGTTGAGATTATTTCTCTTTTTCTCTTGCAAGGTATATAACATGGGAGAGAATGTTGAGATTGTTTCAAATATTTTACAAATCCTGATGTATTATTTATTATGCACTCATGCAAAAGGGGTTTCTCACTTGAGATTATGCTTGATGCCATATAAAATATGTATTATGATGTGTTTATAAATATCTAATGTTATGTAAGATGTGTAATATAGTTGGAAAATATTGTAGACTTGTGATTCTACAAGGAGTTGTCCTATCATAATTTCTCTAGATAGAATTGGTGTAAGAAATTATAATTGTATTATAACCACAATATTGTTGATTGCTAAATAATACATTGATTCTCTCTTTGTTAATGTGTTTTTGAAAGAATTTTTATATAATAAATATTATTTTTATAAAATAAAATGAATGATAAATACTACACATTCTTAGATAAAACATCTATATCTATATCTATATAAAAATAAAATAAAAACTAAATATACTAAAATACATAACATTGAGGCTAAAGAAATAGGCCATATAATACTATTAGTATTTAGTATTCTCAACCTCGCAAAAGTGAAAAATAACATTTAAACTAGACACTTCAAGGTGAAAATCGACTAATGCTTTCTCATTTTGTCTTGTAATGTGTTGACACAATCAGCTTAATCGAGGGGAACACAACTGAAAATTTTAGATTTATTGATGGGCATGAGAGTAAACACCAAAAAAACATAAAATATTACTAATAATGGTTGAGCATCGGAGTTTCAAACTTGGATGCATATGAAATTCTATGGCTTGACTTGGCATGACATGATGTGAAATTTGGAATCCTCTTTTATTTGGTGCCATCACTTACAATAACATATTCAAAATGGTATTAGCATCTATGTAAGGTTGGATAGCATTGAAAGATAAATCCATCAATTATATAAATAAAGGTATAATATGGTTATATTAATACATTGAATCCAAAACCAAGGAAAATGTCTTATCCAAAACAACAAAGAAAGTTGTCCATCTGGTCTCTGATTCCTTGCTTATGGTTGTCCTATCTATATGGTCAAGATCCTTAAAGATGGTGAACACAAGGTTCCATGACCACAAATAGTCTTTCCAAGGGGTATGAGACAACCATTTTTCAACTTTGTTTTCTCACACACACTCGTCCACTTATCTATTCACTAAACTCTCACTTTTTGGGTCAATAGCCTAGGGATTTGTAGAAATCACCTTCTCCTACAACTCACAACCATAATACTAGTTATAACCTAGCCAAGATCACATTCAATCAAATATATAGACTTAATGTTGTATTCATTGTTCCATGGGACAGTACCAATATGCAGAAAAAACTCTTTGTTTAATGTTTGTAAACCATTACATAGTTTCTTTCTAACTCTAATAAACTGACATCAACCTCCAACATGATAGTGTAGAAGTTTTGTTCTTCAAATATGTTTGGGCCACTCTTTGAATTCCATGACTCTTTGAATTCAAATATGTTTTCTCATGGTTTCGACACGAGTACAGATACCCTGCCAACCGGATCTTGAATAACTTAAAGGAAATCTAGACAAATTTGAAGTTTAAAAAAAACCTGATCATACCATAGGTTAAGGTAAGGAAATCCTTACAGGTTGTCCTCCTTTTACACAAAATAATAGTGGAAACCCTCACAGGCAGTCCTCCTTTTACACCAAATAACAGTGGCAACCCTCACAGGAAGTCCTCATTTTACAAAAAATAATAGTGGCAACCCTCAGTGGTAACCATGAGTGCCAGCAACTCATGTGGTTAGATGAGACTTCCCTTCGACGCTCATTCTGGCCAGTCCAAAATTAGAGACATACACATTTAAATCAGCATCCATCAAAATATTCATCTCCTTAATGTCTCTATGATAAATTGTAGGCTAAACACCATAGTGCAAATAAGCCAAACCCTTAGCCGTACCAAGCACAATATTCTTCCTCTATTGCCATGACAATAGTACTTTATAGTCTCTCCCAAATACATGATCATCCAAGCTACCATTCTGCATGAAATCATAGATCATAAACCTTTGGTGCCCTTCCACATCATCGCTGGCAACACAACAACCTCTCAAAACTACTAGATTTTAGTGCTTTATGTTGTTGATAATGTCCACTTCATTCAAAACTTCTATTTCTCCTTCAGTAGAACAATTTTGAATTCTTTTCATAGCAATGCAATGACCGTAAAAAAGAGTTCCCTTATACACAGTGCTGAATTCGCCCTAGCTGATGAGGTTTCACGCATTGCAACCCTTGAAAAAATTTATCATGCTGGGTAATAATGAAATGAGAAATGAAATCTTTTTTTTAAAGTTATGCCCATGTTGGTTGAAATTTTGACCTACATGGTATTAGTCAAAATTTTGACCTAGATGGTATTGGTCAAAATTTTGACCAACATAGGCATGGATTAAAAAAAATGAAAGTTTTCCTTCTACAATCTGACCAACCTAAACCTTTTTATTTGATGGTCAAAGATTTTGGTAGAAAAATAAGGTCAAATGTACTAGTGGGTGCATGCCAGGAAACTTGTGAATGATATGTATGCACATATGAACTAACAATGATCCAAACTTGAATGCTTTAGTCCTATCTTTCTTTATGACCTTTACATTTTCTAGGAACTGTTGTGCTAGAACTTCGCAAAGGTTATACTTCTAGTTTTCCTTGACCATCCTATAGGCCATCATGATAACACCAACAATTACTAAGTTTGGTCTACTGCTATAGTATAATTTGTAGCCCAATATCATTTCCACCAACCTAACATCTTGCTGAAAGATGTCATTTATTGTCATTTCCCTCTTATCCCATTTTGAGTGTGTTAGGGTTTCCACCTATTTCCTTATATCATTTTTAGCTACTGGAAGGGCTCCTTCATTATCTAATTGAGTTATGTCATGAATCATCTATGCACATATTTTCACTTGTTTTTGTCCAATCCATATGAAATGATCATGGATCCTATTAAGGATTATCTTAAACCATTCTATTTCTGTGAATTCCATGAGTAGGGTTAGCTTAATGATAGAATGATTCTCTAGGTGCTTGAAATCCTCTACCATAGATCCACCTACTTCTATCATAGCATCCAATTCACTATAAATGTTCACATCTCCTATGATTTCATACTTGCAATGTATATATGCTCTAATGTCTTCTACGTGCAATACACCCAGGGGTTTGTGAAAATGCTCTTTCCAGATCATCCTCACAAGACTTAAATGGATGTCTTTTAAACTTATACCTAGTTCTATCCACAACATCAAAGATAACTGGTGCATCCATAACTTCTCAATGAGTATAGGTCTAAATACCTTAAACACACTTGAATCTGACACTTTTCTTCACGCGATCATGAAATCTCTCTTCTAGATTACTTGAAATGCTTTACAACTCTACTTTCCTTAGTCATTGATAAAAAAACTATGTAGAAATGATATCCTTCAAGCCATTTTATCCTTCACAAATTGATTAAGTGCATTAGTCATAGGTAGCTCAACTTTGCATATTGTCCAGTCAACACAAAACTCACGAACATAGAAAATGAATCTCCAAGTGCTGCGCTCTCAAGCACAGACTCCATAGTGTCTATACAGACTCCATAGTGTCTATACACACCATACCTAAGCTTGCATGAGCTTACTCCACATATACAAGGGCTGGATATATTCTGTTATCTGCATCCAATGCTCCCCCTAAGGCCATATGGCCTTCTAGGTTGATGTCTCAAAGA
This sequence comes from Chamaecyparis obtusa, assembly GCA_027943335.1. Classification (NCBI taxonomy): domain Eukaryota; kingdom Viridiplantae; phylum Streptophyta; class Pinopsida; order Cupressales; family Cupressaceae; genus Chamaecyparis; species Chamaecyparis obtusa. Next base: position 176,620 of record BSBK01008237.1, on the reverse strand, counting down.
ACTCATCATGCAAAGACAAAATATCATGTACTGTCTCTCCCTAAACTGATGCCTTATTGAAATCTTTCACCTTCCCTATCTTTTCATCCTCTAATTTCTTGCAAGGATTCTCAAAATCATTCATGTACTAATTAGGACTCTTACCACTATCACCAACATTCTTCCTTATAACCACATGAGGTAGTCCTCTTGGTTCACTTGATCTTCTTGGTCCTCTTCTATTTTCCTCTCCATTGTATCTACAAAACTTCACTATGTGTCCAAGGTTGTTACATTTTTAACATGTAGATGGTCTCCTTCTATCCTGATTTAATTGTATCTTACAATACCTTGCAGTATGCCCAAAGTTATTGCATTTTTGACATGTGATCTTGGCTACTGATTCTTCTCTAACATAATCTTGTTTATACCTTGACTGATCTGGTTTTCTACAATCTGCTTTCTTGTGTCCATAATCATGTAACAATTATAACAGTAGTTGGTAAAGGGTTTAGGGGTACCTTTACTTCTACAATCTCTTTTCATGTATCCAAATTTGTTACATCCAAAACATCTACCTCTGAAAGGTCTGATCTATTCTTTAGGTTCTTCATGAGTAGGTCTTTCTTTAGTCTTTTCTTCATTTTCTTCTTCATTGGTCTTAGAACATTCTGCTTCATTGAATCCAACTCCATTCATGTCTCCTTTAGGTTTCTATGTCACTATTTTCTCATCAATTTTTATCACTACTCATGTGCAACTTCTCAATATGTAATTTGGCTTGAGCGAGTTCACCTTTAATGATCTGATTGTACTTCTCCAATTCTTGATATTTATCTTTGTAGTGATCAAGTTTGGTCTTCATTTGTCCTATTTGTTCATTTTCTTCTTTTAGTGACTCTTCAACTTTGTTCCTTGCATCCTTTTCATGTTGAATCTCTTTAATCATCAGAAGATTGATTTTCTCTTTTTCTTGCTCCAGCTTCTTTACTTGATCTAATGTATCATTGACTAAATCTTCACTGATCTTGTCCATAAGGTCTTATTTCTAACATCTTGAAGTTTCAAGCCGCTCCTTTAGTTTCCTAATGAAACCTTCTACTCTTCTCAATTTGAATTTCAATATGCCATTCTCAGCCTTCTCTTTGTCTAGATCTTCAAGTACTTCTTCAAAGTTCTCTTGCAAACTTTCTGAATCCATTTTGATCTCCCTTAAGCTGTTAGGATTTCTCTCCAAGGGCCAATAGCTCTGATACCAATTGTTAGGATTAGGTAATACTAAGAGGGGGGTGAATTAGTATTACTGCACTTTAATTTAAACTTCAACCAATTATAAATAAACCATAACAATGCTGAAATGAAAAGAACATATAAGCACAACACATTACTCATGACATCATGATTTGTTCTTGAGGAAACCCTAGCCAAGGAAAAACCCCAATGGGGATGATACCCACAATTATGTACTAAAATATTATATCCTTGTTAAGAGATCTAGTCCTGTTAGGAGTTGATTGTTACATAGTACATTTCCTTGCTAGAGGAATACAAAACCTTGTTAGGAGATACAAAGCACCTGGTTAAAGGTGGTGGGCATACAACTCTTACAACCAAAATACTGTCTCAAAAGAGTTCACAAAAATGAACAATACAAGAACTTCTTTTTCTTAGATAGTTCCAGTTATAGCTCTGTCACATACTGATCTCACATCTTCTCTCTACTCTTAGATTCTCATCCATTACATCATCATTGCATCCATACATATCGCTTTCATAAAGAACTCTATACTTATACAAAATCTACCATCTAGTTGCCTTCACAAATACCATACAAAATATTAATAATTAATAATGTAAATGATAAATATGGAGTCGACAGTCTTATATTACCCAAGTGTCATTAGTATACTTTATCCATCTGACTTAGCATGTTATCATATCCACTAACCTTGCCTTAATCTTCACAACTGCTCATATGGTTTGTTACATCGATTCTTTGACTTCGCATACCTTCAGATCACTGAATCTCACTGATCTGATCACTAAAACACATGAAGTCTTAACTGAAGCATATACATATCCCAAAATACCTTCTACTAACTTTGCAAGCCATAATACTTGATACAGTGTCATCGCTAACCAAAATTGTTCCACAGTACACTGTTATCTTGATTATGTACTTAGTCATTTTCATGATTGTGACTCTAGTACCAAAAATCTCTGCATTAGATCACTCCAGCATAAGTTTTTCCATGGATGACAACCCTCAAGTGATCCCTAGTGCTGAAAAACATCACTTGCCAACACGTTGACTATTTCTCCAACAACTATATCTATCAAAATATAAGGATTTTTTTATTTCTTAGCTTGTAGCTTCATGTTAACTACATTTTGAGTGAGTTTAAGCCACATATTTACATACCCTAGGATAAATCTTGAAGAAGATCATAAAGACTAATAAGTTTGTTAATTTTCTGTTAGAAAATGACACAAATTTTTTTTTTTTTTACAAGTGATTGGCTTTATTGCAGTGATGTTGAGGTTATTTCCATTGAAAGCAGTCTCTGCAAAGAAGAATGCACCATTATTTTATGATTGCATGAAGGATAATTCATCAACATCTTCCATTTTTGTGGCAAATAATTTGGAACAAAATGCAAGATTTTTGTGGCAAACACCAAGCAAAGTATGTGAAGAAATAGGGAACTTAGCACTTAGGGTTTCTTGGGAAATATCTTTAAGGTTGAACAGGGGAGAGGTTGAATGTTGTACAAAAATATTGGAGAACGAGAAGAATGATTTGCAATAAGCATTAGAAAAGGAGATAGATAGGCGGTCGAATGAATGAGCGTCTATGTTTTTATATGCAACTAACAATGCATTTAGTGGTCCCTCCATTTTTAGAATTGTCATGTTGGTAGTGGAATACTAATTTTTTTTTTCTTACACCACTACATTCACTAGCCTCCTATAGGGTTTGTTGTCATTGTAAGGTTACTCCTCTCAGTGTAAATATATGTTTGAATAATTAATATCCTTTATATGTTGCAATGAATAACTAAAAGGTGGTGATTACCTAAGATAAAAGATAATGATTGAGGAAAATTGTTCGATCCTCTAAGAGACGTATATTTCAAATGTGCGATATGAAAATTCCACAATTAATTAAAGATTGTAATATGAAAAGACTTGACTTTTTCCTTTTAAAAGATGTTACTATTCATGAGATGAAAAGATATAAAAGAGAATGATTAGATATGAGAAAGGGAAGATTGTTCTCTTATTAAAAGGAACAAGTCAGGTCTTTTTAAATATATATATCTTTTTATATCTATATATTTTTATTCTTCCTCTATTCAATCTGCCAGTTCTCCCTTTCATTATAGTCATTGTGATCATTATTAATATTCTTTCTTTCCACTAATATCATGTCTATACATTATTTATAGGAATTTGTGCTTTCGATTATGATTGGTGATAGAGTGATGGCTAAATCTTATCAAGATGTTGATTGATCTTTTCTCTATTCATTGATACCATTTTTGTGATCATACTTGTCAATAACATTCAATGATACTGATCCTTTTTTACTATACAAGCCATAGTATTTATACATCTCTAATCACCACTAAACATTTGTTGTAGATGTAATGCAAATGTTGACCCTCTACCATTTATTCTATGTATTCTTCCTTAAGACACTGTGATATATTGACTTGACACTTTCATGTGTCTAATATATATATCTCTTTTATCCATGAGAATAATTAATTTTGTGAAAAGGTAGAACACATATACTTTATCTTTTGTTCCCTTTTCATAATGATCTCTAATATATTTGCAATTTTGTCTCCTCGGAGACTTCACAAAATTGTGATGCTTGGTCCCAAGTAAATATCATATATCCATTGCTTCATGTTGATTCTATTGAATTCATTATGCAATTATTTCATCGCATATACTTCTAGGTCCTAAAGATGAGAGCACCAATGATTCTTAATGTACTTAGGTTGATTATTCAAAGTAACAATATTTTAGTGCTTATCCATAAGGTGAGTCATCCAATATTCTATATAATCTTCACAAAGATGTCTTTTGATAATCTTAAATCTATATTCATTATTGAATGTCTCATATTTATTAACCTTTGAGCTCCAACAAAAAATTGAATTCCCAATAATCCTCATGAGTGTACCATAATGTTGTTGTTGTGCCACTCTAATTTCACCAAGCATGTTATCATTCCCAAACTATAATTTCCTCATTGGAATTCTTAGAGATTCTTTAATTTCTAAACTCAAGGACTTAATCCTTTTTTATGATTAAAGAACATTATGCAACCATGGAAACAAAAGTATTGCATTTTCTCTCAACTTGAAAAGATATAGAGTTTTGAATCTTCAAATTTGTCATCTCCAACTTGATGTGGTAGGTGGAATGGTATACCAACCTCTTATAATGTTGATATGAATGATTATTCATTGTGATGGAGGTGGATATCAAGATGGTACTTATAGGATTAATTAACCTCCCTAAAGCATTGCATGATCCATTAACCATTTGATCAACAATTGATGTCATCATTATGAAACAATAACTATTTTGTGTAGGATGCATATAGGAAGGGTTACCCCAAGTCTCTTTACCAAACTCAAATATTCAACATTTGATCTTTGTCCATAGGAAAGAATCCAAATCTGAATTGCAACCTCATAAAGTTTGATTGAAGAATGGTTGGTACCACCATTGTTAGGGTTTTTTGTATCCTTGCAAGCTAGTCTCAATACTTCCTTTATTGAAGATTCATTGAGATGCCAAAAAAAAAAATCATCTTCTTCTTTGTGTGATTTCAAGATAGCCTCTTCATTCACCTTGAAGAGTTTGTTGTAATTTTTGTTTAATTCAACTTCAAACAAGGTATTATGAATAATTTAAAATTTATAGTTGTTCCTAAGACCAAGCTTTACATTTTCCAACTTTTTTTTATGTGATTTTTTGGCCAACACTTCAAGACATCATCATCTCTTTCATTGTTACTAGATTCAATGAAGTGTATGATTACCATGCCTTGTATTTTTGATGGTGATGTCTTTTCTGCACTTCCTATCTAGTTAGCATCTTCTTTGAAATGATTTGAGGTTTCATGACTTGTAAATATCCTTTTATCTTTATTTACCATCTTTTTCTTTGATACCAATTGTTATGTCCTCTTTTTTGGCTAACTTAGGAAATAGGGACAATTAGCTTGAATTCTATTTCCTCACTAGAAATTTCAATATTTGATACCACTTGTAGATATATGTAATTTATAATAATAATACTTACAAGAATAATATATATTATAGCACCTCATAGAATGGTTGTTCTTATCAATAACACTACTTTCTCAAAATGTAGAATTGAATATATGCTAGAAGTGAATTGATATTATATATATACTTACAATATGTACAATATGATGATATCTCCAATGAATATGATCATGATCTTAAATCTAATAGCTATCTCTATTTTGTCAATAAATATATGCTATACTTTTATTTGATAATCACTTAGAGCGATTAGATTGCTATGTCTAATATGATCCTTATTTATATGCAATGATGAACTAATAATATCACTTATAACAATATGGTCTCTATATCTGATTTGAACATGTAATCTTGCAAAAAATATGAATTATGTTTCTGATTTGAACTATTGATCCCTACAAGTATGGCACCTTATTTTATTTGTATTTAAATTCTTGCAACTTATTATATACCAAATTGGTAGATGCTCTATCGAGAAGATCCAAAATAGATAAGATTAGAAATAAGTTTCTAATGCAATCTTATGAAATGAGATTGACTATCCTTGTATATAATGCTTAGGATAAGGATTCATGTGGATGAGATATATGTCTCATACCTTTTGGTGATTTATTTCCTTCATAATAATTACTAATCATGTTATTACCCTTTCATCTTGATAATTATATTAGTTTTATCATCCAATCATTATGAAGATCAGTTAGTCTCCTCCATAGATTAGACCCCTTAATTAATCATTGTTATTTATCTTTCTCATCACAAGGAAAAATGTTATCTTAAGAACATATCTTTAGATAGATAATTGTTGATTAATGGAGGACTAACATTGTAATTGATTCCTTATCAGTATTTTTTAGAGGGTGTTATTAGCTTCGTGGACATTAAATTTTTATCTATCTATCTATCTATCTTAATATGACTAATACTCACTATCATTATTATAAATCTTCTCACTTTCCACTATTATCATATCTACACATTCTTGATAGGAACATTGTGCTTCTAATTATGATTGGAAATAGAATGAAGGCTAACTATTATCAGGATGCCAATTTTTATTTTCTCTATTCATTGATACCATCTGTGTGATCATACGTGTCATTAGCATTCAATGATGCTATATTAGTTTTTGGATTTGATTGTGTAAAATTATTTGGTTTAGATGTTGGTATGAGACCTAACTATATAATTGAGTTTTTATCATGATATGTTGGTATGAGACCTTTACTATGTAATTAAGGTCATAGTCTAGGGTTGACTTTGTTCTTGGATGTTTTATAGTTGAAATATGTTTAAATTTGATTTATGATGATTGTATATGTTAAAAGTAGTGGTTGCCATTGCACCAAAAGATCGACCTGTCAATGTTTGATACAACCACTAGAATTATAGAATCTACAGGAGGCGGTTAGTCCCTTGTCATGAATCCCAAGGGAAGAGCTAACCATTTTACCAACAATCTCCCCCTCAATGCTACCCGAGGAGATTCAAACCCGTGACCAAGATCTGATACCACTTGTTACAAGTAGTGGTTGCCATTGCACCAAAAGATCAACTTGATACAACCACTAGACTTATAGAATCCACAAGAGGTGGTTCGTCCCTTGTCATGAATCTCGAGGGAAGAGCTAACCATTTTTCCAATAGTATATGATAGTGTTGATGGATCCAAAAGAGCGCATATGCATGAGCTATGTTGTATTTGGATTGTTGTTTATGATTTAGGGACCTAGAAATTTTCTTATGAGATTCTCAACATGAGGCATTTATGATTTTGGTTTTGATGCCCCTTTTGTTATGTTGGCATTTATGAATCCTATTGATGATTTTATCTTTTATGCTTCGAACTCTGCTTTTGAGATTTCATTGAAAATGGTATATTTATGAGGATCTCTCATGGTTATTTGATTTGTGATGTTCTCTTATGGATTTTCAATTTGGAGCATAGGAATGGTTTTCTATGAGCATGGTTAGCGGAGTGGATCAGAATGGTGGTTAAGTCCCTAAGTGGCTATCAGGGTAACCCATTGTGGGTAGATAATTGATGCAGGAGTAGGGTAGATACAAGAAGAATCAAGTAGAATCAGGGTAGAAAAAAGTCCATACTCACATCTTCCCAAGGTCTATCAGGTATAGGAAAAGGTGTATACAATCCCAAATTCTGACTAGTTCCTTTTGCTGTTTGGCAAATTCTGCAACCTCTAACCATTCTATGTACATCTCTGTAAATCTGTGGCCAAAAGTATCTTTCTAAAATCAAATTCACAGTCTTATCAATCTCAAAATGTCCAGCAAGTCCATCACTATGTTTCTCCTTTATTATGTTCTCTCTCATAGATCCTCTAGGTATGCACAACTAAACTCCTTTAAACAACATGTCTTCTTGAATGAAATAATCAGTCCACTTATCACTCACTGTGTGTTCCTTACAAGCTTTCCCAGGTTCTTCAAAATCAATGTTAGTCTCATACAAATGTTTCAAATCATCAAACCCAAGTACCTCAACTCTCATCTCTGTCAGCAAACTTCTTCTTTGGCTTAAGGCATCAACAACCTTATTTGCTGTCCACTCTTATGCTTCAATGAAAAGAAAATATTTTGTTCTTTCGTTTGTCTTTCAAACTTTTTACCATCAATCAAACATACTCTAACTGTGGTACAATGACTTTCATCAAACTTTTCTATCAAAGGCAACAATACTTGTTTCTTTCCATCCATCCAAATAGTATATTGATTCAATCTACCATCATGCAAAGCTTTCCTATCATACTACCAAGGTCTACCCAAAAGAATATGACAACAATCCATAAGCATAATATCACACAAGACTTCATCATGATAATTCCCAATTTTGAATTTAACAAGGCATTGTTCACTTACAAGTAGTTTATGCTCCTTCTGGATCCAAGCAATATGGTAAGGCTTTAGATGTTTCAATTTCTGCAACTGTAATTTGTTAACCAGCTCTTCAAATGCCAAATTATCAGAACTTCCACTATCAATGATTACCTTGCAACATTTATCAGTGATCTTACATTTGGTTCTAAACAAAATTTTCGTCAAAATAGTTTCCTCATCAGCTTCTTCATTCCACAAGATCCTTCTTAGCATCAAGTTCTCACCATGTTCAAGTTCATTAGACATTTCCTCAACTTCTTCACAAGCCAAATTATTTCTACCATTACCTCCAATCTTCTTTCCAGAGTTAGTACATTCAAAAGCTCTATGTCCTTCTTCACTACATTTGTAACAAGTACCTTTAAACCAAGATTTCTCTTCTCTTTTCCCATTATTGTGATTCCTAGAGTAACCAGTATAGCTACCTCTAGAGTAATTACCTCTTTTAGCAGGTTCATCTTTCCATCCTTTATCTTGTGTTGCATTGTCATATCTGCTACTTTCTCCATAAGATCTGCCTCTACTTCTCTAAAATCTGCCACCTCTTCCTCTTTGTCTTTGTTCATGTCTCTTTCTCAATCTTTCTTCAGCCTTCAAAGAAAATTGATATGCTTCTTCCACACTATCTATTTTCACATAACTAATCTCATCTTGAATAGATGTCCTTAGGCCATTCAGATATCTAGCCACTTTCTCAACTTCATCATCCACATGTTTAGATCTAATATCCAATTTGTAAAATTCCTCAGTATATTCTTTCACACTCATTTCCTTCTGTCTTAGATTTTTAATCTTTCTCATCAGACTAACTTGGTAGTCAGTTGGAAGAAACTTCTTCTTCATCTTTCCAAGCATCTTCATCCATGTCTTGATCTTTTCTTTTCCTCTCTTCTGTCTCTCAGTTTGCAAATGATCCCACCAAAGAGATGCATGACCTTTCAACTTTGTGATTGCTATCTTAACCTTCTTATTATCAGGAGTACCTTCATACTCAAAGTATTTATCCATCTCAGAGATCCAATCCAAAAGTGCATTGGTCTCAAGTCTTCCATCATAGCAAGCAACTTCAACAATAGGTCTGGAGTTAGCCTTAGACAAAAATCTCAAAAGTATTGCCTCATCTTGTTCAACTTCAGGTTTAGGATTAGGTGATACTTCTTCTTCTTCATTGCTAACATCTTCAAGATGTGCTCCTCTTCTCTGGGTTGTCTCTACAGCTTCAAGCCTAGTTGCAATCTGCCTCAACATATCCATGATAGCATTATCATTTCCTCTACCACAAACCATCTTGACAATCAGGTTCCAACAAGATTGTAACCTTCTACAAGTTATACATCAAATCTTAGATCTTCCACCCTACAACCAATCCAATAAGTTTCTCCATGATCCAATCCACAAGAAAGAACTCGCTCTGATACCACTTGAGCAAGGGCAGGGTAGACACAAGCAGAATCAAGCAGAATTGAGTCCACTTGAATCCACAAACAAGCCCTTGCTTAGAGTTACACAATAGAAGCAATATAATATCACATGAAAGAACTAAAATCATAATGGATATGAGACAATCAACTGGAAGCAACAACAGAGAATTATATTATTTCTTTCAACATGCCCGGCTATGAGGCCTTTCGGGTTTCGGCCTTATACAATGAAAATTATCAAATGAGAATTATAGCTTGCATCCTATCTTTGTCTCAAATGATGTATCTTGATAATAATCTCTAGATCCCACTCTTGATCCCCTCTTGATGCCCTACTACATCAATCTAGACTCTTTATATAGCTAGCTAAGCCACAGGTCGGCCAACTAGGCATTTAATTACAATATAGGTCCAGTCTCAAGATTTAAACCAAAACTAATAATAGAATTAATATAAATTGATGAAAATTTGGATTTAGGTCTAAACATGACCCAAGAATATGCATTTAAGGGTGCAAGGTACTATTTTATCACATGGAACATCGCAGAAGAAACACCACACATTTCACCTGAAAATTGGCAAAAAATAGGTCCTCAGGAAAAACGGGCATAACTTTTTACTCATATTGAATTAGGGCTTTCAATCTTGGGAAATGATATTAATTTAGGTCCTCTAAAATAAATTAAGAGTGAAAAGGCTGATTCCTTATGGATCAAGGTCTCCAACATGAACAATCAACACCAAAACTGTAGGAAAACGCGGTTCCAACGGCAAGGAAAACAACTGTAACTTTGAAACAGTCCATCCAAACTTTATGTGCTCATAGGAGAAGGTTCCCAAATAGGTCCTCAGAATAATGTAAGCTTCACACACTATGAAACCAAAAAATACAATAATTATAAAGAAAACAACAACAAACAGGTATAGAAATCAGGAAATGTTTTTGGTTGATGCAAGATTGCTCGAAGACCCAAGATGCTCCTGCATTAGACACCTAGGGTAAATAAAGAGCCAATGTCCACATCACGTATTTCTCATATTCTAACCTAAATCATAAAGATCCAACTCAGCTTGTGTAATCCATGAACTGTCTTCAACTGGCTTGTCTTTCCACTGAACTAGATATTCCATGTAGTCTTTTCCTCTTGTACTCTTGCTCACTCTTTTATTCAAGATCTTCTCAATGATGTATCTATTCTTCTTAGGATAATATGGATCATCTTCTATCTCATCATTTGATTCAAAGTACTCAAATATATCAGCAATATTGAATATAGGTGATATATCCATGTCCTCTGGCAATTCTACTTCATAAGCAGTTCCACTGTCAAACTTCTTCAGAATCTTACAAGGTCCAAGCTTCTTCATTTTTAGCTTGTTGTAGGTACCAACTAGAAATATATTCTTCTTAAAATGAATCATAACCTCATCTCCAACTTTAAAATATTTATTTCTTCTTCTCTTATCTTCTCTCTGTTTATATTTTAGATTACTATCCTCCAAATTCTTTTTAACTTCATCATGCAAAGTTCTCATGTATTCTACAAAATGATCAGCTTTAGCACTTCTTCTTGTCTTAGTAGGTAAATCTCTCAGCTTTGTGGTTCCCTTAGGGTGAAATCTAGTAACAATCTCAAATGGTGTCCTCTTAGAACTTCTATTCATAAAATTATTATACGCAAACTCTGCTTGTGCCAAAATCAAATCCCAATTAGCAGGCTCATCTCCAACTAAACATCTCAACAAGTTTCCCAAACTTCTGTTCACAACTTTAGTCTGTCCATCTGTCTAAGGGTGAAATGTAGAACTAAACTTCAAATCAGTATTCATCTTCTTCCAAAGTGTTCTCCAAAAGTAACCAGTAGACTTAGTATCTCTATCTGAAATAATAGATTTAGGAAAACCATGCAATCTTACCACTTCCTTGAAGAATAATTGAGCCACATGTAATGCATCAGATGTCTTCTTACAAGGTATGAAATGAGCCATCTTAGAAAATCTATCAACCACTACCAAAATAGAATCATTACCTCTCTGAGTTCTAGGAAATCCAAGAAAAAAGTCCATACTCACATCTTCCCAAGGTCTATCAGGTACAGGAAAAGGTGTATACAATCCCAAATTCTAACTAGTTCCTTTTTCTGTTTGGCAAATTCTGCAACCTCTAACCATCCTATGTACATCTCTGTAAATTTGTGGCCAAAAGTATCTTTCTAAAATCAAATTCATAGTCTTATCAATCCCAAAATGTCTAGCAAGTCCACCACTATGTTTCTCCTTTATTATGTTCTCTCTCATAGATCCTCTAGGTATGCACAACTGAACTCCTTTAAACAACATGTCTTCTTGAATGAAATAATCAGTCCACTTATCACTCACCGTGTGTTCCTTACAAGCTTTCTTAGGTTCTTCAAAATCAATGTCAGTCTCATACAAATGTTTCAAATCATCAAACCCAAGTACCTCAACTCTCATCTCTGTCAGCAAAATTCTTCTTTGGCTTAAGGCATCAACAACCTTATTTGACTATCCACTCTTATGCTTTAATGAAAAGAAAATATTTTGTTCTTTCATTTCTCTTCCAAACTTTTTACCATCAACCAAACATACTCTGATTGTGGTACAATGACTTTCATCAAACTTTTCTATCAAAGGCAACAATACTTGTTTCTTTCCATCCATCCAAATAGTATATTGATTCAATCTACCATCATGCAAAGCTTTCCTATCATACTACCAAGGTCTACCCAAAAGAATATGACAACAATCCATAGGCATAATATCACACAAGACTTCATCATTGTAATTCCCAATTTTGAATTTAACAAGGCATTGTTCACTTACAAGTAGTTTATGCTCCTTCTGGATCCAAGAAATATGGTAAGGCTTCAGATGTTTCAATTTCTGCAACTGCAATTTGTTAACCAGCTCTTTGGATGCCAAATTATCAGAACTTCCAATATTAATGATTACCTTGGAACATTTATCAGTGATCTTACACTTGGTTCTAAACAAACTTTTCCTCAAAATAGGTTCCTCATCAGCTTCTTCATTCCACAAGATCCTTCTTAGCATCAAGTTCTCACCATGTTTAGGTTCATTAGACATTTCCTCAAATTCTTCACAAGCCAAATTATTTCTACCATTACCTCCAATCTTCTTTCCAGAGTGAGTACATTCAAAAGCTCTATGTCCTTCTTCACCACATTTGTAACAAGTACCTTTAAACCAAGATTTCTCTTCTCTCTTCCCATTATTGTTATTCCTAGAGTAACCAGTATAGCTACCTCTAGAGTAATTACCTCTTTTAGCAGGTTCATCTTTCCATCCTTTATCTTGTGCTGCATTGTTAGATCTGCTACTTTCTCCATAAGATCTGCCTCTATTTCTCTGAAATTTGCCACTTCTTCCTCTTTGTCTTTGTTCATGTCTCTTTCTCAATCTTTCTTCAGCCTTCAAAGAAAATTGATATGCTTCTTCCACACTATCTTTTTCACATTATTGATCTCATCTTGAATAGATGTCCTTAGGCCATTTAGATATCTAGCCACTTTCTCAACTTCATCATCCACATGTCTAGATTTGATATCCAATTTGTAAAATTCCTTAGTATATTCTTTCACACTCATGTCCTTCTGTCTCAGATTTTGCATCTTTGTCATCAGACTAACTTGGTAGTCAGCTGGAAGAAAATTCTTCTTCATCTTTCCAAGCATCTTCATCCATGTCTTGATCTTTTCTTTTCCTCTCTTTTGTCTCTCAGGTTGCAAATGATCCCACCAAAGAGATGCATGACCTTTCAACTTTGTGACTGCTATCTTAACCTTCTTATTATTAGGAGTACCTTCATACTCAAAGTATTTATCCATCTTAGAGATCCAATCCAAAAGTGCATTGGTATCAAGTTTTCCTATTATACACTAAGTTTGCACCCTTGTTTCAAGCTCTCATAGTCTTGATAACCTAGTATAACATGGGAATCATCTCCAGGTGTGGGACCTATGCGAACTGAGATGAGACCTTTAGGTTCTAGGCTGGTTCCTTTTGGATAATCATCCTAATTTTCTTCTAGACATGAAAAGTAAAACTTTTGAGGGAAAGGGATAGAAGGAATGCTTGGAAAGGGAAAAGACTTGAAAGAAAACTACTTACTAGGTGATACACCAAAATTAAGGTTTGGATCTCAGTATAGAGGAATGGAATCAATGAAAGGCTTAGGTCTAGTAGGTCACAACTTACTAAATAGGCTTGCATAAGTGTTTCATAGGAGGGCCTCAACATAAGACACAACTTATGACCTGCAAGCAGACATTCACTTCTGCAACTCGGTGTAGGATTGAGACAAGACTGTTAGGGGGCTGAAGTATACCCAAAAAAACATCTAAATCAGATCAAACATAATAAAATACACAATTATAGAAAGTAAGAGGGATCAAGAACCCTAAGATATCACTGAAAACATTATATACTTTAATCCAATAAGAGATAATTCAGACAAGGAATCATAGCGACATGAAGAATTGTCACAAAATACCTCTGTAATGTTTGAATAATCAATGGAAGATTTACAACTATATGAGCCAGAGGGTAGAAATGATACCATAGATAACTCTCAAGAAAGGTGAATTTCTTTTACAATTGTCTAACTCTGAGCTCAAAAGCTCTAAAAATACAATATATACATCTCCTCTTTTGCATGTAGGCAAGAGTTAAAAATCTAACTATGGTTAAAGAATTTTGCATTAGAATAATGATAAACCCTAGTTCTATCAAGTTTGATCATAAATATATCTCTGCAAAATCTTATCCTATCAAATATTTCTTTGAGTGCCCCTCCCTATACTTACAATTAGCCTGCAGACAAGCAACCTGGACTCATCTACCTCTTTGCAAATTGGCCCGCGATGAATGCAGTGATTTGGTACTCTTAGAAAATAAGAAATGACCAAAGACCACTGCCCAGACCCCTATCATCATCTTCTTTCAACTGTAGATGTCCTAAAGACATAAATTCTATCTACCTACTCTATCGCAAATGACTATTGGATCAAAACCTAGCCAAAACCCTACAAAGAAATAAATTTGAATTTAAATATTAATGGCTAGTAGGTGGCGCCATACTTTTCTGCCATTGAAGACCGATGTTTAAATCTCAATCTCCTTTTAAAACATGACCGTTAGATCTTCTTATTTACCCGGGAACCGTCCGTCTACAGGATTAACCTCAAGTTCACCTCAGGTTACTTTTTTCTCATTGGTCGCAGGACCGCTAATTTTTTTAACTGACCCTGGTTAAGTTTAGTGAACATGGGATAACCCTTTAGTCACTGATTCATTTAATGTTTTTCTAACCTTGGGCCCATTTTCCACTTGGCAATCTTTCATTCATGCTGACCGCCCCATCAGCAAAACACCTCGGCAGGTTCTGACAACGGATCCACTCAAAAAGATTCCAATCTAACGGAGGGCGCATGATCTCATGTGCCTCAAATATTCCTTCCAATCATGTGCCATCCATAGATCCTCATTAAGCTGTGGCCCCACTGACACATCAGTCCACCTGGAAGTCTTCATCAGCACGTGGCAACCAATCACATTTAAGCAAGTCAGCATACTTGGCAACACGGTCCCATAGATTTTCTCTTTACTTCAACCAATGAAAATTGAGCATGTCACCCTAACATGACACTGGACCCACTAACAGGACCTGAACACCTAGCAGATCAAACGGTAGGCACAAGATTGCATGTGTCAGGAAACCCCCTCGTGAAGATATGCCAGCCGTCGATCTTCATCCTTCTGACATCCCTGCAGAGACTCTGACACGGCACCACTGACAAATCTAGTCATCGCTATGTGGACCAATAGAAGATGAGCACATCAAAAAATGAGGACCCACCCACAAGGCTCTGACAACAAAGTGAAATCAATGGTCGGCGCATGATATCATGGCTCTAACACAACCCATGAGATTATGCGCCAATCATTGGATCAAAGGGATATAGTCTACCAGGCCCGCTCTGACATTCTTTACAAATCACCATCTCTCGACCAATAGGAAGCTTCCACATAGGACAACGTGGAAATGGACCCACACAAGCTTGAAGCACTATATATTTGGAAGATCGACGGTCATCGCAAGATCTCATGGAATCTTTTGAGGCCATGAGATCATGCGACAACTGTCAGATGAAGAATCTTGATTTTAGCCGCTAAGCAGAGACCGCCAACCCAAAAGGTAACCGCTCGCGGGATCACTAAATGTTAGAGCTTTGACCACCGAGAATTGAAGAGTCAGTGACTGAAGGATTAAATTGCACACATGGATTAAATTGCACAAATAGAATGAAGGCTAGGGCTAGGGGTTTATTTGACCCAACGGCTATATTTATGAATTTTTAAGGACTTTTCACCTAGCCAGGGACCTAAAAATGGTTGCAGAGACTAGGGGGAGATAGACAAAGCCATGAAATTTTTAGGGATGCCTGGCAGGACTAAGGAGATGAAGGTCTAACATAAAAACCAAGGCCAAATTTGAATGGAAGGAAAATTAGGGCAACATTTTGGTGATTTTTGCTAGATGTCAGGTTGCTAGACATGGAAAACCAGTGACCTAAAAATAATCCATTGGGCATGGGGTCACTACAGGAACACAAAACTTCGATAGAGACAAACTAGGAATAGAGAGACAAACTTGTACACAAGCACTTCTTGGAAAGAAGCAAACTAACCTAGAAAATAGGGAAAGAAAGTAGGGGAAACACACATATCTACAAGAATTACAGAGAGGGATTAACCTCAAAATAGGGCTTCAAGTGGAATCCATTTACTGAGATAGGCAAGGGAACTCCTTAAAGATTTGATAGCTGAAAAGAATTAGGCCCCTTGCACTCTGTTATAAAAAATGGTCCACCCCAAAATGAATCAAATTTGGTATGTCTACCAGGCCTGGATCTGAATTCATCCCACTTGTGGACTACATCCCCAACTTTGAAATTTATGACCCTAGCTCTTTTATCAAAGTTTCTCTTTGTCTAAATCTGATGGAACTCCATATCTTGAATTGACTTATCTCTGATCTCTTCCAATTCCATCAACTAAGCATATCTGATTTGCAAAGGATCTCCTTCTTCAAATAGGGCATATTGAGTAGCTAAGTCCAGGGCGGGCAATTCAATTGAAATGGACAACTTAGCCTCTCTGCCATACACTAGCACATAAGGAGAATTCCCAATGATCTTCTTTGGATTAATTCTGTCTAACCACAAGGCAGACCTGAGTTTAGTATGCCAATCCCTTTGGTTGTCTTGCAGAGTCTTCTTGATTATCCTAATCAAGTTCTTATTAGTTGATTATGCTAAACCATTTCCCTGAGGGTAATAGTTGGAACTGGTATTTAGATAGATGCCATTTTTGACTGCCCACTCTGAGACTTTAAGGCCTATAAATGCTAATGCATTATTTGATATGATGGAATCAGGAGTGCCAAACCTATGAACTATATCATCATAAAAATTTAGGAAAACACTCTCATTGGCTTCTTTTAAAGCAATTGCTTCTATCCATCTAGTGAAATAATCTATTGCAGTGATTATCCATTTATGGCCTGCACTAGATAGATGATTGATCATTCCAATGAAATCTATGCCCCACTTCATGAAGGGTTGGTCTATTTTGATTGGCTATAAGGGAAAGGCTGCAAGCCTTTCTTTTCCTACAAACATGGCACACTTGATGCATCTTCTCACATGCTCATGACTATCCTTAAAGATAGATGGCCAATAGTACCCGGCCCTCATAATTTTAAAAGCAGTAGTCCTAGGAGAAAAGTGACCTCCAAAAGGTCCATCATGAAACTCAAATAGGACATCAGCTATCTTTTCTGAATCTATGCATCTCAAAAGGGCACCATTGTGATCCTTTCTGAAAAGAACTTCATTTATCAACACAAAAGGAACAAATTGTAATCTATAATACCTTCTTTTTGCTGAATCTAGGCCTATAGGACATTGTCCTGTCTTCAAGTAATTGATCATATTAGGCAACCAACTTGTTACCTTAGCTTGTTCTTCTATAGAATGCACCACCAGAGATGCATCTATTTGCTCTGATTTCTTAGAACTCTCATCTGATGCCAAATGCTCACAAAGACCTCTTCCTCTAACCAGCTTGGTAGTTTGAATATCCATGTCATATTCCATCACCTTGGTGATCCAACCAGCTCTTTTCTCATTTAGATCCTTCGAAAGCAAAAAATCTTTGACACTTGGATGAGTAACCTTCAAGTGTACCTTGCTATGGGTCAAAAAATATCTAAACTTTTTAAGGCCCTTTACCACAACAAGTACATGTTTCTCTACAAAAGAGTATCTTTGCTTATATTCTTCTAAACCTTTGCTAAAGAAAGCAATAGGCTGCTCCAATCCATCTAAATTTTCTTGAGTTAGCATTGCAGATATAGCATCATGACCTCCATAAGCATAAAGGATAAAATCCTTACTGAAATTTGGGTTTAGGAGAGAAGGGGCTTCTATTAAGGCCTCTTTGATAGCTTGGAAATTGACTCTCCCTTCTTTGGTCCAACTAAAAGCTGAACTCTTCTTTAACATGGTTGTCAAAGGCTTTAGTAAATCTACAATGTTAGGCAAGAACCTCCTAACAAAATTAATCTTTCCTATGAAAGATTGGAGACTTTTCTTATGATGTGGAAATGGTAGCTCTAAGATGGCTGCAATTATCCTAGGATCTACTATGATCCCTTCTTTGGATACTACATATCCCAATAATTTTCCTTCATGGACTGCAAACACACATTTCTTGGGATTGAGAGATATCCCAAACTCTCTACACCTTTCAAAAATCTTCCTCAAATATTTGATGTGATCTGCTGCATGCTTAGAATAGATAGTTATGTCATCCAAGTAGACTAGTACAAACTTGTACATGAGGCTTTTAAAGGCCATATCCATTTCCTTTTGAAATGTAGCACCTGCATTTGACAAACCAAAGGGCATCTTTTGATAAGCCATGGTTCCCCACTTGGTTGTAAATGCAGTCTTATATTGATCCTCTTCATTCACTAAGATTTGATTGTATCTTGAATAGCCATCCAATAATGAAAATCTCTTGGATCCAGAGACATATTGTAAAATTTGTTCCATGGAGGGCAGTGGATGGCGATCTTTTAGAGAGGCCCTGTTAAGATCCCTGAAGTCAACACATAACCTCAACTCCCCATTCTTCTTCCTGATAGGAACAAGGTTGGAAACCCAAATAGTATGCTTAATGGGGTAGATGATACCACTTTCTATCAATTTGAGCACTTCTCTATGCATAAGTGGCTCAAGCTTGGGATTAACAGGCCTTTGCTTTTGCCTCACTGGCTTGGCATTAGGTTCTAATTCAATAGTGTACTGAGCAAGAGAAGGATAAAAACCTTTGAGGTCTTCATACTACCATGCAAATACATCACCGAATTCTTTGAATAATTGTGTGTAATCTTGCTTTTCCAAATCAGTGTTCACTTTTCCAAATTGTAAGCTTTTACCTGGTTCCAACTCTAGTTCAACACAATGTTCTTGTTGGACTACCAGACCAGCTTTGTTCTTCTTAACTTCATCATCCTTGTTGAAGATAGTCTCCAGGGTGACAAGACCTTTAGGCATCTTATTGGACTTGAGTTGTATCACTTGATCACCATAGTTTTGTGATAGCCTATCTTGATTGTACTCTGAAAAAATATCTTCTTCAAACAAGAATTGTAGAATTTGTTCATCATTGTCAAACACTTGCCAATTGACATCATTATCAAGAATAGAGGGTCTGATAATAACCTTGATATGCTATTGATCTACTTCTTTTGAAATGCTATTTGGAATATCATA
Organism: Chamaecyparis obtusa; assembly: GCA_027943335.1. Taxonomy (NCBI): domain Eukaryota; kingdom Viridiplantae; phylum Streptophyta; class Pinopsida; order Cupressales; family Cupressaceae; genus Chamaecyparis; species Chamaecyparis obtusa. The sequence goes on along the minus strand of BSBK01008237.1, from coordinate 157,126 downwards.
CTGAGATCCAACAACAACTAACCTATCTGCATTTTGATTTAGCTTCCTAGGGATATCAACAATGTTGAAAGCACAAAAATCTTCAATTGCATCCCAAACTCTATGTTTGTATGCTTTCAAAGTGTCATTTTTGGTTGCACTTATCCCTCTTACTTGGTTGATGACTAACTCACTATCACCATAAACTTTTAAGGCCTTAAGCCCTCTTTTTCTAGACCACTCTAGCCCATTGACTAGACTTTCATACTCTATAGTGTTGCTAGTACAAGAGAAACTGAATCTAAAGGTAGTATAATACCTTTCTCCTTTTGGGGACACTAGCATAGCACCACCACTAGAACCATGCCTACTTCTAGCTCCATCAAAAAATAGTTCCCAAACCTGATTGCTCTGATCCTCTGAATCAATATCTTCCTTGAGAAGGCTTGGCTCTATGACCCCACTTTCTTGTATCAAATAAATTCCCAAACCAAAATCCCAAATTATATTTTCTTGTGCCTCTGAAGCTCTTTCATCTAGAAGAATATCAGGGATACTTTCTATCTTAGTGCTTGCTTCACTAATGGTTTGGAAGTCACTGTTATCAAATATAGGGCAATTTACATTGATGGTATTGGATACATATGGCTCTATATGGTGTGCTGCCAATGGTTCTGATTTGATGGTGACCTTGGTACCATACCTTGTATGAAATAGCATGTGAGACCAATCAGAAGATAGGTAACCTCCTATCTTAGCTATAAACTCCCTTGATAGACATATAGCAAAAATTGTAAGGAGATCTATGATATATATATCAAGGAGGATGGAGAAATTAGGACTAGCATGAAGGATTAGATTGGTATCCTTGGCCACACCTATAGTATTGACTGAGGATCCATCAAGTTGGGTAACCTTCTTTTGGAAGGGTTCATATTTTAGTCCTAATTGGTCAGCTACTATCTTGGGCATTACAATGTTAGTAGCTCCATTATCTACCATACAATTATGTACTAAAGATTATCCAATAATTAGAGATACATAAAAGGGAGGTGGCTTTGAGTTCCTAACTTGCATGGTATTGGCCTTGGAGTTGCTACTTGGAGCATCCTTTTCTTGATCAGTGTTAACCAACACTGGCTTTGTAGCTTCTTTTGTAGGCTGAGGAGTTACCACTTCAGTCATGGCCTTCTTCAAAATTTTTGGCTGTCCTAGAAGAGCTAAAGAGTCCCACATGGACATGGTGACATTCACCTTCTTCATGTTGTCTATGATGTTATTGTTCAGTTCTAGAATTGTTACCTCTTTCAAGCAATGAGGCTAAAAACAATTCCAACAGATAATGGAAACCTCTCCTAGCTATGGGTGGACTATGATTAGAGAGGAATCTTCGGATTCTAGGCCGGTTCCTATAAAATATTGGCTATCACTTTACTAACCTGAAAAACTTGATGGGAAAAGGGTAAAGGGAACTTAAAACTTAGAAAATAAGGTGATACACCAATGACTGAATTAGAAATCAGAAAAGAAAATATTAACTCCAGATCTAACACACAATGAAATTCAGATGCCTGGTACACTGTTCAACATATAGGTTAATGAATTTAGTTATCAGGATTTAATCACAAATAACTCAACTCTTAACAACATACGTTTCTCAAATAAGGTTTGATGGATTAGATTTATCAATCTGGAAGGAACAATGAAACATTCACATCCAAATTCAAAATTAGAATTGAAAAACACTTACTAAAGAAGATGAAAAGGAATTGATAATCTGAACACAAAATGAGCTGAAACTTGGTATATTTCCTTCAAAAATCTCTGCAAAATGGTTACAAAATGGGCTCTTGAGCTTCTAGGAAAAAATCAATTCACTATAGGTTCTCTTTCCCACACATGCGACCCTCAAAAAAGTCAATCTCCCTTCCCTAAGAGAGTTCAAAAACCCTAATCCAGGAATGCCTAAACCCTTACAAAATTGCTCTAATTTTGGCCATAATCTGTGCCAAATAATCAGACTATATGTCACCCACAAAAAGACAACTATCCCCTTAAATTTTGGCAAAAAATAAGGAATTAAAATTCCCTTTACATCATGAATATGCCAAAATTTAATCTATCTTTTAAATAAAGATGGCTAAAAATTAAGGAATAAATCCTTATTACAATATGAAATGCCAAATTTATTTAAAAGAAAATAAATATTTAAAAGAAACTTTAATATTTATCAATATAAAACCAAAACCAAAAATGAACCTAACCTATACTCAAAACACAACTTTAAACTTAGAAAAATCTAAGTGTAACACACACGACATAGTGGGGAGTCAAAAATAAGTTCTACCCACATGCCATATATGAAAACAAAAGCTGTAGTAAAATGCACAAGTGGTAATGTGGTTTTCGATGTCTCTGACAGTCCCTTTTTTGTGGACTCCAAATTTCATTATGTTTTACTTTGGGGCATTTTGATTATTTTCGAACTTGGCATTCTTGAAGTTCATTTGCAAAAAAAACAAGGGTTTGAAACCCTAGCCGACTGCTTGTTGAAGCTGGAAATATGGCACTTTGTTGTTGAAGATTTTTGCAAAAAACAAGGAATCTGCTCCTTCAAATTAGGAAGAACTCGACATATATGATTGAAACTGTAAGTCTCTGCTTCTTATTCTCTGTCAATGCTTATTAATTCAGAAACATGCCATCTTTGCATGATATAAGGTTTCATTAACTGCTTGCTTCATTATCTGTTAACATTTTTTACAAAACGTGTCTCCTTTTCATAGAATATATCTCAGTTCACTGCTGGAAATGAACTTCATTCACTGCATAATATGTGTGCTCAATAGGAAGATGCATTTTATGTTCTCTATTCAAACTTTATGTTTAACATTTTAAAAAAAAATGTGGCCTCCATTTATTGTTTATTTGCAAACAAAACTGAAAATACTGCACTCATTGTTTGAACTGGCAATCTTTCCTCTTTTCTTTTAATCTTTTCAGAGGCAACTGTATGTGTTTGATTCAGATCTCTTTGTTTAACATTTTGCAAAGAAAAACATGGCCCTACATCTGTTGTTTCATTTCCAGTTTGAATATTCTCAAAAACGTGGCTCTCTTTTGCAAAAATGTATCATGATTCTTTGCTGAAAACGTGGTTCATAGCTGAAAGTGCACATCTCTGCTTGTTCACTTTTATTGAATAATAATATATATGAATGTGCCCTCCTTTTTTTCTAACATTTTACTGCTCTTCTTTGCACAAATGGATTTGGCATAAATATTTATGTTTTCAGATATTCATAGCTTCATTTCTGTTGCAAAACATGGCCTTTACTAGATATTTGCTGCTGGTTTTTGCTTTAAAATTTGCAGTGTTGTTCTCAAGCTGATTTGACGTCAATCTATGCTGGGTTTTCTTGAAAATGCTGTTCTTTCTTTGCCTCTTTTCATGAATGATAAAAATGTGCCCTTTATTTGTATCGCCCTTGGATACAGTTATCTTCTTTGATTTCCGAGTCTTCTCATTTATGGTAAAATATGGAAATATAAAATCCCTGTCAAACTTCATTCCTTCAACAACCCCAAATTCATTGTATAATGTCTTCCTATCCGCTATGGTTATGACTCCTTCCATTGACTGTAGCATTTGAGATGATGCCACATATATATGGGTGTTTTTTGTAAGGTGGTCCCACAACTAGGCAAGAAATGCTCCACTTCTTGTTTAAAAATGAACACCATTACTTTGCAAAATGATGCACTAATGATTACATTATATCCACTATTTGCAAAAACTGAGACCAGGTACTGAAATTCCATAAAAAAAGAATTCCAAGATACACTATAACAGCAATACCTCATTCATTTCTTCAGCATAAGCATATCATTTTGAATTTGAATTCAAATTCAAATATCAGATAAACATTCCAACATTATTACTTGACATGTCTCTTGTCAACAACTCTGAAAATGATAAAGCTTTATTTTCTGACAAGCACTGTAAAAAGTGGCCAATTAGCATTCTAAAGTTGACATAACCAGCATTTGATTGAAGCTCCTATAGAAAATTTATTGTACATTTCCTTTGATACTGAACTTGGCAATTCATGATATGAAGTATAGAAAGATAAATGTTTATTATTTGTTAATGAAGTTTGAGCACGGGCTCGTGACAATCAAAAATGATAGAATGTTAATGATTGACGTTCGAACACGGGTTCGTGAAAACTAGTCATAACATTCTGTAAACATTCAAATTATGATAACATCTTGAAGCACTATTAAAATATTCAGCATTAAATCATTTGAAAGTTTGAAAACATACTTTGGAAATCATGTAATTAGTATCTGAATTGCATCATTGAGCAATTGATTCTTTGAAAATCAGCAATCTGGTACTTCCTTTAGCAACTTCTGCATCTCAAAATGACTGGTTAAACAAAAAGAAAACATACACCATAATAGTTATTAGTAGTGAAAAGTTTCATGTTTCAAAAACATATCCCTTTAACACTGCCTTATAGAGAGTGCTGGTTTACATTTTCTTGTTACATTTATTATTTCAGATTGATATATAGATAGAAATAGATTGCTGATGTATGTAATTTGCTTCTCTTGCATTTCTTAGATCTGTCAGGATCTAACCTCTGTTCTTTTTCTTTTTTTAGATGATGCTTGCCCTAAGGACCTGAATGCTGATGGAGACACGTGAGCGACCTAAATGCAGAGGACTTGACAGAAACCAACAGAACCAAATTGAAAACATGAGGCAATGCATGGGACCGCTATTCCATATCTCAGTTTTCTATTCTTATTTGCAGTGTATTCTATTTATTGAAACATGATATATGAATCAAAGGACATTTGTACTACATTCTTATGAATGCACAATGTAATAATCAATGATAAATTTTTGAATTTGTAATAATTTGATCAATACTTAGAGTACATAAAATGAAAATTTGATAATAAATGTAATAAGTAAATGCAAATCATCAAAACCTACAAGACAATGTTAGATAGATAATTGAAATGTGCAAATTTCTCTACTAATGCCTATTGTGTTGTATGATTTGAATTTTGGGTAACAATTTTGGTGACTTCTGTTGGATGTCTGCCTGCTAGACATGACCTGTAGACTTATCCTAGGGCATCAAAACTTGGAAAACTGAACCATGAATGCAGTTTATTGAAATGAACATGCATCTATAACTAGACTCAAATGCAACCTAGAACTTAGACATCAAAAGAACCTAAGACCTAGTGCTGGAACAACACTTATTGAAAGTGAAAACCCTAAACTATCCTATTTTAACCAGCTTGAAGCCTGGTTAAATGAAACCATTCACTGATTGTGAAAAATAACTTCCTTTCCTCCTCAATTGACAATAATCAACCTGCCTCTGGAAAGCTATTACAAGATGAATACATGAAACATATTCGATCATTTTCTTGACAAGGATCTGATCAATAAGAATTTTAATTACTTGATCAAGCTGATTGTAAACACCGTTATCATGAAGAAAAATAGCAAGCAATGGTTTTCGGTGAAGATCTAACAAAGGCTTACTTACTTGATGAAACAGGACAGCAAGCTGATTTGATTCACTTTGAGCTCCATCTTTTGATAGGACATCATGCACAGGTACTGGTACAACTTGATCTTCTTTGCTAGCATGAATTTTGGCCAAATGCCTGATAGGAAAGCCATGAGAAATAATGAACTTGGAGCTCTCCTTGATAGTTTTAGGTTCCTGAGATGAAATAACTTCAGCTTGATAGATCTACTCATTCTGTTGGCTGGAAATGACTACCTCCTGCAACTTGCATGTACTTTCTGGAAGTGAGGGCTTGACATCAAGATGCAAGAAAAACTGCTCCATCTCATCCCAGAAATGATCTTCTTCTTCTTCCTCATTGCCGTGTATGAGAAGCATACTTTTATCAACACCAATGTTCTGGTTTGCTCAATAGTCTCCTTGTCTTCTTCCAATTGAGAAAAATTCTCAATCTACATCTGATAAGCTTCTTTATATGATTCAGTTGTCCTTGAAAGGAATCCCATCTTTTGCTTGAAATCCTGGAACTCTTTTTCATGGAACTCTTCATGAGCTCTCAACTCTCTTTCATAGGACTCCTTCTGATCTTTTAACTCTTTTTCTTTTTCCACCTGATATTCTTGACTTTGCTTTAACATAGTGCTTATTATATCTGGAAATTTCTCAATGAATTCTTGCTGTGTTCTTAGTTCTGTTTCTTTTTCTTCTTGAAACTTCTCATGAAACTCCTGATAAGCTTTTAATTCTTTTTCTTTCTCTAATTAATATTCACTGCCTCTATCAAACATGACCTTTTTTAGATTTCTTTGGTCTTGAACTAATTTTTCAAGCTTCTTTTCATAAACATCCTTTTGAGCTTCCAACTCTTCTTGATGAATCTTCTTCTGTGCTTCCAACCCTCCTGTAAGCTTGGCTTCATTTCTCTTGTACTACTCAACAAGATACCTCCTATAAGCTTGATCTTGCCTAGTGAATACTTGCTGTTGATGGATCTTGGCTTGATAAGCTTTCTCTTCTAGCTACCTATCCAGCTCTTGTTGAAATTCAAATTCTTGCTGCCTTTTGATATCCTCAATCTGCAAACTCATATTCTGCAACATACTTGCAGTATCTCTAATCTGTGTATCATTTTCACTTGCAGAATGATGAAACTCATATTGTGATTGCTGAGCATTTGGATAAGCATATCCTCCTTGAAAAATTGACATCTTTATTCATTAGGTATGAAAAATGTGACCTCTTTTAGGTTTGAATCTTGCTGATTGCACACCAGAACTAGCAAGTGATACAATGCAATTTGACCTGTTCTGTAAGAACGTGTCCCATCGGGCGTGCCAAAAACTATTTAGTTCTAGAATTGTTACCTCTATTAGGAAATGAGGCTAACAACAATTCCAACTGATAATGGAAATCTCTCCTAGTTGTGGGTGGACTATGATTAGAGAGGAATCTCTGGATTCTAGGCCGATTCCTATAAAATATTGGCTATCACTTTACTAACCTGAAAAACTTGATGGGAAAAGGGTAAAGGGAACTTAAAACTTAGAAAATAAGGTGATACACCAATGACTGAATCATAAATCAAAAAAGAAAATATTAACTCCAGATCTAACACACAAGGAAATTCAGATGCTTGGTACACTGTTCAACATATAGGTTAATGAATTTAGTTATCAAGATTTAATCAAAAATAACTCAACTCTTAACAACATACGTTTCTCAAATAAGGTTTGATGAATTAGATTTATCAATCTGGAAGGAACAATGAAACATTCACATCCAAATTCAAAATCAGAATTGAAAAACACTTACTAAAGAAGATGAAAAGGAATTGATAATCTGAACACAAAATGAGTTGAAACCTGGTATATTTCCTTCAAAAATCTCTGCAAAATGGTTACAAAATGGGCTCTTGAGCTTCTAGGAACAAATCAGTTCACTATAGGTTCTCTTTCCCACACATGCGACCCTCAAAAAAGTCAATCTCCCTTCCTTAAGAGAGCTCAGAAACCCTAATCCAGGAATGCCTAAACCCTTACAAAATTGCTCTAATTTTGGCCATAATCTGTGCCAAATAATCAGACTATATGTCACCCACAAAAAGACAACTATCCCCTTAAATTTTGGCAAAAAATAAGGAATTAAAATTCCCTTTACATCATGAATATGCCAAAATTTAATCTATCTTTTAAATAAAGATGGCTAAAAATTAAGGAATAAATCCTTATTACAATATGAAATGCCAAATTTATTTAAAAGAAAATAAATATTTAAAAGAAACTTTAATATTTATCAATATAAAACCAAAACCAAAAATGAACCTAACCTATACTCAAAACACAACTTTAAACTTAGAAAAATCTAAGTGTAACACACACGACATAGTGGGGAGTCAAAAATAAGTTCTACCCACATGCCATATATGAAAACAAAAGCTGTAGTAAAATGCACAAGTGGTAATGTGGTTTTCGATGTCTCTGACAGTCCCTTTTTTGTGGACTCCAAATTTCATTATGTTTTACTTTGGGGCATTTTGATTATTTTCGAACTTGACATTCTTGAAGTTCATTTGCAAAAAAAATAAGGGTTTGAAACCCTAGCCGACTGCTTGTTGAAGCTGGAAATATGGCACTTTGTTGTTGAAGATTTTTGCAAAAAACAAGGAATCTGCTCCTTCAAATCAGGAAGAACTCGACATATATGATTGAAACTATAAGTCTCTGCTTCTTGTTCTCTATCAATGCTTATTACTTGAGAAACGTGCCATCTTTGCATGATATAAGGTTTCATTAACTGCTTGCTTCATTATCTGTTAACATTTTTTACAAAATGTGTCTCCTTTTCATAGAATATATCTCAGTTCACTGCTGGAAATGAACTTCATTCACTGCATAATATGTGTGCTCAACAGGAAGATGCATTTTATGTTCTCTGTTCAAACTTTATGTTTAACGTTTTAAAAAAAAATGTGGCCTCCATTTATTGTTTATTTGCAAACAAAACTGAAAATACTGCACTCATTGTTTGAACTGGCAAGCTTTCCTCTTTTGTTTTAATCTTTTCCAGCTCTCTCTTAACATTTTTACAAAAACATGCATTGATTTTTTGCATAAAATGTGGTCTTCTTTGCTAGAAAATGTGGCTATACTTCTTGTATCTCTGATGCTTCACTGTTTGAGTCAGAGGCAACTGTATGTGTTTGATTCAGATCTCTTTGTTTAACATTTTGCAATGAAAAACGTGGCCCTACATCTGTTGTTTCATTTCCAGTTTGAATATTCTCAAAAACGTGGCTCTCTTTTGCAAAAATGTATCATGATTCTTTGCTGAAAACGTGGTTCATAGCTGAAAGTGCACATCTCTGCTTGTTCACTTTAATTGAATAATAATATATATGAATGTGCCCTCCTTTTTTTCTAACATTTTACTGCTCTTCTTTGCACAAATGGATTTGGCATAAATATTTATGTTTTCAGATATTCATAGCTTCATTTCTGTTGCAAAACATGGCCTTTACCAGATATTTGCTGCTGGTTTTTGCTTTAAAATTTGCAGTGTTGTTCTCAAGCTGATTTGACGTCAATCTATGCTGGGTTTTCTTGAAAATGCTGTTCTTTCTTTGCCTCTTTTCATGAATGATAAAAATGTGCCCTTTATTTGTATCGCCCTTGGATACAGTTATCTTCTTTGATTTCTGAGTCTTCTCATTTATGGTAAAATATGGAAATATAAAATCCCTGTCAAACTTCATTCCTTCAACAACCCCAAATTCATTGTATAATGTCTTCCTATCCGCTATGGTTATGACTCCTTCCATTGACTGTAGCATTTGAGATGATGCCACATATATATGGGTGTTTTTTGTAAGGTGGTCCCACAACTAGGCAAGAAATGCTCCACTTCTTGTTTAAAAATGAACACCATTACTTTGCAAAATGATGCACTAATGATTACATTATATCCACTGTTTGCAAAAACTGAGACCAGGTACTGAAATTCCATAAAAAATGAATTCCAAGATACACTATAACAGCAATACCTCATTCATTTCTTCAGCATAAGCATATCATTTTGAATTTGAATTCAAATTCAAATATCAGATAAACATTCCAACATTATTACTTGACATGTCTCTTGTCAACAACTCTGAAAATGATAAAGCTTTATTTTCTGACAAGCACTGTAAAAAGTGGCCAATTAGCATTCTGAAGTTGACATAACCAGCATTTGATTGAAGCTCCTATAGAAAATTTATTGTACATTTCCTTTGATACTGAACTTGGCAATTCATGATATGAAGTATAGAAAGATAAATGTTTATTATTTGTTAATGAAGTTCGAGCACGGGCTCGTGACAATAAAAAATGATAGAATGTTAATGATTGACGTTCGAACACGGGTTCGTGAAAACCAGTCATAACATTCTGTAAACATTCAAATTATGATAACATCTTGAAGCACTATTAAAATATTCAGCATTAAATCATTTGAAAGTTTGAAAACATACTTTGGAAATCATGTAATCAACATCTGAATTGCATCATTGAGCATTTGATTCTTTGAAAATCAGCAATCTGGTACTTCCTGGAGCAACTTCTGCATCTCAAAATGACTGGTTAAACAAAAATAAAACATACATCATAATAGTTATTAGTAGCGAAAAGTTTCATGTTTCAAAAACACGTCCCTTTAACACTGCCTTATAGAGAGTGCTGGTTTACATTTTCTTGTTACATTTATTATTTTAGATTGATATATAGATAGAAATAGATTGCTGATGTATGTAATTCACTTCTCTTGCATTTCTTAGATCCATCAGGATCTAACCTCCGTTCTTTTTCTTTTTTCAGATGATGCTTGCCCTAAGGACCTAAATACTGATGGAGACACGAGAGTGACCTAAATGCAGAGGACCTGACAAAAACCAGTAGAACCAAATTGAAAACATGAGGCAATGTATGGGACCCCTATTCCATATCTCAATTTTCTATTCTTATTTGCAATGTATTCTGTTTATTAAAACATGAAATATGAATCAAAGGACATTTGTACTAAATTCTTATGAATGCACAATGTAATGATCAATGATAAATTTTTGAATTTGTAATAATTTGATCAATACTTAGAGTACATAAAATGAAAATCTGATAATAAATGTAGTAAGTAAATGCAAATCATCAAAACCTACAAGACAATGTTATATAGATAACTGAAATGTGCAAATTTCTCTACTAATGCCTATTATGTTGTATGATTTGAATTTTGGGTAACAGTTAAAAGGTGTCATAGTGTGTACTCTTTGTTGTGCTTTCACTATGATGGGCTCTACTTCTTTAGACTATTGTCCTTCCCTGCTTGTAATGACAGGAGCCTCCTTAGGTATGGCAGGGGTAACCTACTGTAGTGGCTCTGCAGATGTGGTGCCTTTGGCATTGGAATCTGCTCTCTCCATGTCTTGAGCTCTCCTCTTTTCTCTTGTATAGGCAACAAAAGTAGCTTCATCATTGACTCCATTGAAGTTTGGTTGCTCCCAATTAAAGAGAGCAGTCTCACTCTCTTGTGATTCTTGTTGAGGGACTGATCCATTGGATGAAGCCTCTGATTGAGCTTGTGAGACATTTTGAACCATTAGAGCTTGGTTCATCCATCCATTTGAACATGTAGCCTGATTATGAGGCTGATTACAAGGAAAACACCATTCATTAGCCATAGCCACATTTTTTTGACTAGGAACCATATCCCTCACTAGATTTGCAGAATTGAGGGGTGTAGGGTTATATGGTTGGAATGGTCTCTGATTAAAAATTTGTCTTTGTCCTTGATAACCTCCTTGGTATGGTGGCCTACTTTGTTGATAAGGTAGTCCTTGATTTTGATATTGCTGATTAGGACCTTGGCCTTGTGTCTAAAATGGTGGTCTAATTCCTTGACCTTGTTTCTTTAGATTTGTAATTTCTTTAGTTAAGGTCTACAGTAAGTTTTTCATTTCTTGCTTACTACTTTCTTTACTATTCTTTATCTCTTGTTGCTCTTGAGAAAAATTTACTGTTAGCTCTTGACCACTAATACTGGCTTGAGGTGCTAATATGGTGGGAATAGGGGTAAATGGGGGTATTTGGGCAGGTGCAATGGGTTGAAGGCTAGGAAAAATGGGCATTGGTGGCCTTCTAGCTATCATGCCTGCTTGGATTAAACAATTTTCGGCCCTGACAGCTATGTCAAAGGCTTGGGGTAAAGAACTACCACCCATAGATTGGATCATGATAGAGATTTGACCATTCAGACTTTGCAAGTAGTATAGAAAAGCATGGTCAGCTGACGACCTTATTGATACTAGAATTCTATTCCATGTTTTGAGGAATCTACTATTGTAGTCTGTCATTTGCTCTTGAGGGTCTCTCTTAATGGTTGTCAACTACTCAACCAGAGACAAGTTATCTGATTTATCCTCAAAATGTTTACTTAATGCATCCCCTAACTCATCCCATGAAGTAATAGAACCAACAATTAGAGTTCTAAACCATTCAAGAGCCTTACCTTTTAGAGAGGCTGCTAATAATTTTGTGGCCACATCCTCTTGAGTTATGTTGTGTATGCTGCAGATGGTGGTCACATCTCTTATGTGTTCAAAAGTAGTTGTCTGCCCTTCACCAGTGAAATCAGGTATAATCTTAAGTGCCACCAAGGGCACATCATGATTTTGAGAAAAGGCTAATGGACTCCCTTGGTTGAATGGTTCAAAGGTAAACTACCTAGCCATTGTAGGAGTTGTAATGTGAAGATTAACAACTATATGAGCTGTATTTGCTGCTAGATTTGAATCTTCCTCTAGATCTCTGGTTAAAGATCTACCTCTTCTTCTGGAATGAAATGGAAAATGTCTCCTTTCTGAGGTATCAGGAGGTGTTGATTGAAATCTCCTTACAGGGGATGTTCTTTGAGTTGACCTACCTTTGTGACTTCCTTTTGAGGGAAACTCTAAAAATTTAGTGGGCTTTGAGCTCCTAGTCTCAACCCTTCTCATAAACCTTAAACAAGGTAGCCCTGATCCTTGAAATTAGTGGAGTCACCAGATATACTTGGTAGAACAACCTCTAAAGGTTTTTATTATGCAATCTGTATATTAGAGATAGCATATCTTTCAAACAATGAACTTCTTGTACTATTGTCCCATCGGGCATGCCAGAATTGTTATACACTAAGTTTGCACCCTTGTTTCAAGCTCTCGTAGTCTTGATAACCTAGTATAACATGGGAATCATCTCCAGGTGTGGGACCTATGCTAACTAAGATGAGACCTCCAGGTTCTAGGCTGGTTCCTCTTCGATAATCACCCTAATTTGCTTCTAGACATGAAAAGTAAAACTTTTGAGAGAAAAGGATAGAAGGAATGCTTGGAAAGGGAAAAGACTTGAAAGAAAACTACCTACTAGGTGATACATCAAAATTAGGGTTTGGATCTCAATATAGAGGAATGGAATCAATGAAAGGCTTAGGTCTAGTAGGTCACAACTTACTGAATAGGCTTGCATAAGTGTTTCATAGGAGGGCCTGAGCATAAGACACAACTTATGACCTGCAAGCAGACATTCACTTCTGCAACTTGGTGTAGGATTGAGACAAGACTATTAGGGGGCTGAAGTATACCCACAAAAACATCTAAATCAGATCAAACATAATAACACACACAATTACAAAAAGTAAGAGGGATCAGGAACCCTAACATATCACTAAAAACATCATATACTTTAATCCAATAAGAGACAATTTAGACAAGGAAGCATAGGGACATGAAGAATTGTCACAAAATACCTCTGCAATGTTTGAATAATCAATGGAAGATTTACAACTGTATGATCCAAAGGGTAGAAATGATACCATAGATAACTCTTAAGAAAGGTGAATTTATTTTACAATTGTCTAACTCTGAGCTCAAAAGCTCTAAAAATACAATATATACATCTCCTCTTTTGCATTCAGGCAAGAGTCAAAAATCTAACTAGGGTTAAAGAATTTTGCATTAGAATAATGATAAACCCTAGTCCTATCAAGTCTGATCATAAATATATCTCTGTAAAATCATAGCCGATTAGATATTTCTTTGAGTGCCCCTCCCTGTACTTACAATCAACCTCTAGACAAGCAACCCAGACTCATCTACCTCTCTGCAAATTGGCCCACCATGAATGCACTGATTTGGTACTCTCAAAAAATAAGAAATGACCAAAGACAGCTGCTCAGACCCTTGTCATCATCTTCTTTCAACTATAGATGTCCTAAAGACATAAATTCTATCTACCCACTCTGTTGCAAATGACTATTGGATCAAAACCTAGCCAAAACCCTGCAAAGAAGTAAATTTGAATTTAAATATTAATGGCTAGTAGGTGGCACCATACTTTTCCCCCATCGATGATCGATGTTTAAATCTCAATCTCCTTTTAAAACATGACTGTTAGATCTTCTTATTTACCTGGGAACCGTTTGTCTATAGAATTAACCTCAAGTTCACCTTGGGTTACCTTTTTCTCATTGGTCACAGGATCACTAATTATTTTAACCGACCCTGATTAAGTATGGTGAACATGAGATAACCCTTTAGTCATGGATTCATTTAATGTTTTTCTACCCCTAGGCCCATTCACCACTTGGCAATCTTTCATTCGCACTGACCGCCCCATCAGCAAAACACCTCAGCAGGTTCTGACAACGGACCCACTCAAATAGATTCCAATCTAACGGTGGGTGCATGATCTCATGTGCCTCGAATATTCCTTCTGATCATGCACCATCCATAGATCCTCATTAAGTCATGACCCCACTGACACATCGGTCCACCTGGAAGTCTTCATCAACACATGACAACCAATCACATTTGAGAAAGTCAGCATACCTGGCAACATGGTCCCATAGATTTTCTCTTTACTTCGACCAATGAAAATTGAGCACATCACCCTGACTTGGCATTGGACCCATTGACAGGACTTGAACACCTGGTAGATCGAACGGCGGGTGCAAGATCACATGTGTCAGAAAACCCCCTCACGAAGATATGCCAGCCGTCGATCTTCATCCTTCTGACATTCTTGCAGAGACTCTAACACGACACCACTGACAAATCCAGTCATCGCTATGTGGACCAATAGAAGATGAGCACATCAGCAAACGAGGACCCACCCACAAGGCTTGGACAACAAAGTGAAATCAACAGTCGGTGAATGATCTCATGGCTCTGACACAACCCATGAGATTATGTGCCAACTGTTAGATCAAAGGGATACAGTCTGTCGAGCCCACTCTGACATTCTTTACAAATCATCATCTCTCGACCAATAGGAAGCTTCCACATAGGATGACATGGCAATGGACCCACACAAGCTTGAAGCACTGTAGACTTGGAAGATCGATGGTCATCACAAGATCTCATGGAATCTTCTGAGGCCATGAGATCATGCGACAACTGTTGGATGAAGAATCTTGATTTTAGTCGCTAAGCAGAGACCGCCAACCCAAAAGGTAACTGCTCGCAGGATCACTAAATGTTAGAGCTTTGACCGCCGGGAATCAAAGATTTGGTGACTGAAGGATTAAATTGCACACATGGAAATTGATGGAACCTAAGTGACCAAAAAGGTAATGACCAAATAGAATGAAGGCTAGGGCTAGGGGTTTATTTGACCCAACGACTATATTTATGAATTTTTAAGGACTTTTCACCTAGCCAGGGACCTAAAAATGGTTCCAGAGACCAGGGGAGATAGAAAAATCCATGAAATTTTCAAGGATGCCTAGAAGGACTGAGGAGATGAAGGTTTGACATAAAAACCAAGGCCAAATTTGAATGAAAGGAAAATTAGGGCAACACTTCCATCATAGCAAGCAACTTCAACAACAGGTCTGGAGTTAGGCTTAGACAAAAATCTCAAAAGTCTTTCTTCATCTTGTTCAACTTCAGGTTTAGGATTAGGTGCTGCTTCTTCTTCTTCATCACTAACATTTTCAAGATGTGCTCCTCTTCTCTGGGCTGTCTCTATAGCTTCAAGCCTAGTTGCAATTTGCCTCAACATATCCATGATAGCATTATCATTTCCTCTACCACGAACCATCTTGACAATCAGGTTCTAGCAAGATTGTAACCTTCTACAAGTTATAGGTTAGATCTCAGATCTACCACCCTAAAACCAATCCAATAAGGTTGTCCATGATCCAATCCAAAAGAAAGAACTCGCTCTGATACCACTTGACGCAAGGGCAGGGTAGACACAAGCAGAATCAAGCAGAATTGAGTCCACTTGAATCCACAAACAAGCCCTTGCTCAGAGTTACACAATAGAAGAAATATAATATCACATGAAAGCACTAAAATCACAATGGATATGAGATAATCAATTGGCAGCAACAACAAAGAATTATATTATTTCTTTCAACATGCCCGATTGTGAGGCCTTTCGGATTTCGGCCTTATATAATGAAAATTATCAAATGAGAATTATAGCTTGCATCCTATATTTTTCTCCAATGATGTATCTTGATAATACTCTCTAGATCTCAATCTTGATCCCCTCTTGATGCCCTAATACATCAATCTAGACTCTTTATATAGCCAGCTAAGCCACAGGTTGGCCAATCAGGCATTTAATTACAATATAGGTCCAGTCTCAAGATTTAAACCAAAACTAATGCTAGAATTAATATAAATTGATGCACCTTTGGATTTACATCAAAAAATGACCCAAGAACATTCTTTTAAGGGTGCAAGGTCCTATTTGATCACACAGAACATCGCAAGAAGAAACACCACATGTTTCACCTGAAAATTGGCAGAAAATAGGTCTTGAGGATAAACGGGCATAACTTTTTACTCATATTGAATTAGGGATTTAGCTCTTGGGAAATGGTATTAATTTAGGTCCTCTAAAATTCCTTAAGAATGAAAAGGCTGATTCCTTATGGATCAAGGTCACCAACATGAAAAATCAGCACCAAAACTGCAGGAAAACACGGTTCCGATGACAAGGAAAACAATTGTAACTTTGAAATAGTCCATCCAAAATTTTTGTGCTCATAGGAGAAGGTTCCCAAATAGGTCCTCAGCATAATGTAAGCTTCACACACCATGAAACCAACAAATACAACAATTATAAAGAAAACAACAGCAAACAGGTACAAAAATCAAGAAATGTTTTTGGTTGATGCAAGATTGCTCAAAGACCCAAGATGCTCCTACATCAATAATCAATTGATAACTTAATAATGTTTTTTGGAATGTTTTAAAATAATAAAAAAGATAATTATGTTACCTCCCTCATGGCCTTGAGTTATCATATAGGATAAGGATGGGTTGGAGAAGGCCAACTATTTGTGTGGCATTGAGTTGGTGAATTGAATTCTTTATCCCGATAAAAGGAATGCTAGTTCCACATGAGTCCTTACTTGTGGGTCAGGGTCTAAAGGGAGAGACTATAAAAAAATCATGATAGTGAGGGGTTATGTGATGACACTCACCTACATTTATCTTAGGATTCTTTTCATTTAGCCTTGTGATTTTCCTCTAGTATCTTGTGTTATCCCTGTTGTTTACCCCTTGTGAATTCCCTATGTTATTGTTTGGTTTAAATGTTCCTTTACTTGTTACCTTGCCTATGTTTGATTGTGTGGTGTGGGGCCTTGTGTTATCTCAGGTAGCTCAAGAAAGTGGGCCTTAGAATTCCATGTGGTTGAGTGGAAAATATTTTTCCCATCAAGTTTCAGATTTGTTCATGAGATTCTTGGATGATCTTGCTTCTTTTATATAGATTCTTGTTTATGAATCCAGATGATTACTATCATCCATTGTATCTTGTGATGTAACTTCATATTGATGTAATGATGTAACATTGTCTATATCACCTTATTGATGTATTAATGTGGTATTTTAACCTCCCTAAGGAGATGATTGTAAAATGTATACGTAAATATATACTATCTTTTTGCAATATCTAAATGGCTTCATTCATATTGTAAACTTGTTCATAATTTCATAACATCTAGATCTTGATTGTCCCCTCAACTAGTGACCCTTCAAAACTGGGTTATCATGCAATCAATGAGTCATCCTTCATTCTCCTAGTCTGCCCTGCATCCAAACATATTGGAAATACACAATAAAATGATAACAAGTCTTTCACAATCCCCCTTCCCTCAAGGAACACTATCAACATCTGGACCTTGATTGTCCCTCAACTAGTGACCCTTCAAAATCGGGTTATCATGTAATTAGTGAGTGGTCCTTCATTCTCTTGTTCTGCTCCACATCCAAACATATTGGAAATACACAATATAATGATAAAAAGTATTTTACAATCCCCCTTCCCTCAACAAACACTATCAACATCTAGACCTTGACTGTCCCCTCAACCAGTGACACTTCAAAACTGGGTTATCATGCAATCAATGAGTGATCCTTCATTCTCCTGGTCTTCCCTGCATCCAAACATATTGGAAATACACAATACAATGATAATAAGTCTTTCACAATCCCCCTTCCCTCAAGGAACACTATCAACAAGTGATCCTTCTTCTTATCAGCCATATCCAATGTTTCATTGAAGTAACAACCAAGAATGAAGGTCACCTTACCCATACCATTCATGGATTCTGAAATGTTGTTCCAAACTCTTGAAAACTTTTTTGTTGCTTCTTGGTGCCCCTCCCTGATTAAGACCCACCTCATCCTCAACATGGTGTTCATCACCTATAGTCTTGATTTCATGGATAGGGGACATGTAAATATCTTTAAATACTTCTTCTACCATAATGTCCTCTTGCCCCATCTTCTTGATCTTCCTAGCTAAAGCGGATGAATCCACACATAATAACCCAAAATGAAGGGTTTTGTATCCTTTAATGAATCTCAATCACTGGTAACGCATGGACAGTCAAACTAGTAGTCTCCAAAGCATTCAATAAGTGAATATGAATGTTTGAAAACTTTCCTCTCAACTTCCCCAACCACTCCTAATCACTTAGAGGGATATTTCTAGAATCTCTACTATTCCTATCCTTACCAACAATTCTTAAACATAATTTATCTAATATGATAATAACATGCTAAACTGAACCAATTTCATATTCTTTGTGTGGTACAAGGAAGATTTGGCTATCAAATCTTCCTTTGTGCAAGTTGAGCGTGAGAGAAGTATGTGATTTCTTCATCTTTGATTGGTATCTTTGACGGGCAACATCTTTCGAGCCTCTGGCATCATATTCGACCACAAATTTCAAATGCATTGCATTTTATTTGATTATGAATGCTCACTAAAATGACCATATTTTTAAGGAAACTTAGGTGCGGAAACAACTTCCTACGCTAATCTCTATAGGAGAGTATTGTGCAAATTCTTATAAATCCTTACAATTTCAGATTCGTTAACTACTTTAACAAAGATATTGCAACGACATACCATGCATACAGAAAAATAGAGAATGACACAATGATATACCCTGGGGAAACCTTTTGGTAAAAACCCCAGCACTCCAAAACCTGCACAATGTATTGATCAAAACTATTATAGCTTACAATACACTTGCAATGCAAGCTCTTTCAGAAGATTTCCAAAACCTTGAAGACAAATCACGACAGATTAAAAATGTTCCAACCATACACTCACATCACATCTCTTTGCAACCCTAAAAAAGCTTATATCATGCGCTTCACTTTTTAGGGCTACTCCCAAAGATAACCGTATTAGGGTTTTACCATTCTCCGAGAAAATAGGAACCCCCAAAATTTTTTCAGGGTGATGCCCCGAACCCCACGATTGGGGAAGAGTGTATAGTACTCAAATTTATCAGTTGCCACATGTCTTCACCTATCATTGAATCTTCCTGACATAGCTCTTACGTGTCATAGGAATCCATCATAACCATTTTAGCCATGATCTCCTTACACACAATTCAAGATGCCGACACATCAACATTATTTGCAAGAAATACATTTTACAAAACAAATAATAAGAATAGGAATTATTCAAGGTTGAGACACCTTATTCCTAACATTCTCCCACTTTTCGAACACCTTGTAAGAGCAATAGGAACATAACAGGAACTAACCGCTATAGGCCAAAAGGCCGATAGACTCCGAACACCATCTGAACTTCTCAGTGCCTACTAGTTTCGTTAATGCATCTACAACATTCTTCACAATATCTACCTTCTCCAAATTTACCTTTCCATCTTCCACCATATCTCTCACAAAGTGAAACTGCACATCAATGTGCTTCGTTCTGGCATGGAAAGTTGGATTCTTTGCAAGGAAAATAGCGCTCTGACTGTCACACCAAATAGTAATCTGTTCTACATCAACACCAACATCAGAACACAATCTTCTAAGCCAAATGGCTTCTTTACAAGCATGAGTAGTAGCCATGTACTCAGCTTTTGTAGTGGACAAAGCAACCACAGGTTGTCGCTTACTCATCCAACTAATGGCACCACCAAACATAGTGAACACATAAGCACTGGTGGATCTCTTGCTGTCAATATCACTGCCCAATCTGAATCCACAAACCCATGAATACAAACTAAATGCGAAGATCTAGAAGAGTTACCATGATAACATATGGAGTAATCTGATGTACCCCTCAAATATCTGAATACTCGCTTAACTGCATCCCAATGTACCCATCCAGGGTTAGCCATAAACTGACTCAAGATTCCCACTGCTTGGGCAATGTCTGGTCTAGTACAGACCATAGCATACATAAGACTACCAACTGCACTAGCATAAGGTACTCTACTCATGTCCTCCACCTCACTAGGAGATTTTGGACAATCATCTACAGATAACTTTGTTCCCACATAAATAGGAACACATAGTGGTCTACAATCTGTCATGCTGAACCTATCCAACATAGATTTCACATACTTACTCTGACTCAACCAAAGTTTTCTGTTAGACCTATCTCTACTAATTTCCATACCAAAGATGTACCTAGCTACCCCAAGATCTTTCATCTCAAACTATGCTGACAACTAAGATTTAAAATCAGAAATCATACCCTTACCCTTCCCAAATAGTAACATATCATCAACATATAATGCAACAATAAGAAGGTGATCATTTTCAACTCTGAAATAAACACAATGATCTGATTTTGATCTTACAAATCTAATTGACAACACAAAGGCATCAAACTTAAGGTACCACATCCTAGGAGATTGCTTCAAACCATATATAGATTTCTTTAATCTGCAAACTAAGGATTCTTTACCTTTAACAATGTAGTGCTCAGGCTGTGACATATAAATCTCTTCCTCCAAATCACCATGAAGGAAAGCTATCTTCACATCCATCTGTTCTATCTCTAAATCATATGATGTAGCAAGAGATAACATAAATCTAATGGATGTCAACTTTGCAACAGGAGAGAATATTTCACCATAATCTATTCCCTCTACTTGTGAATACCCCTTTGCAACCAATCTAGCTTTGTACCTTTCAACACTGCCATCTGCACAAAATTTCTTCTTGAACACCCATTTATAGCCAACAGATTTTCTCCCTTTAGGCAAAGGTACAAGGTCCCAAGTTTTGTTTTTCTCCAATGAAGCCATCTCATCATCCATAGCCTCAATCCAGGAACCTGCATCTTCCATGCCCAAAGCCTCTTGCACAGATCTAGGCTCATCAGTGTTAGTAATCAAAGAAAAGGCACAATTGGAATCTAACATAGAATAACCAAACCTTTCTGGTTGCTTTCTTTCTCTCGTGGATCTCCTCAAGGGCTACGGTTGAGGTTGTTCTTCCTCTTCTTCTGAACTATCAGAGCTGCTAGAGCTCTCCTCATCATTAGGCCCAACATGGTCTCTCTGTTCAGTCTTCTCAGGGGTAGGAGGCAACTGAACAACATCTTTTTCCTTTTCTTTTTCATCTGGTTGTATCACAATAGGAGAAGATGTTAGCTCTTTGAAAATAACATTTCTACTATACAACACCTTACTAGTCACAGGATCCCAAAGCTTGTATCCTTTCACACCAGCACTGTATCCGATGAAAATACATTTAACAGCTTTGTTTTCCAACTTAGATCTTTTCTCCTTTGGAACATGTGCATAAGCTTCACAACCAAAAACATGAAGATGTCTAATTGAAGGCTTCTTACCAGACCACACCTCCATGGGTGTCTTACCAACAAGAGCTGATGTACGAGATCTATTAACCAGATAGCAAGCAGTGGCCACAGCTTTGGCCCAAAACCTTTGTTCTAAACCAACTCCACTAAGCATAATCCTAGTCTTCTCCATCAGTGTCCTATTCATTCTCTCTAAAACTCTATTTTGTTATGGGGTATAAGGAGTTGTCTTATGCCTCTTGATACCTTGTTCTTTATAGAACTGTTCAAACTCTGCTGAGCAAAACTCACCACCATTGTCAGTTCTCACACACTTAATCTTCTTACTAGTCTGATTCTCTACAAGAGCTTTAAATTCCTTGAACCGACTAAAGACTTGTCTCTTACTTTTAAGGAAATAAATCCACGTCCTTCTACTGTAATCATCTATGAAAGATACAAAAAATACAGACTTGGAGATTGAAGGAAATTTTACAGGACCAAATAAATCAGAATGAATAAGATCCAAAACATCAGACGATTTGTGAGAACTAGAGTAAAACTGAACATGATTTTGTTTATCATAGACACAGTGTTCGCAGAAGTCAAACTCGAGATTGCAATCATTTAACCCCTCAACAAGATTTTTATTTTTCAGGGTTCTGAGACCCTTTTCACCAATGTGGCCAAATCTCATATGCCACAACATTGTCTTTTATGCAGGAAGCTTACCTTCCAAAGTGTTTGCACTACCATCGGAACCAATAGCTGTAGACTTCTTCACTATTCCTTTAGATGGTGAGGATGAAGAACTATTACATAGAGGAATACATGCATCTAGCTAAAATAAGGTACCTCTCCTAGTACCCCTTGCAAGCACTATCGATCCTCTCATCATCTTGCATCCTTCTTTCGAAAAAACAACTTGCACACCTACATCATTCAACATACTTATAGATAATAGGTTTCATGCCAAACCCTTAATGTGCATAACTCCATTGATTCCCTTTACTCATCCATCTGGAAATTTGATAGTGACCCTTCCGCGTCCAACTATCTTTAGGTGAGAATCATCACCCAAGTACACCTTTCCACCATCGAACTCTTCATATTTTGAGAACTAATTTCGATGAGAGGTCATGTGAAAAGATGCACCCGAGTCAACCAACCACACATCATTAGATGCATGAGCTACCAAAGCTGCGATGAATGCATCGCCATCTTCTTGAGATCTTTCTGAAGATGAATCTAAACCTTTCTTCTTCTTCTTTAGCTCTTTGCAGTCTTTACGGAAGTGCCCAGATTTATCACAGTTCCAACATTTTGCCTTGGACTTATTGGAAGTCTTTGACTTCCCATGGGATTTGGATATACCCTTATTGTCAGACTTATTGTCATTTTTCTTCCCTCTTTCAGTGGATCTCCCACAAACAACAAGGGCTTCTTTTTCTGAAACGGAAGCCTTTCTCTACATCTCCTCTGATAGCAGCGAAGACACCACATCATCCATTTTGAAGGTGACTAATGTGCTTCTAAGAGCCATCACAAGATGGTCCCATGAATTTGGTAAAAAACACAAAAGTGTGTAGCAACAATCATCCTCCTCTAACTTGACACCAGCTGATGTCAACTGTGCAGCCAACAGATTAAATGCATTTAAATGATCCGTTAAGGATCCACCTTCTTCCATTCATAGAGAGTACAACTTCTTCCTTAGGAACAACTTGTTCACTAGAGATTTGGCCTGATACATGGCCGCAAGTCTTTCCCACAAACTATTTGCGGTTTTCTCATCTAGAACATTCAGAAGAACTACATCGGTTAAATAGAGTCTTATGAGACCCTTAGCTTTACGGTCTTTGATATCCCAATCTGCTTGAGCTATAGTTGCTAGTCTTGTAGCACTTGAAGTTGCTTCCCATAGGTCATGATCTTCCATCTTGAGTTTCCACAACTCAAAATTAGTGCCATTAAATTTCTCCACCTCCATTCTTCCATATGATGAACTTGCCATCTCAATCTGGAAATAAGATTCAGAATGCTCTGCAAAAAAATCCCACTCAAACTTGAGATCAGCTCAAAAAACCCTACCCAACAACTAGGATCAAAAGTTGATCAAGCTCTGATACCAGTTGTAAGGAAACTCAGGTGTGGAAATAACTTCCTACGCTAATCTCTATAGGACAGTATTGTGCAAATTCATATAAATCCTTACAATTTTAGATTCGTTAACTACTTTAACGAAGATATTGCAATGACATACCATGCATATAGAAAAATAGAGAATGACACAATGATATACCCTGGGGAAAGCTTTCAGTAAAAACCCCAGCACTCCAAAACCTGCACAATGTATTGATCAAAACTATTATAGCTTACAATACACTTACAATGCAAGTTCTTTTAGAAGATTTCCAAAACCTTGAAGACAAATCACGACAGCATAAAAATGTTCCAACCATACACTCGCATCACATCTCTTTGCAACCCTAAAAAATCTTATATCATGCGCTTCACTTTTTAGGGCTACTCCCAAAGATAACCGTATTAGGGTTTTACCATTCTCCGAGAAAATAGGAACCCCAAAATTTTTGTTAGGGTGATGCCCCGAACCCCACGATTGGGGAAGAGTGTATAGTACTCAAATTTATCAGTTGCCACATGTCTTCACCTATCATTGAATCTTCCTGACATAGCTCTTACGTGTCATAGGAATCCGTCATAACTGTTTTAGCCATGATCTCCTTACACACAATTCAAGATGCCGACACATCAACATTATTTGCAAGAAATACATTTTACAAAACAAATAATAAGAATAGGAATTATTCAAGGTTGAGACACCTTATTCCTAACAATATTCTATTGGTGTCGTGCCCTAGCCTGTGCTTTATCTCCATTATTTGATGTTATTGGTGCTTGTGCTCAAGGATATTGATTCACTATTTTGAAATGTTTGGATTCACGTTTGTTGATATTACAATTCATCATATCAGATAAAGTATGTGTAAGAAGTTTTAGTGTCTAAACACTCAGCTAATCCCTCTAACCGATTAGGAGTGGTTGGGGAAGTTGAGAAAAAAGTTTTCAAACATTCATATTCACTTATTGAATGCTTTGGAGACTACTGGTTACTATAAATATGAATGATTTGATATAGCATATTTCTCATTTTACTTGAAGTTTGGAATAGCTTGTACTTGAAGTTTGGAATAGCTTGTGCTTGTGCTGGAATTCTTGGTAGAAGTGAATGGAAGGAATAGTGTTGGTGTTAGATTTCATTTAAAATTGAATTCAATGGTTTCCAAGATGTGTTGAGGAGTTTGCTCCTTGTTTAATGTTAACTATTCCTGCACAATCCACTCATACAACAATGAAATGCTATGTGATTGACAATTTCATACAACTGGTCCTTTGGCGTGTATTAAATAGAATAGAATTTTCAGCATATTATCATCATTCTATTTCTTTGTTGTAAACATGCCATTGGTTCAGTTTTGTAAAAAAAAATTGTGTTAATTTTTTTTTTCTATTTATTCCATTTGATAACCACAGTCAACATTTCAAGACAGTGAATAACATCAAATAATGGAGATAAAGTATGGGCTAGGGCACGACACCAATAGATTAAAACTGAGCCAATGACATGTTTACAACAAAGAAATATAATCATAATAATATGCTAAAAATTCTATTCTGTTTAATACACACCAAAGGACCAATTGTATGAAATTGTCAATCACATAGCATTTCACTATTGTATGAGTGGATTGTGCAGGAATAATTAACATTAAACATAGCCAGTGTTCTCTTTACTTTCTCAAATCTTTGCAAGTCAAGAACATTAGAGTTGTATAATACATTGTTAATATCCTCTTTCCATGGGTCCTAGGTCTTTGGGTCCATGGAAAGGAAATAGATTACAAAATACTCTTCAAAACAAAGGAAAAACTTAGCAAATTCAGTCTAACTCATTGTAGATGAAGGAACAGTCATGCTAATAGTTCCTCTAAGTCTTCCAAAACATTTATTGAACTCCCCTAAAGTCCTATTGGATCCCCAAATTGCTTAATCCAATCAACTTACATCAGGATCATGAGAAACTTCAAAGGATTAAAAACATTACTTGGAACAGTCACTGGTTTTACCAGTTAAAATGTAAGGAACAAAATTTGAAAGTGCTCACAATACATTCAACGATGAAATGAATGCTTGGATATTGCTTACTATTCCATCCTTGAATTTAGAAACTAAAACAATAATTAAAGAAGCCTTTCAAATGGACTTGCAGATTTAAACTTCTATTTTTATTGAATCTATGTTCTTGCCGTACACTCTAGGCTTAAGTCTGTCGTACAATGACTTCCAAAGGTTACATATAACTCCATCACAACTTCCCCAACCATGAAGAACATAGGTGAAGAACTTGATGGTTTCATGTTTTAATCTTTAATAACTTGATCAAGAACATAGGTTTTAATGAAATATCAATTTGATTTGAAAATTTTGTGTTCGTTACAAATTTGAAAGGCTCTAATACTTACTAGGGTAGATGTGGATGTGCAACCTTATGCTTTTATTACTAAGTCTCTGTTTGTTGGGCATACTGATTATAAGTACTTGACATATATCACAAATGTTGCTAATTAAGGTTGGCGGGATGATTACACCTATCCTGAAAAAAGACTGTCAAATCATTATGCTTTCAAATCAATTACCTATCGACATATTCCTTATGAGGGAGAGAAGCCAAACACATAAAGAACATGCACATAAACACGGTAGCTGAAAAACTTAAATGGAATACACCAAAAAGTACCAAATGATGAATGCTCAATTGTTGTAATGGCAAAGCATCAGAACCGTCCATTTCTAGAACTTGATTTTCTAGTCTAAATGATTTTTCTAGAACTTGATTTTCTAGTCTTAATAATTTTTCTATAGTCCTAATGATTTTTCTATAGTCTTAATGATTTTTCTAGAACTTGATTTTCTAGTCTTAATGATTTTTCTATAGTCCTAATGATTTTTCTATAGTCTTAATGATTTTTCTTTCATCCTAATGTTTGTTTCTCTTGATAAATTAGGCCTTGAATTTGAATTTTTGTTCACTATTTTATTTCAGCTTGATATTTCATTCATTTTTCATATACACAGAGACTACACACGCTGATAAAAAAATGATCTATTTGATTAAGGTTAACTATTCATGATTGTAAATAGTCAATATTTCTGATGGTACTCCTTAGTGTATTTCATTTTAAAATAATCATGTTTCTATGGCTATGATAAATGTCCCTTTGTGTTGAAAAAATGGTTGCAAACAAATCATCCTTCTTCCACCAACATTCTAGTCAATGTACAAGTAACGAGTCATTCCATTCAAGAAAGACCATGTCTAACAATATCAACCCATAACAAAATAAGGAGTATGTAGAATTTAGTGATTGTATCTTCTATTAGAGCCACTTCATATGCACATATGATGAACATGCATATTTGCCTGAGCACTATTGGGAGCCTACCCAACAACACATGTACTATTGTGAAAATCACCACAAATCTATTTGCTGCTAGGTCTAACTCCCAGTATTGCTTGGTCAAATATGCATGTTTTTCACCTGTGCATATACCTTCTATAATCAACTCTTATATGCACAGGTGATGAACATTCAGATTTGCCTAAGTAGTACTTTGAGTAGTCCTCCAACACATGTACTATTGTGAAAATCATCACAAGTCCATTTGTTAGAGGAAATCTCATAGTACACATGATTGGAGGCTAGGTCTGAAGGAAACAAGAGAATTTAAAGAGTCACGAGTCTTAAGATTATAAGTAAACTAGTAAACCAAAGGACATGCTTTTACTACTAAGATTATAAGTAAACTAGTAAACCAACAGACATACTGATTATAAGTAAACTAGTAAACCAAAGGACATGCTTTTCCTACTAAGTCTCTGTTTGTTGGGCATACTGATTATAAGTATTTGACATATATCACAAATGTTGCTAATTAAGGTTGGCGGGCAATGATTACACCTATCCTGAAAAAAGACTGTCAAATCATTATCCTTTGAATGGTTACTATGAATATGAATGATTTGATATAGCATATTTCTCATTTTACTTGAAGTTTGGAATATCTTGTGCAAGGGTGAAAGTACTTTTGATCATTTTGGTCATGACTGTTCCTCTACATAGTCAACAAATGTAACTGTTTAATGATTATATGTAATGTTGAATAGATTAAATGCTTTATTCTTGGTAGAAGTGAATGGAAGGAATAATGCTAGTGTTAGGTTTAATTTATTATTGAATTCAATGGTTTCCAAGATGTGTTGAGGAGTTTGCTCCTTTTTTAATGTTAACTGTTCCTGCACAATCCACTATACAACAATGAAATGCTATGTGATTGACAATTTCATGCAACTGGTCCTTTGGCGTGTATTAAATACAATCCACTCATACAACTGGTCCTTTGGCATGTATTAAACATAATAGAATTTTCAGCATATTATTATCATTCTATTTCTTTGTTGTAAACATGCCATTGGTTAGGTTTTGTACATTTCTTTTTGTGTTAATTTTTTTTTTTCTATTTTTTCTATATGATAACCACAGTCAACATTTCAAAATAGTGAATAACATCAAATAATGGAGATAAAGCATGGGCTAGGGCATGACACCAGTAGATTAAAACTCAACCAATGGCATGTTTACAACAAAGAAATAGAATGATAATAATATGCTGAAAATTCTATTCTGTTTAATACACACCAAAGGACTAGTCCCAACAATTCTTAAACAATAAAGTATGTTTAAGAATTTTTGGGAGTAGTTTTCAAACATTCATATTCACTTATTGAATTCTTTGGAGACTAGTGGTTTGAACTGTCCATGTGTTACTAATGACTAAGATTCATTAAAGGATACAAAACCCTTCATTTTGGATTATTGTGTGTGGATTCAAATGTAGGTTTGATTTGGTTAATGTTTAGAAGATATCAATAAAGTATTTAAAGACAATCTTACATGTTTGGAAAGGTTTGAGAGGCACTTATCATGACTATACCCTCACAAACATTGACATAGGCTGGTTTTAGTAAGTTTCTTTTCTTTATTTTGAGGTTCTCATTTCCAAAGTGGCCAAAGACTATGTTAGGCTGATAAAATATGGGGATTCTCTTTACCGCTGCAAATATTTGAAGGTTGCTACACTTGGAGGATGTGGATGTGCAACCTTATGCTTTTACTACTAAGTCTCTGTTTGTTGGGCATACTGATTATAAGTACTTGACATATATCACAAATGTTGCTAATTAAGGTTGGCAGGATGATTACGCCTGTATGCACCCAAAAATGGTCGCCTAGACTTTGGGCCCCATTTATTCAATTTATCAATCCTGAATCATTTTGATTAATAATCAATATTTTCAATATTATCAATTTCTTGATCAAATCCTAATTTCGATCATATATTGGATTTTTATCCTATGGGCTAACCATTTATCCTAAGTCTTTATTTAATTAAAAGGAATATTTCCTCCCCTTTCAATTAAATAAAAAAGCCCCACTTTCCTCTTATCCTAAGTTGCACAAATAAAACATTATTCCTATTTTATAAAAAGGAAAAAAGGCATTTTTGTCTCACATGAGGCTCAAAAGTCAACACTTCACTCTCATTGGAGGATGTTTGTGCACATGGATTGCTCCTCTTTCAAGCTCCACCGCTGATTAAGACTTTTTGCCTCTTAATCTCCATGGTCCATTTCACCTCATTTCTTATAAAAGGAGAGCTCTCTCCTTCATTTGCATACCCACATTTTATGCTATTGTTATGCTGCAGGTTTTCTAGGTACATTTGGAGCTTTTTGAAGACATTGAAGACTTGTTGCTTTCATCATTCTTAGTTGCCTTTCATAATAGTTTTGCTTTCATAATTGCATTCATGACATTCTTAGTGTAGATTTCCTTTTATGCAATCTCACATAGTCTAAATAGGAAGGATTTGTAATCCATTGCTATTTCCTTTCATAGTTTAGTTTGCACTTCCTTTCATAGATTAGATTTCTTTTCAAGCATTGCATTGTTATCATTTAGCTTAGATTTGCATTCTCCTATAGTTTGCATTGCATTTCCATTTAGATTCTTGGGGATATTGGCATTGTTGCCCTTGTCTTCACTTGAATCTCTCATTGTATGGTTGACTAGCAAGGTCACCTTCTTGTAGCTCTAGTTGAGAGAAAAACTCATAGTCCCTTGCAACTCCATGCATAGAGAGCTATGAGCCGCTTTGTGAGGCCTCATTCTTGAGCAACCTTGCATGTAATGGTTCATAGAAGTGCATATTTTAGTGTGTACATTTCTGGCGCCCACCGTGGGGCAGAGTAGATAGCTTTGTCCTTTTATTTGATGTATTTTTCATCATTTTCGGATTAACTGTCGGAAAAATCTGTGTCTCTGGTTTTCTGTCTCAGATTATCGCGCGACACTTCTCAGAAATATCGCACGATATACTTCCTATCTTGGCGCGATACTTCACTCGGAAAAAGTATCGCACGCATATAGCGAAGTCTATCGCCCGGCATCGGGCGAAGTATCGCCTGGCATCGTGCGAAGTATCGCCCGACTGGGGAAGTATCGCCCGACTATAGGAAACTGTGTCGCGCGGTACTGTTGGAGACTGAGAAATATCGCCTGGTCTGGCAGAGACTTGCACTTTCAGTTTTTTTGTCCGAATTCGACTATTTTAGCTTGCTGTTCTGTTTTACTTTGTTTAAATAGGTCTAACCTGCATTTTTTTAGCTTGAATCCATTAGATTATTGCACATTTACATTTTGATTTTGCTAACATTGTGTGCCTAACAAGTTGTGTTTGTAGGTGCTCTCCTTTGCTTCAAAATTGCCAAAAACGCATGTCAAAGAGGGCTACTAACAGTTTTTGCAGGGCTGCCCAAGCATAAAAACAAAAAAAAAATTTCCATTTCTTGCTTATTGTTATTTTCCTTTCATTTGTGGCATTTACTAATTGTATTAGGAATCTTAATACCTTGTGAAATGGATTTTGAGGTGGTAGGAGAAGTATGCTCTTCACCTTTAGGTGAATCAGAAAATCTTGACCCATCTTAAGGTTTTGGAAGCAAGGGGGTAATTGATTTCTTTGTTTGGTGTGTTTGGGAAAAATTCTTGAGATAGGGGAGTATGCTCTTCACCCTTGTGGTGAATCAAAAACCTTGAACCTCAAGTTTTGATCCATTTTGTTTAGTTTAGGAATCCTTTAGAGGGCCCGCTCTTGAGCAATCAAGAGGAATGACTCAAGTGGGGACAACCTTGTCATCATTCTCCTTGGTGGCAAGTGATTCCAACTCACTATAATCTCAAGGCTATCAAGGACACCAAAAACCTTGATAGACATAACACTTGTCTTCGCTTGATGTAAGTACTTGTGGGATTGTGACCATGAGGAAAACATTGAGCAAGAATGCTTAAGGTACTCTTGAGGCCGCGAGGTCCTAGTCCTTTATGAGGAGCAAGAGGGGTGTTGTGAACGGAAATCCTTATTAAGAACCATTAGATAGAAGCCACCCTCTTTTAGCCGCTTATCTTCTTAGTGCAAGGATTGATCTAAGTGGTTTACCCGGATCACCTTAAGATACTCACCATATGTGTCCCTTTGGTTGTGTCATTTTGACATTTCCATGACAAAGCCAATATCTCTTGTGGGCAACCACTTGGTGTGAGGCAAGGGGGCATCAAGTTGTGGGCTAAGTTGATAAGTATTGAGCCTTGTCTTGTAGGTAGTAATTGCTTGAATTGTCTTCGATTGTGTGATACCAGTGTAAACGTTCTCAACATACAAACAATCGGTAGCATTCATAAGGTGCTTTTTCAATTTTGATATCACAAGTGTTTGTCTTGGCAAGGTTGCTTTTGCCCTTGTTTCAAGTGTTTGAAGACATGTTTGATCCTTTACTGTTTGCAAACCTGTCTGAATGTTGTTGAATTTGTGACTGAAACCAAGAACATCAACCCTCAGACTGAAAATTTTGACCAAACAGACCCAAAAACGCAAATTTCACACAATTCTGGTCAAGAGTTGAATAATTCTGTAACAGTATCGCACCCTGTAAGGCGAAGTATCGTGCGATACTTCGCACATGCTAGAAATATCGCCCCCTTTGAAGAGAAATATCGCGCGATAGTTCACCCCTGACGGACTATCGCCCTGCCTGCCTGGGGTATATCGCCCTATAGTATTAAGAAGTATCGCCTGTCTTAGGGTGAAGTATCGCACAGGTAGAGGTTTATCGCCCCAGTAGCCTGGAGTATATCGCCTGGTTCATTTTTGTCGTGCTTAAATTTTGGTCAGTTTCAGTTGCTGTCAATTAGGCCAGGTCTTAGAACAGGCTTCTCACCCTGACGTTTGAGATCTGTCTTGACTCCAAATCTTTGGTTCTTAGTTCTTCGGGATAGCATCATTTGGTTTACAAAGTCACTTTGGAATAATTGTCAAGTTAGAAAGCCATTCTTGGTGCCAAGGTTCACCTTTAAAAGTGTTAGCTATATTCTGGGAAAATTTCAGTTCTCTTATTGTCCAAATCGCTTTCATTTTCAATTATCTTTTGGCCTAGTCCAACCTCTTGATTCAAAAGTGCAAGGGTAGTCACCCTTTGATTTGAAGCACCTCTTTGACAGTGTTGGTAAAGCCCCCTTTCTTCATCTTTCTTTGGACAATAGAGGATTTCGATTATCCTAGTTTGGTGTGGACACTTTGAAAGGTCACCTTATCATTGAGAACATCTCTCTTTCATGTCAGTTACGACAAGGTACCAAGTTAATCAAGGGAAGCGACCCCCTGTTGCCTTTAGCCAGTTACCACCTATCAAGACCCGTCGACAACCTAAGGGAAAAGGACCCCTTTTTGACCAATCTCCTAAGAGTGAATCCGAGGTTTGTTTCAATCCAGGAGCTAACCCTAGTGAAGTGAGCACCTCTTTCATACCACTTTCATCAAGCATGGACATGAGTTACACTTTCACCCGGCAACAAAGAGAAGCCATGAATCAAACTCTCGAGGATATCTTTCAACGACACAGAGGAGAGTATGGTGGTTCTTCTCATGCCAGTCCACCCGGGTCACCTCCTAACAACGCGAGGTATTTTGATGCTCAACAACGAGCTGAAAGACAGCATAAGCCAGCCCACTCAGATTCAGGGTCACAACACGAAGACCAGAACAACGAATCTAGTGATCACCACATCAACGCAGCTAATGCAATAAAGCATTCAAGACAAACCTCCCCACTTAAGGACACTTCTCGATATGCAAATACAAGATTAAGAAGCATTGAGAGAGAGAAGCAAGCCTACTTAGATGAACAGGCTGCAAAAAAGGAAAAATTCCGACAACTAGAGGAAGAGGAACGTGCATTGTTGGATATACAGAAAAGAGTCACCCAAGAAGAAGAAGATAGACTCTATGCACAACAACTCCAAAATCGATCTAACAGGAGGGGAGCCAATAGTGGGACCAACTCGCTCCCATCTACCCCTTCCCCTAGCCCTCGAAGAAGATCAAAGACACCCTCACGATCCCCAAGTCCTAGAGGAAGAAGGACTTCAAGATATGACCATCATAGGAGATAATCGTCTCATAGACATTCAAAGCAACCCTCCCAACGAGCACATCATGGCTCACAACATGGAGGCAGTTATGCTAAATCCGATCATATGGACTTCATGACTATGCAACAAGAACCATCCTTTCAAGCCTATGTGGAGCAATACGTGGAACAAAACAAAGACCAATTTTTGGAAAGTCTTATCAACAAAGGCGCTAAAGTTCCATATAACTTTGATGTTCACCAAAAAATCAAGAAACAGAATCCTTCAACTGATGAGTTAATCTTACAAATGCAAAAGGATATAGACAGAATGAAGGCTCCCAAGAGTACATTTCATTTGGACTCCATATGTCCTAATCCCATTGACAAAAGTGTGGTGATGGTAGAATTCCCTAAGAAAGTTGAATTCCCAACATACGACAAATATGATGGCACGGGTGACCCTCATGACCATGTTCGACAATTCTACATAATGAGCTTTTCCTTTCACCACGAAGACTCCTACTTGCTGAGATTATTCCCAAGGAGTTTAAAAGGTCAAGCCATGGAGTGGTTCACCAACCT
The DNA here is from genome assembly GCA_027943335.1 of Chamaecyparis obtusa. NCBI lineage: Eukaryota > Viridiplantae > Streptophyta > Pinopsida > Cupressales > Cupressaceae > Chamaecyparis > Chamaecyparis obtusa. The sequence continues at coordinate 123,305 of BSBK01008237.1, read as the reverse complement.
TTCCCCTCCAGTAAGAACATTTAGAGAACTTGTCCAAAGATTTGTACAACATTTTGCTTACAATTTATCTAGGTCAGTCACCATGCTTGATTTGTGTAAACTTAAGCAAAATCAAGGGGAATCTTTTGTCACCTTTTTGCAACGATGGAGGCGATTGTGTTCAAAATACCCAAGGACAATCCCTGAAGAAGAGAGAATTGATATCATTGTGAACAATCTAATACCAGAACTCAAGTATGAAGTCAAGAAGATTCCATTTAATTCTTTTGATACTATGGTAGAGGTGGCATGTCGCATTGAGGATGTCCTAAAAGAACAAGGAATTTTGGCTAAACCAACAAATAACAACAATAGCCAAAATAACAATACTAATGGTAACAAGGACAAAAAGAACTCTTATTGGAACAAAAACAAGCAAGTCATCAACGACGGAGTTGTTGATTCATCTCAGGTCAAAAATGAAGGAGTTCTTAATCTCTCTCATGCAGTTCAAGCTATGAAGTTGCAAACATCATCAACGCAACAAGACAAACCTCAGTATCAAAAGAGATCTAAAACGGAGAAAAGACAATTCACTAAATTGGGAGAATCCTATGCAGATGTTTTTAAGACACTAGTTGCTCATAATCTGGCGCACCCACAGGATCCTACAAAACATCGAATACCAGATCCTTTACCTCATTGGTGGGATGCTAAGGCTTTTTGTGTTTTTCATAATGGGATTGGACACGACATAGAAAATTGTTTCAAACTCAAGCATCTTGTCCAAGACCTTATTGAGAAAGGACAATTACAAGTGGATGGGTTAACTACTAATGCAGACCATAAAGCCTTTAAAGAGCCCTTGCCTAAATATGAAAAAGGAGAGAATTCTAGTAAGAATGGCAAGGCGGCTATTAACTATACATACACACACGCTGATAATGTGATTAACATGCTTGAAGTGGCTGACGATAATATCAACATGGTGAGAAAGAAAGATCCTTATGGACATAATGTGGACTCAATTCCTATGACTAATGAAAGACCCGCTGTGGTGATAAGAGGTCCTCACACACAAGGAACGCCCCGGTCCCTCAATGTTGTCACTAGGGGTCAGGCTCAAGCACCCATTATCATCAAAGGTCCTAGCACTAGCAAGTCTAAACAACCCATGTCCAAAGGTGCTCCTCCAAAACCTGTCGTTGGTCCTAATTCCAATTATAACCTTATTGACCAACTACAACGAACACCCGCTCAGATATCCATTTTTGAGCTTTTAGAATTATCTCCTAAGCACAAGCGCGTCCTCGAGGATGCCTTGCGAGCAGCCAATGTCCCTAATAACTTAGATATCGACCAATTCCAAAACATGGTCAACCATTTGGCTAGCCCTCATTTCCTCACCTTCTCAGAAGAAGATGACAAATCCATTAGTCACCCACATAATTTGGCCTTACACATCGAGGTCATGATTCATAAAACCCGTGTTAGGCGTGTACTGATAGATGGGGGTGCGGGGCTCAATATTTGTACTCTAAGTTTGCTGCTAGCTCTAGGGTATTCTGAGAACGTCATTGACACAAAGAAAAGAATCACAATCAAAGCATATGATGAAGCAGAAAGAAGTTCTAAGGGATTGGCTGTTTTGCCTATTCGTATTGGTCCTGTAGAAAGAGACATATTGTTCCAAATTGTTGATGTTGGACCTCTCGCCTACAACATTTTGCTAGGTAGGCCATGGATTCATGAAATGCAGGCAGTCCCATCAACATATCACCAGTGTGTTAAGTTCCCCCATAATGGTGTAGAAATTTGCATCCCGGGAGACAGTGCTCTATCAGTTAATAACATTTCTGCGGGATCACATGTACCTTTGAATAGAGAAGCTGACAATCCTAGTAGTTCACTTGAACAATGCAAGCAGAAATTCAAGACCATGGACCTTGGGATGGGAGATTATAAGATTGATTCTTTTACAAAAATGCCAATCTCTCCTAGGTCTTATGGGAGACCCTCCCCAAATGTGAAGCCTTCATCATTAGCAATGACGTTATTTGGGAAATTTGTTGAGTCTTCGGTCCCCATTCAAGAAGAGAAAGAGGAAGTTGCTGTAAGGAACTGGATATATCACGAAGAGAAATACAAACATAATGAGAATTTTGCTCCTTCACCTGAAACTTATGGGAAAGGATATACACTGGTCAAAAATATGGGATATCCGGGATTTGGTCCCCTTAGTCATAGGCTGGACGCTAAAGCTGAGCCTCTTGATCATGCTCTTTTTGGACGCAAAAATAAGTCCACGATTGGCTTAGGTTTTGACAATAAGAAGTAGAAAGGTATCCCTATCCCAGCTGCAACGGACAGTGATAGTGATGCAGATTATACACCCGATCTCTCCAACCAACAAGATGTGTCTGATGATTGGGTGCCCTCAACGAATCTCCTTTGGGGAGATTCCACAGATTTGATGCTTAATAATCCTACTATCCCAGCTGCGACGGATAGTGATTGTGTGACTTCTAGATCAACAAAGGAAAGTGTTACTGTCCTAGCTGCGACGGATAGTACCAATACTAGCACTAGAGAGGGGGAAACCCTTCCTAACCTTGAGGCTTCTACATCACAAGGCCTAAATGATGACTCAGAGACAGACTCCCATGAATATGAATGGGATTCGCTTTCAGATGCAACAATTGATCTAGATGTGGATATTATCCATGCCTATAGTACCCAACCCGATGCAACTAACGATCCTAGTGTCAGACTAGAGGATTGCCCTCCTCAAATCGCCTTAGTAGACGACGCTTCGTTTGATAGGATGAGCCCCAATTCAGGTATCTTAGGAGAAGACTTGATGAGCTCCGATTATATGGTCACCAGAGATGACACCTTTCACATTCACAACATCGAACCTACCATTGACTTGCCCCTTGTCCACTTTGACCTGATTGACTGGCCCCAGCGCCACCACGAGCCCACATTCCTCACATTTCGCAATGATTTCGAAATTGCTTGCTATCTAAATGCTCTCGAACCCGTGGCTTCTTCCACCAGTGAACCAACAACTAGCATGACGGAGCCTGATATTAAGTACCTCAGTCTCAAAACAAAAGAGAAAAAGAAAAATAGGTCTGATGGCGAAAACCACTTTGTGGCGGTGTCAGAACCAAAAATAGTAAAAAGAAATGACGCATCCTAAGGTGAAAACCTCTTTGAGGCACCTAAGGATGGGGTACTTAATAACTTGCTGAGTTATTTCCAGGATAGATCATCAATATTGATTGAACCAACAAAGCCGGTCAATCTAAACACAGAAGAAAACCCTCAGATAATCCATCTTGCTCAGTCTTTATCAGAGGAAGAGACCAAGGCATATGTACAGTTTTTACAGAAAAAGAAAATTAATTTTGCATGGACCTACTCAGACATGCCAGGGCTTGACACAAATCTCATAATGCATCACTTATCTATAGCTCCAGGAGTCAAGCCAGTCAAACAGAGACTAAGAAAAATGCATCCACATATAGCTCTACTTGTCAAAGGAGAATTAGAAAATCTTTTGAAAGCTGGATTTATTAGAGCCATCGATTATGCAGAATGGATCTCAAACATAGTACCGGTCTCCAAACATGATGGGTCCATTCGTGTCTGCACAAATTTTAGAGATCTAAACAAAGCATGCCCCAAGGATGACTTTCCACTTCCAAACATTGACATGATAGTGGACATGACAGCGGGCTATGACATATATTCCCTAATGGATGGTTTCTCGGGGTATAATCAAATCAAAATAGCTCCTGAAGACCAAGAGAAAACAGCATTCACATGTGCATGGGGAACCTACTGTTGGAACGTCATGCCATTCGGGTTAAAGAATGCAGGAGCAACCTACCAAAGAGCTATGACAACTATCTTTCATGATATGATGCACAAAAATATGGAAGATTATGTGGATGATACCCTGGCAAAATCAAGAAAAAGGGACACACACCTCAATGATCTAGAAGTAATTCTAGATCGTATGGAACAATTTCAACTCAGATTGAATCCAAAGAAGTGCGCATTTGGCGTCACCTCAGGCAAACTTTTAGGATTCATAATATCAGCAAAAGGTATTGAGGTTGATCCCGAAAAAGTCCAAGCAATCCTAGATATGCCACCTCCTCGAAATATCAGCCAAATGAGAAGTCTTCAAGGACGTCTTCAATCAATTAGGAGGTTTATTTCTCAGCTTGCAGATAGAGCGCAACCCTTCAACAAGACATTGCATAAGGGTGCTTCTTGTGTTTGGAACGAGGATTGTCAAAAGAGCCTAGATCAGATCAAACAATACTTGGCTAATCCTCCGATCTTAATGCCTCCTATTCCAGGGAAACCGTTGCTTCTATATATCTCAGCTACAGACACTTCCCTGGGGGCATTATTGGCTCAAACAGATGATACTGGGAAAGAACGGGCCATCTACTATATCAGCCGTACTCTAGTCTCTTATGAGATCAATTACAATAATATTGAGAAGTCTTGTCTCGCGGTGGTGTTTGCTTCTCAAAAGTTGCGCCACTACATGCTTGCTCATACCATACACTTGATTGCCAAAATTGATCCCCTTAAATACTTGCTTGGTAAGGCTGCCCTGACGGGTAGACTTGCTAAATGGATGATGGTCCTCACTGAATTTGACATAGAGTACGTTGAAAGAAAGGCAATAAAAGGGCAAGCTATTGCTGACCAATTAGCTGATTTTCCAATCCAGGATAGTATGCCAGTCCAAGTGGAATTCCCAGATGAACACATCTTATATACCACTACTCGCACTTGGACAATGTTCTTTGATGGCTCCCGCATGCAAAATGGATCAGGTGCTGGAGTGTTATTTGTTTCTCCACATGGGTACAACATTCCAAAGTCTTATAAACTATTATTCCCATGTACCAATAATATTGCAGAATATGAAGCTTTAACTAATGGCTTGAAAATGGCTATAGAATGGAATATCACAGAATTACATGTCTTTGGGGATTCTCAGCTAATCATCAACCAAGTCAATGAAGAGTATCAAACCAAGGATGACAAATTGATACCCTATAAAAAGATGGTTGATTCTTTGAAACGCTATTTCACCTTTGTGACGTTTCAACAAATCCCTAGGATAGAGAACAAAGCTGCAGATGCCATGGCCACATTGGCTTCACTTCTTCAGTTGGAGACACATGAATCCAGATTTGAATTCCTGGTGGAAGAGCTACACCATCCCATCTTTGACTCATCTGAAAGCCGTGTCATTTGTGCCATTATCACACACGAGTCTTCCCGATATGGTGCTATCTATTCATATCTTCGTGATGGCATCATTCCTGACACATTCACCCGCTCCGAACGTCGAAACCTCATCCGTAACGCCTCTCGCCACACCCTCATCTCTGGTGACTTATATAGAAGGGGATTAGATGGGACACTCCTTAGGTTCTTGGAAAAGGAGGAATCCAACCAAGCGTTAGCTGACATCCACGAGGGCATTTGTGGTGGGCATTCTAATGGTCTTGCCATGGCCCGAAGGTTGCTTAGGGCGGGATATTATTGGCCCACAATGCAGATAGACGCAGTCACCTTTGCTAAGTCATGTGAAAAATGTCAGAAACACGGCAACCTGATTCATGCTCCGGGTAGGGAACTAATCCCTTCTATTTCTCATTGGCCATTTCAGCGCTGGGCCTTTGATCTGGTTGGGCAAATTCACCCCAACTCCTCAGGTGGACACAAGTTCATTATTACTGCCACTGACTACTTCACAAAATGGGTGGAGGCCGTACCACTTTCTGTTGCTTCAGGAAGGACCATTTCTTTGTTCATCTTGAACCATATCATTTGCCGATTTGGAGTGCCTTCTGAGATCATTACTGACAATGGAGGTCAATTTAAGAATAAAGACCTAAAGCACCTATGCAAAAAGTTTAAAATCAAGCAACATTGGTCCTCCATATATTTCCCACAAGGAAACAGACAGGCAGAAGCTTCTAACAAAACCATTCTTAAGATTCTTCATAGAACGGTACACAAGAATGGTAGGGATTGGCACTTACAAATCAATCCAGCACTATGGGCTTACCGAACAAGTATTCGCACACCTACAGGAGCCACTCCTTTCTCTCTCACCTATGGCGCTGAAGCAATATTGCCTTTAGAAGTCGAGATACCATCCCTCAGAGTCTCACTCAAAGGATTGATTACAGATGAGGATTACCGTGCCATGAGGTTGCAAGAACTAGAACTTCTAGATGAGAAGCGTAAGGCTTCCTTTGATCATATGAGAGCATATCAGAAGCGTATGTCCAAGGCATTCAACAAGAAGGTTCGCCCTAGAGAATTTCAAATAGGTGATCTTGTTTTACGAGAAAACCCTAAGAACCAACAAAACAGAGAGCAAAAGGGCAAGTTTGAACCTAACTGGCTTGGACCATATGTCATCATAGCTGCTTTTGGTACTGGTGCGTATTTACGGTCAGATCCTGATGGAGAACAGCTCCCTGATCCCATCAACATTGTGCACCTTAAGAAGTTCTATCCTTGATGCCCATTCTGTCTGGGGGCATCTTTTGTATATATCTTATTGGTCCTGAAAAAATTCTAAAAAAAAATTGATATATGATGCTGAAAAAATCCTAAAAAGCATAAAATGTCCTGAAAAAATACAAAAAAATCAAAATACTCTAAAAAATCAAAATAAATAGAAAAAGTGCCTTGGTGAAAACCTAGCAATAGGCGCCTTGGTAGCAAAAATCCAAAAAAAAAAAATAAAAAAAAAAAAAATGAAAAAATGAAAAATGATTCCAAGTGGTGAAAACCTGGAAACAGGCGCTACTTGAGGCCTTTGTACCCCTATTTGTTAGCATGCGTCCTCGACACTTAACCACTTTCCATCATGCCTTGACCTTATTTGGCTTAGTCTGGAATTGGTCTTTATCTTTGTCTAAGGGGCATAACTGTTAGCATTGGTCCTTTAGGTGCGTTTGTCTCTTGGGGCATTTCACAACAGGTGTTTTTCAACACCACCCCAAATAGTGTTTTTCAACACTACCCTTGCGTCGAGTGTTTCTTAACACTTATTAGATGTCTTGCCTATAGTGTAAGTATGATGCGATATTTCCCATTTGCAGATAAGATACTCAGAATTTGACTCTATGACCAACACATACGCACTTAAACAATCAACTCGCTGATGATATGATGACTTTATTTTTCTTTGTGTGCTGTCTATGAGAATTTCTTTGATGAGAGGTCTCTCCCTGAGAAGTTTTCGATGATGCATAGCTAGAAGACTGAGGGAATGAGAACATGTTTTATTTCTTTATCTGCTTGTGGGTATATTTTGTTGGTCCTACCTGTCATGAGCATTTATGCTGGTCTTACTTGACACTATGGATTGACAAGATATTATCCTTGACTGTTTTGCGAGTGCATGCTTTTAGCTATCCTGACTTTCATGTGTCTTGATACAAGCATAATCTCGCCATATCAAACTTAGGTAATCTTACTACATTAGTCATCTTGACCTATATGTCTTTGATGCCTAGGTAAGATTTTCACATTTCTATCTGATAAAGATCATATTCATATCCACATAGTAATGCTAGTGTGCATTGTATGATCTTACGACGCTACCAATAACGCTCGATGATGATAAATAGATGTCTATAAGCGTTGTGACCTTGCAAGTCAACCACTTTCATAGTAGCTTGCATTTTTAGGGTCATGTTAGTCTAGTCTTGCATCTTGCACATGGAGAGAGCTCTCCTTTTCATCCTACATGGACCTGTTAGTCAACTGCGCTCACTTTCTCTCCTTCTTGATCATGTCTTTCGCTCCTTGTCTTTTTCATCTCGAACCTGTTCCTGTTCATCACAAGGGGTTAATCACATCATCATATCTATATCAAAACTGTCATTTTCAAGAAACATAAGTCTACATCATACATATGAGAATTAAACATACAACTATGAGAGAGAACATACATAAGCACATACATAAGCATTTTGAGCAAAATGACAAGACAAATATACATAAACTGATACATCCATCACAAGTGAGACAAATACACATGATACATCGAACATCCAGTAATCTCATAAATCAATAAATGTCATGATATACAATATGAGATCCCAAAATCTGGATCAAAAGTCTCAAAATATGTCCAAACAACCTAAGACCTAACCCTAAGACTCGCTGCCACCCTCGTGAGGAGCTCGTGGTGGTGGAGGAGGCATAGCTCTCCTATCAAATGCCACGTCTGACACCCCTGCCCGCTGAGAGTATGATGGTGCTCTCTCACCCTCTGGGACGGCCTGCAGATATAACCCGTGATAGTAAGCAGCTCGCGCTGACTCCCATCGGAGCTCCAGTGCCTCGGTCTGTGCCATCGCCTCACGACGTGCTATCTCTGCTCTGAGATCAGCTATCTGCTGATCCCGCTCTGCCCTCAGATCCAGGAGCTGCTGATCTCTCACAGCTATGGTGGTCCGCAGCTGCTGTATCTCGGTCTCCTGAGCCTGTATCTGGGCTCTCAGGTCATCTCCCCCCGCAGGCTGCTCCTGCTGTACCTCTGCCTGCCGGCGAGCTGGTCTCGCCTCCTCCTCAGGAGTGGCTGATCTCTGTCCCCGTGACCATTTCCGGCCACCTGATCCCGACCCCTCTCCTCTCTCCATCCTCCTCCCTCTCCCCCTCCCGCCATCTCCTCCATCTCCTCCCTCCTCTCCTCCGTCCCCTCCGTCTCCTCCCTCTCCTCCCGGTGCTGGCACCTGAGCATCTGGTACTGTAAATTGAGGGAATGGTACCCTCCGCTGCTCTGCTCTGTAGGCTCCATCAGCCCCTGCGTCTGCCACATCTGGGAAATAATCCCAAGGCTCGCTCCTGATAGCTGTTGTCTCTGCGACAGCCTGCTGATAATCCGGCATGGGTAGCCACCCATGCCCCTCCTCGTCTCTGGCCCTGGCATATGTGGTAGTCTCTGTCGAGACTCGCTGCTGCCTCCCGAACTGCCGCCACACCCGACTGATGCAAAACCTCTCTATGATATCTGCATGTCGACCTACCAGTGGCTGACTGCATAGCATATAACTGAGCTCCTCATCTGCATCACTCCATCCCTCCACATCCCTGTATGGCCTCCATGTGAATGAGGCTATCTCATCCAGAATCCGCCGATAGTAGGTCACATCCCCTGAATGGGCATGTGATATAAACCCGATGTACCTGTAAATGAATGGGTACCTCCTCTCCCTCGGCTGAACCCTGGGACGCACTACAGCAATGTGCTCCCATGCCCATACCTATGCCAGGATGGCACCGCACGCCCATGTCCGACCGTCCCTGTAGACGATCTCGTGCAGCTCATGATACATCTCTGCCAGGATCGCAGGCCCCCATGCCATCCGTCGAGGCCTGCCTACCAAGTCTACCAGTAGTCTGCCCCATCCGAGCGGGAATCCCTTCTGACTGCGATCAGTCATCAGGATCTGTGAAATAATCGATGCCACAATACATGGCACCGGATAGTCTCGGCCGAAGTCATCAAGCAGTCGCTCCCAGCTGACATGCCTGTATAGGATGGTCACATCCTGAAACATCTCCTGAATCAACCGGCGTCCCTCAGTGACGTCCTGATCATAGTATACCTGTGACAACAAACAAATCATGTTAGTTTTCATCACATGGAAACATTACATTTATGATTATATATCAAAACATGATTATACTTACAGGCTCTCCGTGGCATGGCACTCGTAAGATCCTGTAGACGTCCTCCAAAGTGATCGACGCCTCTCCAGTAGGCAGATGGAAGGTGTTGTGCTCACTATGCCATCTCTCGGCAAGAGCAGTCAACAACCCATGGTCTGCTCGGATGTAGGGGTACCTCAACAGATACCGGAATCCCATAGCCCTGATATCGGCATTGCCCGGATCATCCAGATCTCGGACACACCGCAACCCAGTCACCTTCGGCGCTTTGATGATGAGCACCGGAAAAACCTCCTGCAAGCCAAAACCAAACCCGTTATTAGTACATATCATGATGGATGTCCAAAAAAAAACTCAGTATAAAACATCTTAAAAACGTAACATTGTCTAGACCCATGTCATTTTTGCTCAAAAATGCATTAAATATCAAAATTTTCAACTGGGCGATATTCTTTTTTGGAGAAGTATCGTGCGATACTTCTCCCTATAGTAGGGCGATAAACCTTATGTCGAGCGATACTTCGCCCGCTATCGCGCGATCTTTCGCCCAGTATCGCGCGATACTGATGCCCAAAGCGTGCGATACTTTTGGGGCACGCGAAGTATCGCGCGATATTTCTCCCCAAAGCGCGCGATACTTCTAAAGTATCGCGCGATATTTCGCACAACCAAAAATTTTAAAATTTAAAATTTGATAAAAACGTGCTAAAAAAGCTATTAAATGCTAAAAATGGTCAAAGAGCTCGAGTTTTTTGAAAACATACCGGGACAGGATAGTGTGGTGGCCGGTTATGCAACCGGGCGCGCTCGAATCGATGCCTGTGGACGGGAACTCCTGCTTGCTGAGCCATTTTCTCTCTCTAAAGCTCTGAAATTCTCAAATCACTAAAAGACATGATTTTTGAAAATGACATTTTGACCCCTTTTATAGCATTTTGACTTTTTGACCTAATTTTCAAAACACCTCGGAATTGCGCGAAAATTGCACCCCTAGCTAATTTCGACGTCCTGGATCCATTTTCGGACTCGAAATCAAAATCTGAGGTCATCTTCATAGTCAAAATCGTGTTTCAAATTCTTTCCCCCCTTCTGCGCAGTTGGCTGATCTTTTGAGGCCTAATCTATTAATCTTTGCAGGGGCATCGTCATTCCTTCCTTTTCATGTCTCTCAATTTTCTAGTCTTCTATTTCTATTCTTCTACTTCCTCACTGGGGCATGTTTCATTGCCTAATGGTTAATCTATTGACCTTTACCTTCGATTATGAATTCATTCTGATTTGATCAAATCCTTATCGATTCCCTGTCTCTCCTCTACTTGATTTTGATTTCGATTCCGAGGGGGCAGTACCTATGGGATTCTCATCCCTGATTTCTTGATGTTCTTGATTCAGACATCTTTTGTGAGCTTTTGCTCAAAACTTGAGATTCTTATCTCCCATTTTTAGACATTGATTATTGCCTAGCAGCGACGGTGATAGTTTTGTCTAAAGCTTGATTTGCACCTAGCAGCGACGGTGTTGGTCTAAGCTTTTGTTTATGTTTTGTCCGGATGTGATCCCGAATCGACCTCATATCTGAGTTGTTTTGTGATCCCAGATCGATCTCACATTTCAACTTCATTCTTTGACTACATGTGTTCCCAAATCGATCACACATTAGTCAAAGAGGGGCAAATGTATGCACCCAAAAATGGTCGCCTAGACTTTGGGCCCCATTTATTCAATTTATCAATCCTGAATCATTTTGATTAATAATCAATATTTTCAATATTATCAATTTCTTGATCAAATCCTAATTTCGATCATATATTGGATTTTTATCCTATGGGCTAACCATTTATCCTAAGTCTTTATTTAATTAAAAGGAATATTTCCTCCCCTTTCAATTAAATAAAAAAGCCCCACTTTCCTCTTATCCTAAGTTGCACAAATAAAACATTATTCCTATTTTATAAAAAGGAAAAAAGGCATTTTTGTCTCACATGAGGCTCAAAAGTCAACACTTCACTCTCATTGGAGGATGTTTGTGCACATGGATTGCTCCTCTTTCAAGCTCCACCGCTGATTAAGACTTTTTGCCTCTTAATCTCCATGGTCCATTTCACCTCATTTCTTATAAAAGGAGAGCTCTCTCCTTCATTTGCATACCCACATTTTATGCTATTGTTATGCTGCAGGTTTTCTAGGTACATTTGGAGCTTTTTGAAGACATTGAAGACTTGTTGCTTTCATCATTCTTAGTTGCCTTTCATAATAGTTTTGCTTTCATAATTGCATTCATGGCATTCTTAGTGTAGATTTCCTTTTATGCAATCTCACATAGTCTAAATAGGAAGGATTTGTAATCCATTGCTATTTCCTTTCATAGTTTAGTTTGCACTTCCTTTCATAGATTAGATTTCTTTTCAAGCATTGCATTGTTATCATTTAGCTTAGATTTGCATTCTCCTATAGTTTGCATTGCATTTCCATTTAGATTCTTGGGGATATTGGCATTGTTGCCCTTGTCTTCACTTGAATCTCTCATTGTATGGTTGACTAGCAAGGTCACCTTCTTGTAGCTCTAGCTGAGAGCAAAACTCATAGTCCCTTGCAACTCCATGCATAAAGAGCTATGAGCCGCTTTGTGAGGCCTCATTCTTGAGCAACCTTGCATGTAATGGTTCATAGAAGTGCATATTTTAGTGTGTACAACGCCTATCCTGAAAAAAGAGTATCAAATCATTATGCTTTCAAATCAATTACCTATCGGCGTATCCCTTGTGAGGGAGAGAACCCAAATACATAAAGAACATGCACATAAACATGGCAGCTAAAAAACTTAAATGGAATACACTAAGAAGTACCAAATGATGAATGCTCAATTGTTGTAATGGCAAAGCACCAGAACCGTCCATTTCTAGAACTTGATTTTCTAGTCTAAATGATTTTTCTATAGTCGTAATGATTTTTCTAGAACTTGATTTTTTAGTGTTAATGATTTTTCTATAGTCTTAATGATTTTTCTTTCATCCTAATGTTTGTTGCTCTTGATAAATTAGGCCTTGAATTTAAATTTTGTTCGCTGTTTTATTTCAGCTTGATATATATTTCATTCATTTTTCATATACACAGAGACTACACATGTTGATAAAAAAATGAGCTATTTGATTTAGGTTAACTATTCATGATTGTAAATGGTTAATATTTATGATGGTACTCCTTGGTATATTCCATTTTAAAATAATCATGTTTTTATGGCTATGATAAATGTCCCTTTGTGTTGAGAAAATTAGAGTTGAAAAAATGGTTGTTCAGTGTTTGTGTATCTGCAAGTTGCAAACAAATCATCCTTCTTCCACCAACATTCTAGTCAATGTACAAGTAACGAGTCATTCCATTCAAAAAAGACCATGTCTGACAATATCAACCCAAAACAAAATAAGGAGTATGCATAATTTTGTGATTGTATCTGCCATTAGAGCCACTTCATATGCATAGGTGATGAACATGCATATTTTCTTGAGCGCTACTGGGAGCTTATCCAGCAACACATGTACTATTGTGAAAATCACCACAAATCTATTTGCCGTAGGGTCTAGCTCCCAGTATTTCTTGGTCAAATATGCATGTTTTTCACCTATGCATATACCTTCTATGATCAACTCTTATATGCACAGGTGATGAACATTCAGATTGGCCTAATCAGTATTGTGAGCTTTCTTTCCAACACATGTACTATTGTGAAAATAATCACAAGTCCATTTGTTCAAGGAAATCTCACAGTACACATGTTTGGAGGTCTAAAGGAAACAAGAGAATTTGAATAGTCACGAGTCTTAAGATTGTGGTATATTTTGGCAAATGAAGAGTGGAAAGAAGATGATATTCCCGAGATCATGGATGGACACAATGTTGTAGACTTTATTGTTCAAGATATCTTGCAGAGGCTTGAAGAACTGGAGAGGGAAGAAGGACTTAGGATGGCAGTTGAGGGTGACGAGGATGATGAGATGGGGAAAGTGGAGTTGAATCCCGATGAAAAGGAACCTCTAGCTGCAATTAGGAAGAAGAAGAAGATGCTTCTCATTGAACACAAATTAAAGAAGAGTACTACAAAGAGCACACCTACCATACCAAGGAAGTTTAACAAGAACAAGGAATATGGCTTAAATAGAATGGGAAGACATATTTCTAGCCTGGGCTTGGATCCTTTGAAGTTTGGTCTTTGTGGATAAAATATACAGATCTATCTAGTGATGCAAAATTAACTTCTTTAAGCCTTACCCTTGTTGTTGCAAATATATTATTTGGGTATGCACAGAGGGCACAGGAATTGGGGTACGCATAGTTCATTTATGGGAGTTTTCTTGGGAAGCTAATTGCTCATCTGTCATCTACATTATTATGAAGTTAATTTCCAAAGGATCCAGGCCCAGACTAGAAAGATGTCTTCCCAAACACATACAAACATGCACATAAACACGATAGCTGAGAAACATAAATGCAAATTTCACAATAGATGAGAAACATAATTGTAGGCATCATGGTCATGATTTTTTGGAGACAACGTAATTGAGTTGTATACCCAAGTGATGGAGAGCAACTTCTGCACCTCCAATTTAAAATTGAATACATTTATTGGAGGACCTTGTATTCATGAGAAACAGATGTAGTCAACTTGGAATCAGAGGTGTAGGAGTTGCTCTCCATCATCTGGGTATACAACATAATTGAGTTGTATACCCAGACGATGCAAAGCAACTACTACTCCTCCGGTTCCAGAGGAGTAGTGGTTTCTTTGCATCGTCTGGGTATACCACTCAATTATGTTGTCTCCAAAAACTTGTGACCATGATGTCTACATTTATGTTTCTCAGCTATTGTGTCCCAGGACCCCTTATGCCCCTTTATGACCCTTAAGAATACACATCTTAGAGGTCTTAAAATGTCATAAAGGGTCATAAGAGACTCCTAGGAGGGGCCAGATGAGCTTCCACCTTCACGTGGTTGGACCTATTAAGTAGAGAATGTTAAAATATTGTAAAAATAAAGAGAAGCTCAATAATTTAAGGTCTCAATCCATAGAGATGGTGAAAAATGATGGGAATCAATGATAGAGAGTTTTTAGATACTGAGAAGACATATATGCAGTGGAGGCTAGAAGGGATTTTTGTGGAGATTTTCTAGATGTGGAGATTTACTAGAGAGGGTTTCCAAATTGAGTACCAATGCATAGATGATGATTCAGTACTATGTCTATAAAACCTTCACAAATATCCCTTTTTTGGCCTCCACTCATACCTCTTCTCAGAATCTAGAAACTTTGGATATTGTTTCTCATCCATGCATGAAATGTGCTAGTGATCGTATAAAATTACTTTTGTGAGATTGGGATCAATTATGAGAAGGTAAACAACAAGATAATTTTATTGTATCTTTCATTTCTTTTATCCATTCATATTTTCTGCCTCCTCTTATATTGATACTATGCAGTATACATAAAGGCAAGGTGGTGATTATTCTCAACGATCGACAGGTATAAGTCTTCCAGCCCTTACCCAGTAGCTAGGACTAAAGATAGCAGAGCTCAAGAGACCATCATAGTTGGTCTCCATCCTTGGTCCATATACTCATAAAACATTTTACATTTCATTAGCTCATCAAATGTGGTGATTTGAAAGAATTTAATGGATGATATTTTCATGTATAACGTACATTATTTTAGTTTGACGCTGAACAAATTTATCTACTTCATGCACTTGTAGACATCGAACACAGCCATAAAGAAGCATCCCATCTTGTGGCTTGAGTAATACAGGCCATGGGAGGAGATGCTTCTTTATTACTGTGTTTGATGTCTACAAGTATGCAAAGTCGATAAATTTGTGCAATGTCAACTTAAATACGTTATCATGAAAATATTCTATTAAATTCTTTCAAATCCCCTCATTTGATGAGTGAACAAAATGTAAAATGTTTTGTTGGCATATGGACCAAATATGGAGACCAACTATGATGGTCTCTTGAGCTTTGTTTTCTTTATTATGCTAATCTGTCACTTTTTCGACAATTAGTAAAGCATTTTTGATAGATGCACTATACGTCCGACGGGTTGGTCCATGGATAGTATATTATAGATCATTGGAACTCTAACCGGTTATTGTCAAAGCTCACACCACTCTGACAGATATGTGTGACATGACTGCTATACGTCTGACAGAATGTCCTGTTAGAATACACTGCCAATCTATCGGAATGTTGACTGAAAAACCGTCGTAAATATTATTTTTCGACAGATCAGTCACATTGTAAAATTATTATTTATGTGCCCAATTCTGACAGGTACTGATGCCAGAATACCAACGGTTGTCACTCTCATTGCCATTTCCAACGCAAAAATGGTGACGGACACATGTGTCAAAATGCCGACAAATAGGCGTTGGAAATCCCACAAATGACCATCAGAATTTGGCCTCAAATGTATTAGTGTACCAAAAGAAAAAAAATATCAAAGATCATCTTCCTTTTAGCATATATATGTTTTTAACTTCACCACAAAATACTCCCTTTCATGGTTGTATGCCACAAATAGCATGCACATGCTAGTAATATATAATCTTACATCCCTAGTGTATGGTATGGTAGCTAATTGGAGGTTATCTTACATCCCTATACTATAATTATACTATAATTAGTTGATAGGCTATTCTTGCTAGGAATTCCACTGAAAACATCAAGTCTCACACTGAAAAGTTTTCACAGTTGCCAGAAATTATACAATTGTTAGCGAAAAAAAAGATTTTGTTGATGTTTAAAACATACTCCATTCTAAGTGCAGAAGTAACGCGTACCCTTGTCAATGGTACATAGACTATGAGAAGGTTTCCCTTAAAATGCCTTTGAGCTGATAATAAATAATACTCTAGGTGTCGAGGTTTGACTAATAAATATTTTTAATTGATGGAGAAGGAACCTCAACAATAGAGAAATCTCTGCTATTTCAGATTATATCACATGGTCAGCCAGTCTCTGACTGTTGGTATGTTTGATGCAGTGATGTTTATAATTGTTTTGAATGATTTTCTTCTTTCAATGAGAGTAGCTAGAAATATTTTATATATAATCGAGATAAATGAGTGAGTTCATTAAAGAGGTGGGGTGGTGCACTGAAAAGGATGGGCATCTCTTATCTAATCACACTGTAAAATATTATTAACTTTCAATAATGTACACAAGGGTATCATGATTATTAGTAAGGAAGTTTACGTGTAGCTATATTTTTCTTGCAGTGAGAGGGAAGAACACCCTAATTGCAGCCTGTCTTGTCCATTACTCTTTGCATAACAATAATGGAAGAATAAACTCCCATTTAGTTGTTTGTGGGGAAGTTCAACTTTGAAGTTCAAAAAAGAACTCAGAGATTTTAATTTAAGTGATTAAAAACACATTTTTAATGGGCTTGCAGGCATTGCCGTGTCGAGCATGGAGACCATCCATCACGCCTTTGGTCAGATGGATTTAATTTGGAAGCTACCTACCCCAAGTTTGTCGATTCATTCACCTGTACTAATAAATGACCGCCCCTCTAGCAGATTGGCAACAACTTTATGAAAAACTTCAGCGTTAAGTTGTGTTTGATCAGGCGTGAGGTGTGAACACACGCAGGAATGAGGGCACATATAAAAGTGGTAAGAATGAGAGCACACGGGAAGAAATGAGGGCAATAGGAGTCAACAAACACAGAGATAAAGACTTTGAGACCGGCTCCACCAGGGAACATATTTTACAACAAACAACCAAAATGAATCTCAGAACCCAATACAGGGAACAGGTTGGCCCTACCTCTTCCTCTTGTGTCTCTTTCAGTCTTCCAACACATTTTTTTAATCCCTTAAACTGGCTCATTCAAACTAAAAAATACAAACTTCAAACACAAATGGATAACTGCAAACTGAGAACTGGGCCCTAGTCTCTGTTTGAGTTTTGGTCCCACTTAGAAATATGCAGAGAATTCTGAAACTAGGAATATATTATTCTATTTTCAGAGCTCAAGGGACCAACAATGACTATCGTCTAGGCCAAAACTCTTACTTGGGCAACCTAGGACTGAACAAGAACATCTGGCAACCTTCACCAAGCAGAAATACATTGGTTCAGTTCAGAACAACAATCATTGCAAGAAGTTCAGCAAGAGAATGCACGCAACATAAACACTAAGATCATTTTTGTAAATGAAAAATAGTATTTGGGGATCCTAAAATGGAGGCAAGCCTAGAAGAAAAAACAACTGTAGAAGAAAAATCTTATCTTGATTCTCCCGAGGATAACTAAAACCTTGTCTTTAGGTGCCTTGACTAACTAGTCAACAAACACAAAGGAGGAAGCAAATGAACATACATTGCAAGAAGAGATCAAAGTTGATGGGGTTGTTAAAGAGGTGACCAAAACGGTAAGTGAGGGGGGACTCCTACAAGAGCCATACAACCCCTCTTCCTCTCCACTACTTTGGTCATCAGAATTGTACGTAAATGACCTTATGGACATGAAACAAAGGATTGAAGCTCTAGAGGCTAAAGGGTAGCTAGAGAGTGAAAAAATACATGAAGTTACAGTAGCAAGCTGGGAACTTGAAAGAGAGAATAAAAGGTTGAAAAAGTAGGTTGCAAGTCTACAATATGACATGGAGAAAGGTCAACAAGAATTAATCAGCATAAAAAAAGATATGGTATGCAGGAAATTCTGGAGAAGGATTGCCCTGAACCAATAAAATCAACATCTTCAATACAACTAGAGGAGGTACAGGTAGCTCTAGCAGATATGATTGTAAGAGAAAATGAACTAAAAGAACAAATTAAGGAGGTTAAATCATGGGCCCAAGTGGTAAATGAAACATCACCTGGGAAAACGATAACAATTGAAAAAAAAATCAAGAAACAGATTCAAGAGGAAAAAGACAAAAATGCGAAAGCAGTAAACATCATCATTAAAGGTTTGAAAGATTATGGGGACTGTGAAAAAATAGATATTTTGGCATGAGACTTCCTCAAGGACAAGCTAAATTGGATAGGGCCTATAAGGCAAGCAAAAAGGATTGACATAAGTATGGGAATAGGGAAAGAAAGACATATGAGGATTATCCTAGGCAGCATAGAGGATAAGAATGCAATTATGAAGAATAGGAGGTCACTCAAAGGCACCCAAATATATTTAGATGATGATTTAACATTTTTTTAGCAAGAAGAGAGGAGGAAAGAATGGGAGAAAGTAAAATCAACAAGAGCTGTAGGAAAAGGGGCATGGCTGAAAAATGGTAAAGCTTAGATAGAGGATAGACCAATGAAACAAAAATAGGAACTTGGGGCCCCACGAGTGTATCTAAACATGGTGAGTTGGAATTTTAGGGGTTATCCATGGAGAAGAGGACCGGGGTTGGGGCCCATAGCCGAGGGATAAGATATTATTTGTCTCGTGGAAACACATGAACATGAAGGATGTAGAATTCTAGAATTTGAAGGATACAAAAAGATTTCTATGTGGAATGAAGAGACAGAAATAGGTAAGGGTCATGGCGGGATCACAATTTTAATAAAAGAAACTTGGGACAAAAATGTAAAGGTGGAGAAAGAAGACTCAAACAAACAATTTATATGGCTGAAAATTGAGGACAACAAGGAGATCACATGGCTGGCTACATGTTACTTCGCGCCTAAAAGCTCAAAATTCTACAAGAGAAACTTAGATAACGAAGATCCTTTTGGAGCATTAAAGAGAGACATTTTAGCTTTTAGTTCTATAGGAAACACGATCTTAATAGGAGATTTCAATGCTAGGACAACAGGTAACCAAGATATTCAACAAGGCAGGGATCCAGTAGATGACAGCAATCCTTTGTGGCTAAAGGAAGGTGAGGATAGTTCTCGTCAAAGAATTTCACAAGATACAAGGGGATGTGTGTCACACTTTGGGGCATAGTTGCTGGGTATGTGTAGCCTTCACAGGTTGGTTATTTGCAATGGCATGAAATATTGGCCAAGATCTAGTGGAATCACTTGTAAAACATACAATGGGAAAAGTGTGGTAGACTGTGATATGCTCTCAATTGGCCACTCATAAATTAGCTGATTTCATGATAGAAAGTTGCCCTATAGAATTAAACTCAGACCACATGCCTCTATTTATTAAATATGATGTTAGAGCAAGAAGTTCTGAAGATGGGTAGATCCATGAAGGTAAAATAAAAGAGCATAAACCTGGCAAAATCCTCATAAATTATGAGAACAAGGAGATATTTCACTAGGCCCTTGAACAATAGATGCAAATAAGTGGGTACAACAGTAATTCCAGGGACAACAAGGAAGAGAATGAGCAGTTAAACAACAACAAGATGGTCCCCTTAGTTCAAAATGCCTTAAAGGGATGTAAGAGGTCAAAACCGAGGAGGAGCAACTCAAACACCTTTCCAACTAACTCATGGTATGACAAAGAATGCAAGGTAGCAAAGAGATATCTTAAAGGGAGAAATGAAAGAAAAGAAAACATAAAGGCCTACAAGCACTTAATAAAATTAAAAAAGGACAGCTATGTGATCACTAGAATAAAAGAGCTAATCTTGTTAGGGAAACATAATCCTAAGGGTTTTTGGAAAGAGTTATAGCAAGCTAGAAAATAGGTGGAAAACAACATTACAGACACTCAATGGTTAGATTATGAAAAGCTATTATATGAGAGACCAAATGAAGAGACTCCACCTGATATACCTAATAATAATACAGAGTTATTTTCTATTAAGGACATTAAAATAGGTATAAAGAGGCTCGCAAGTGGAAAAGCCCAGGATATTGATGGGTTGCAAGCATAATTTTTAAAGTGGGGGTAGATCTCTTGGCCCCACACGTCAAGAATATTTTCAACAAGGTCACTCAAGGATGCTTCCCTATTGATTGGACTACTAGCGTGGTTATCCCCCTTCACAAGGGTGGGGATATCAACAATACCTCCAATTACCAAACCATAATGGTGAACCCTCTATTGGGCAAGCTCTTTGGGAGTATGTTAGAGTGTAGAATCATCGATTGGGCATAAAAAGAGAAGAAAAGGGAAAAAGGTTAGGCTGGGTTCAGACCAAAACATTCCACCATTGATCATTGCATCACACTAAGACACCTCATTGAGAGCGTGTGGGAAAAGCAAGGGGAAGAGGCCTTTTTCTATTTTGTGGATTTTAAGAAGGCTTTTGACACTATTCCTAGGGATAAACTATGGCATAGAATGGAAGAATTGGAGGTACTAGAAGAGTACAGGGCTGCTGTTCATAAATTGTATGAATGGGTTCAAGAAAAAATTAGAACTAAACAAGGCATGTCAGAATGTTTTGGGAGTGACATTGGGGTCAAATAGGGGTGCCCTTTGTCGCCTACTCTCTTTGGCCTGCACATTGATAAATTAGAAGAGTGGCTAGACAAAGCTAATGGGGGAGGTGTGCAGTTGTCATGTTATGTGATAAAGTTACTCCTCTATGCTAATGACCTTATACTAATTGCAAAGAGTGCAAAAGATTTGAGAGAGCATTTGAAGAATCTTGAATCCTTTTGCTCAAAGGTTGGGATGGAAGTCAATATTTCTAAAACTAAAATCATGATCTTCTCCTTGAAAAAGAAAAAATAACAACACACTTTCATATTCAAGGGCAGCTCATTAGAGATGGTGGAGGAGTACAAATATCTCATCCAATTGACTTCCATTCTAGACTAAGTTGGGAGACATGCAAGTCAAAATGGATCCAGGGAGGATGGAAGGCTTCCGACCTTCTTCAAAATAGATGCAAGAAAGCGGAACTTTGGGACTGGAAAACTAGGAAGACCCTCTTTGGTCTTTTAGTGGTCCCGGTTATTCTTTATGGATACAAAATTTGGGTGAGCAACATATCAAATCATAAATGGAGACAAATAGAAAGAATATAGAAACATATTATCACTACTAACCTCAAGGTCAAGGCAATGGCCCCTTACGAGATCCTTTTGGTGGAGGTGGGTATGTTCCCAATCGAGGCCTCGGCAATTATCCGACTGTTACGTTATCTGAAAAAAGTGGGAAGCATGGATAAGCATCACTGGCCTAAATTGGTGGTTGAAGAGGAGTTAGCACGTAGGAAAAGAACGTAGAAGAAACAAAAAAACAAATGGTTGAGCAAATGGAACATCACCCTCCAGGAGTGTCCAAACACCAATCCGGAAATAAAGAAATGGGTGTTAGAAAAATTCAGAACTACCATGTGGACGAATCTGATAGGAAGAAAAAAGGCCTACTATGTTAAGGAATTTAATCACACATGTGATCATGGGGATAAAGCTTATTTAGGGCCCACAATTAAAGGAAAGGCCAAGATTCTAATTACTCAGTTAAGGACTAGCTCCCACCATTTACGATGTGAAATTGGTAGATGGATGGTCCCTAAAGAAAGATGGGAAGAGAGAATTTGTGCTTTCTGCAACAAGGGAGTGGTGGAAATACAATGGCATTTTATTAAGGAATGTGGGGCGTATGAGGATATTCGCAGTGAGTATAGGGAGGGCCTACAAGTGAGCAACATGAAGGAACTTTTCGAAGAGGCAAGATTACACAAGACAACAAGCTTCCTAATCCAGATCCACAACAAAAGGAACAGTTTGGAGAAATCGCAGCAGGATACCTAACTTTAATTCATGTCATCATTCTTAATTAATCATTCCATGAGAACTTGAATAAACTACTCTAACTTAAGGGGTTGGAGCATGTCATACTATTGTTAAAAATGTAATAAACTCATTGTGTTTCTTCTGAGAGATTTTTATGTATCATTGTTGATGATGATTGTGAATTCATGGTCTGAGGCAATTCAGGAGATTATGGGAAGCTTAGTTATGAATATATAGATTCATAGATTGTAAAAGAGAAAGAGCTGAGAGGACCATTCTTGGAACAGACACACCTAAGCTTTTATCAGATTATTGTTTGAATATTAAGTAAAATGACCTTCATTTTACCTAATACCATTAGGTGTTTCTACACAAAGTCTACTATAGATATGGTGCATACAAAATTTCCAATAGACTCAGTAAAGCTCATGCAAACATTACTGCTCTTAACCTGTAGAATGTGATACCAGGTTCTTCAAGGACCTAGTATATACCTGTACTAGATTTTATAGTATATGGGTTCCATTGTGCTATACATTTAGGACATGTATAATACATTTTCCTTGAGGGTGCTAGCCTAAAACTGTGGCACTTGCCTAGGTATGTCCAAGATGTGCCCTACAGTTAAGTCTAGATACCCATTTATCCATTGCCTAGACAAAAACACATTTTATTAATGATAAAGTTGATGCCTAAACTAACCCAAAAAGTAACTACTTAGCTATGTTATCAACGCAAAAAATAAAAGAAAATAACACTTCTCACCTTTCATTCCTTTCTCCCCCAAAAATCCATTGTTATTGCATTCTTGGGGCAGCGAGTTTGATTAGTGACCAGACAATGTGTTCTCACTATTCCCACACCTCAACAATACAACAATTTGTACCTATTAAGTTTCCATGCACACTTGCATGCTTGACTACTAACTATTGCTATTAGTTCAACATATAGACCCTATTTTGATTTATCTTTAACATTTGGAATTGAATATCAATTATCGGTTGTGTTATGTATTTGATTTTATAGACCCTATTTTGATTTATCTTTAACATTTGGAATTGAATATCAATTATTGGTTGTGTTATGTATTTGATTTTGTATACTGGGTGCTAAATTATATATATTTTATATAGTCAAACCCAAGACTAACTTACTAAGTGAGTTCGGACCAATTTTTTTTTAATGAATTACCATAACTAGATTGGAATGGGTAAACATTGAGTAATACAATGCACCCAATTTCAAGATACAACCTAGTTAATAAATGCCCTTCAAAGTAAATATTTTATATTTTAAGCTACGTTTGTTTTTGTTTTTTAAAATTATAATGTATTCATTTGAAGATAAAACTTTCTTTATATTAAATTGTTAAGTTAATTTATACATATATTTTTTTGAATTATATATCGATTGATCAAAAAAGGAGAATTATAGGATGAGGAGTGGGGAGGCAGAGCCTCAACCCACCAAGTTCACATCAAAATAAAACATTACAAAGTAGTAAAGAGCATCAAAGTACTTGACAATTTTTGAGAGTATAAACAACAAAAAAGGGCCAGGTACACTCAGAGCATAATATCATTATAATCTTCAACCCAGGAGGTCCACCCTTGAGTACCCTCCATCCAAACCAATTTCTTCCTCTCCAAAATATGAGAGAACATTTCAAGTTTATCAAAATAGGGCCCTCTGGTATCCTTGATTTCCTTAATCAACTTTTTAAGAGCATCATCAAAGGCCAACTGATTGTCCGCAATGCTGGCCCACTCAAAGCCATCTTTCATTTCATAAATAAACATGGTGGCATGACCATCTTGGAGAAATATTAGCAACTTCTCCTTCTCAAGTCTCATCACACAACAAACCTGTGAAATAATTTTAAAATGTATGAGTTTTCTAAGAAAATCAGTAAGTACTCTGCCATTACTTTGAAATTTATCCTCATTTCTAAATTTCCATATAAACCAAAGGATGTAAGAAGAAAGGAATTGCCATAAAAGGTTAGCATCTTTTTTAAGACCAAGAATAAATCCAGTAATAATATCAAAAGTATGAGCATGTTCAGTGATAGAGATTCCAAAAATCATCCACACTTCTCTGGCAAAAGAATAGTCAAAGAAGATGTGTCTCATAGTCTCGGGCATCTTATAGACAAGGCAAGTATCAGAGCCACCAATTTGAGTTCTAATATGTAGTCTATCAAGCATGAGCTTCCATTTGAAGCATTTAACCTTAGGGGGATGGGGGACTTCCAAAATCTTTATAAAGTTTTCTGCCAATCAGGGGGGTTAATATGAACATACCAGATGGAATTGAGATGGTCCAGGATTGAGGAGTCACCATTAAGAACCTTATAAATGTCTTTAGCCTTAACTTTAGGGAGGAGGGATCCATCATCCCAATGGAAGGAGAGGTACCTATGGGAGTCCACATTTATACTGCGGGGAAGATTAAGGGAGGCACATGCATTCTTAATCATGTTGAAAGTTCTTTTGTGAGAGTCAGGGAGATCAAAATTATTACTAAGAGTTTGCCAGCTGATAAGATTGTCATTTTCCAGAATGTCCATAAAACACTTAATCCCTTTATTATGCCAGTATCTAGTAGAGCATCCTTGAGTGCAAGAGGCTTATCATTGTGGAGGAGGTTCCACCAAATCGAATGTTCTCCATGCAAGGTGTTACTATTATCAAATCTAGAATTATAAATGAAACCACACACATGCTCCCAAGATTTCCATATAGACTTGAAGACCCAAGTGCCCTGGATAGAGATAGGAAGGAGCCAACCACAAGATCACAAAAATGGAGCATTTTCCAAGATTTGGCATGTTTGGGAACACCATTTTGAATATTATTCCTTATCAAGACCTTCCAAGGTTCTTGACCATCAAGGGCCTGGAAGATCCATTTACCAGTAAGGGAAATCCCTTGCTGCCTAAGATCCTTCAAACCTAGCCCACCAAGCTTCTTATCAACATGGCACCAGCTCCATTTGACAGGGTGAGCCTTCCTTTTACCCTTCCCATCAAACCACAAGAACCTTCTGACAACCTTTTGGATTTAAAAGACTTGGTAATTGCTAAACATCCAAGCAGAGGAGTAGTATATGCTGTAAAAGGAGAGGATCTTTTGATAGACTTGGATCCTTCCAGCAAGGGAGAGAACTCTATTATCCCATTTATTGAGTTTCTTATTAATCCTTTCCTTGACCCATAACCACATATCTTTAAGGGAGGGGGATATAGAGAAGGGAATACCCAAGTATCTAACAATTTTATTAAGTCCTCCCTAGGAGAATCCAAACTGATGAAGCCAATCCGAGGGTTCCTCATTCCAACCAAGAAGAATGGATTTGGAGCTGGAAATGTGAGCACCTAAAGCTTTCCCAAAAATATCAAGCTTTTGAGTAAGGCACTGAATATAAAGGCTAGAAAGTTCAAGAAATAGCGACGTGTCATCAACAAACTGAATATTTAGTAACATAGAGTTATCAAGAAGAGTAATTCCCTAAACTTTCAGAGATAGAGTATCATCTCTGAGAAGGTAAAACAAAGCATCAGAGGCAATCACAAAGAGGGTAGGGGCAAGAGGGCACCCCTGCCTAATGGATTAGGAAAGGGGGATAGGCTGAGAGAGATTCCCATTAATCTCAACTAGGGTAGAAGCATCTTTAAGGAGGACTTTGACATATCTACATAATTCATCAGGGAAACCAAATGCGTTGAGCATTGTGAGGATGAAATCCCATTCCACTCTACCGTAAGCTTTCTCAAAATCTAGGAGAAACATGGCAGCATCTTGGTTGGAGGTTTTGGCCCATTCCATAGTTTCCCAACTGGTAATGAGGTTCTCCAAGATGTGTCTTCCCTTGATGAAGCCAGTTTGAGTGGAACAAATAAACTTGGGGGGGATATTCACAAGACGAGAGGCAAGGACTTTAGCAAGAATTTTATAGGAGACATTGAGGAGTGTAATGGGATGCCAATTTTTAATGAGAGCTTTATCACCATCTTTTGGGACAAGCTTAACAATGCCCATATTGATAGAACTTCCAAGGGTACTTGAGTCAAAGGCTTCAAAGTATAGGTCATAAATATCCTTAGCAACCAAGTCAATATTATCCTTATAAAATTCAGCAGGTAGGCCATCCGAGCTAGGGGCTTTGTTATCTTTAAGCGAAGTAATGGCATCAATAATTTCTTGGAGGGAAACCCTGGATTTGAGCAAGAGGGCATTCACTTCAGAGATCCTACTAGGAATTATTTCTTTGCATTTGTCCCTCACACCTTTAGAGGTTTCATTATCCTCTGAAGTAAACAACGTTCTATAGAACATTTCAAAAGCATCAGTAATATCATTAATGTTGAGAAGTTCCTTATCTTCAACAACAATCCTATCAATCCTTTCTCTACTCTGTTTGTGTTTTAAAAGGTTGAAGAAAAGTTTGGAACCTTTATCTCCATATTGGAGCCAGTGGTTGCGAGCTCTAATGAAGGCTCCCCTAACTTTGACTTGCTGGTGCTTCCTCAGGGAATCTCTGGCTTGGTAGACATAATCAATAAGATCAGGGGAAGTGGGATTCAATTGGATTTCTTGTTCAACAAGGTGGAGGTGATCATTGAGGAGATTTTCTTGAAACCTATAATCCTTAGCCTTCTTCTGCCCTAGAGTTTGAATTTTTTTTTGCCAGGAGGTCACATTCATATTCCAACGAGTAGTATGGGAGGGAAATTGAGAAAACAAATTAAAGGATTTGACCATCCTGATGGTGGTAAGAGCATCTTGGTCCTTCAACAAGGAGGAATTAAGAATAAATTTTTTATTACAGGGATTACAATCATCAACAAAGTTACTAATGTTAATATTGGCTATGATAGGGAGATGATTGGAGAGGGTAGAGGGGGTGGAAGAAATAGGACAACCAAGATGATTGGGAGAGAAGGAGAAGTGGTTAGTGTTAACATAGAAATGGTCAAGTCTAGAGTAAATCCGGTTAGGCCCTTGTTGGAAGTTACACCTGGTATACCAGAGACCAGGAGTCTCAGATTTAAGGTCTTCAAGGGGATAAAAAAGGTTCAAATGTTGTTTAAAGTGATCCTAATGGGGTTTCTCTGGGAGTTTCCATTCGAAGGGGATACCTCCAATTTTATCATCTTGGTTTTCAATCATGTTAAAATCCCCAGCCACAATCCAGGGGATGTTAGGAAGATCACATAAGAAATTCTAGAGGGAAATCCTTTCCTTAGAGTCATTAGGAGCATATAAAGAACAAACACCAAATGCCCAGATCCTTTAAAATCAATGATAGCCTAGGAAACACGGTTACAAGGAGAGGTTCCAAAATTTTTAATATATCTTGCCCAACAGGGGTTGATGAGCAAAGAAAATCCACTCTTTCCTTTTGGGTGGTTAGTGTAAATTTTAGTAGCATCTTTCCATATACAATCAAGGGTAGAATTAAGGATAAAAACAATAGCCTTTAGCTCTTGAAGCATGAGAAAATAAGTATTTTTATGGCACATCAAAAACCTTTTAATAATAAACTTCCTATCAGGAGACTCAAGGCCTCTAATATTCCAAGAGATGCACTTCATGAGGAAGGAGGGTTAACAGAGCTAGTAGGGAGAGCATTAAGATCTCCATTCTTTTTCTTATTCTTAGAGCCAATAGGTCTACCTTTCTTTTTAGAGGTATTGTACCCCATAGGTAGCTCATCATCATCCTCACTCCTGTCAATTTGAATACTATTAAAATGGGTGTTATTCCTACCAATGTCTCCACTAATGTAGGATCCTGAATTAGAGGACTAGCAGGGTCCTTTTTAGCATAAATAACTTCAATAATTAAATTATCATCTAATTTGTTAAGCACAGTGATTGGGGGAATGGTGGTTTTATCATCAAGGGGGTGCCTTGCAACAAGATTAGGATTAGGACATCTATGGTTCTTTGATTTGCTAATCTTAGTTACAGGGAGCTCACTCATGGTAACATCACTAGTCCCATTATTAATATCAACATGGTCCTCCTGGCATAAAATCACAAGAATCAACACATCCTCAATCATGAGAGTAGTTTGATTTTGATCCTTGAGAACATTGTAGTTATGATTTGATATATTAGGTTCCGATGGCACATCTTCAATCATAAGAATAGGAGAACTAGTTAGAGCCGATAAGGGATTGGAGTTACGGTTGCTAGCCCGAATTTGTTCCAAAGCAAGCTATTGGGCATTTTTTTGCCTATGTTCTCTATTGGTGACAGTTTGAAATCCATCATTGTCGGATACCTTATCATTAGGATTTAAAGCAACCATGGGATTAACAAGTTTGGCGACCTACTATTGGTCTTGGTGGGGGGGAATCTATTAGAAACAAAAGCAGAGGAAGACGGGTGATGATTAGGGTTTAGATCTAGCTTATTCTCAGTTGTAAGAGCCTCCTTGCCTTTAACATAACTACTATCTGAAGTTTTTTTAGGGTTTTGGGCTAATTCAGCCGTATCACGATTGTGAGGTTTGTGTAGAACAATAGAAGGTATTTCCTCAACAATGGGGGGTTCAATGACATCTTTCACAAGGTTCGAAGTAGATTTCTTCTTAATGATAATAGGGCAATTTTTCCTAAGATGCCCTTCTTTTTTACAGAGGAAGAAAGCATTTAATCCTCCCAAAATTTCCACAGAACAGGAGTAAATGTCTCTGTTAATATTAAGGTTAAGGCATTGAGGGATGTCTACTCCGGGCTTAATCAAAACAAGCATCCTAGCATCAAGATTAAACACAAGCCTAGTAGTCTCATTAATTGGAAAAATGCTTCCTAAGGGATCTAGAAGCTGAGGAAGGAATCACCACATGAAAGGAGGGACATCCTTAAGGATAACCCATCTAGGGCAAGACAATGCGAGGACTTCTTCACTAACAGCTTCCTGGGTCTAGGTAAGCGCACGAAATGAGGTTTTCCCAACCATCCAATACTGCCTTTTTAGGGCTTCAAGTTCAGATTCATGGTTGTTGAAGAAAATGATAAAAAACCCTTTCTAGATTTGTTTATAGAAAGAGATTTTAAACCCAAGTTTCAGATTCCAAAGATTGTGGAACCAATCATCAAGGAATTTCCCGGGAGGACATTTATCCAGATCAACACAAGCAAAGAAAATAGCAGTGTCACCCAACCTGGTCTTTTCTAAAGCTTTCTCATTCAACATTGCATCATTTGGCGAAATGACAAAATCACTCGAGGCAATGGTAGAGCACTTACCTTCCTGTCAGGGTCGTTCTCCTCTATCCATCAGAAGAAACCACACAACAGAGGGAATGCCATTATTAGTAGGGGAAACAATTTTTGTAAAGGATTTCTTAGGGGGCGGATTAGTAGAAGTCCTAGGGTTAGGGTCACTAATAACCTTACCATCAGATCCAGGCTCCATAGGAAGCTGAGGACAACCAAAGTACTACTAATAAAAAGATTACTCAAACCTACTACAAAAGTTAATGAAGTGCAGAGGAGAGAGAAGCAAACCGCATGGAGGAGAATAACTCCTCCACAAATCTGATGCAAGGGAGAGCCATGTCGCCAGGGGCAGTCACATCAAGGCCAATTTCGCTTCAAAATTCACTCCAATCATCTCCAGGATATTCTAAAATAATTTATACATATATTAGAATTTATTTTAAAAATAAATACAATAAAAAATGGTAAATATATTTTAATATTAAATTTACATATTTAAATACGCTTTTAAACTCATTTAGATTCAATCTTGAATAGAAAATACTTATTAGATGAATAAGGTGAGGATAGGGTTTTCAACTTCAAAATGATTTCTATCTTATATGAAGTTATAATTATCGTTAAATTTTCTTTTTACAAATTTAATCTATATTATAGTAGATTTTTTTTTTTTAAATAAATAAAATTAAGAAAATATATTATTTTATTTGAGATTTATAATTGTTCTTAGAAATTAAAATAAAATTATTTTAAAAATTGTTAAACAAACTTAACATAAAGTCTTAGAAATTATTAATCAGACTAAACAATCTTAACAAATGTTGGTGGCACTTTCAAAATAGTCTTAAAAATTGTTAATTACACTTTCTAAGCAATCTTAATATAATATTATTTAATATAAATATAATATTATAAAAAATAAATAACCTACCGATAGAAATATAATATAGTAAGGGTTGTGATTTACTTAAATTAAAATATTTAAATTTTATGTATTATATTTTTTTACTATATATATAATGTACAATTATCAATTACAATAGAATGATTAGTAGTGGAAAAATATTTAGATTGTTCTTTGTTGAACTATACTCCTAGGTTATGGAAAATCCAAGAATAACTGAAGAGATTATCGCCATTCCAAACACTTCCTCAAAGAATACTATAGCTCAAATTGAAGCAAATGATGATGCTATATCAGCAACCAATTCAACATTTATCAATTGGTTGGGCTTTTATGAAAATAATGTTGAGATATTCTTGAACAAGGTTTTTCTATATTCCCCTCACATTTCTCCTAATTATTTATGACAAATAGATTCCATGCCAAAATCAACTATATGGATATGGTCTCAAATCAAAGAAACAAACCTCTAAAGGTAAGACTAGATGTTCTTGGGTTTGTCTCATATCTACCACTATTGATTATTGTATTTTTACATACACCACATAACAATGTAATATAAATTCACTAATACAAATTCCTCTTTTGCATGAATCTTATCTAGAGTCCATGGACAAAATTAACTACATCAAGAAAATATCAAGATTCCATCATGCATTTCAATTAATAGCATTTCCTCCACTCCACTTAGTGCTATGAAGAAAACACTTCACTTTTTTTTTTCTTTATGTCTTGAAGACAAATTTCAATTGTTACAAAACTTTGGCATTGATCAACAAAAAATGTGTTATTCACTACCCATCTACCAAGTTGATTTTTCTAATGCATTGTAAGATGGTTTTGCACTTTGAATACATAAATTTACAACCATGCAGCATAAATTATGTTACATCACTTGCCAATGTTTGTTTAAGTTAATTGCCTTTTTTTATTGGTCAGAAATTAAATGTTGAGATACTAGTTAACATAACATAGATATTTCATTAATTGTGTTTTACCCTGACCCTTAATGTATAGGAAGATATACTCGAGTAACATATTGAATGGTGGGGAAATAATTTTGATTAATTTTAATCCAATGTAAGAGGACAAATAATTTAAATCTTATGAGACACATTAATCTAATTAGTCTGATACACTGCTCAGGTGCAATATATTTGTTGGTGTTCATCATCTTCAAAACCTAAAGAACAATCAAAAAATGATGTCTTCATATTCTTGAGTCAAGTGCATGTGATTCTAGATCACATGTTATTGAGTTGAGTGCAAACAATTTTTTTGTGTGATTACATAACAAAGGTTGGAGTAAATAACTACAAGATATATTCTTTCTCCTCAAATACAAGTATTCAATTAATTGTATGCCTTGTCCTCACATGTCCTACTATTAGCCACAAATCTCTCTATTTCCATTAGGCATGCCTTGCCTATTCTCCACAGTCCACACTATCCTCCACCTTTTCATTCAAGAGATGTGCAAAGTTCTTAAAATGTAGTTAAAAATATCATGGCACCTTTATTGTTTTGTAAAATAGAGCTTTAACAAATACCATTTCAATACATGTATAGGTAATGAAACACATTGCATTTTGTACATCTAATTTTATTAATTCAATTGTATGGTCTAGATATCGAAACACAACCGATTTGAAACAATGAATTAAACTTGATACATTATTACCACTACAAGCCTAAAACAATGCGACTTGACATAGTGCATGTCTATGTATACAATTTTCTTTTCTTAGCATTATAAGTATAATCATTTCAAGAATTTTGTCTTTATTTGAAATCACAAAACAAATATGCATGTCTCTCCCAATAAATTTTTCTTGCAATAGTCTTCAAGATAAATTTTAATACAATGTGGCACTCCACATGTTTTAGAAAAATCTGAAAGTTGTTCCAAGGGATTTTCTTAACAATCTGGATAACCTCTCACCATGAAAGATGATTCATGGTTATTTCACTCCACATCACATATGTCTTGAATATAGAAAATAACATGTTGCCTTCATCTCCCAAGACAATTTGTTTAAAAGTGCATATTTCTATAGTATTATGTGTCTATGACACAAAAAGAATGAATGATTTTATGAACTTCAATCCAAATACATCAAGATATCATTTTTATTATTTCATCTTTCATGGATCTTCTTATCTTTTGAAGCTCATCCCACCAATCCACTTCTGCATAAATGTTTGACATAAGTGCATATGTTGTAGCATTTTTGGGGTCTAGGTTAGAGAGAATATTAGTTGTGATTTGTAAATACTCCTAATCATGTGCTCGACTCTTTACTTACAAGGATAGCTGTCATATATCTTAATCACCATATTATGTTAAGAAATATTAAACATATGCTTGAGATATTTCAATTTCCTTTATTTTGATTTGTAATTTCCTTTTTTGGGTGTTCTTTGGCTTGTTTCCACTATTCAAGGATGTCTCTTTTGCCAAATTTACCCTAGGCCATAGGTGTAGGCTACACCCATAATTAGGTGTGGTGATTTACTCAATTCTACAACTGACATAGTTTATTTACTTTAATATTTAAAATCTGTGCATCACAGGGGAAGCTCCCTTGAGACTAAACACTATTGTAAATATTCTCTTCTAATTCATAGAGGAAGCTTCCTAAAAATCAAATACTATCCTATATCCTAAACTATAAATGAAAGTCACAATTATGTTCATTGTATAATATTATCATGGAGGAATTGTGTTGTGATCATTGTTGTATCTCCACAAATTATGAAAGACAACACCAAAACCTAAGGTTGGGGAAGGTCAACATAGAGTGATAAGTTATAATTTTTAGTGGACATTGAAAACAATGGACCAATGCATGAGACTGTGTAGTCTCTTCTTTAGGTCTTCCTAGGCCAACCAAGGCATTACTTGAGGTCACTAACAAATACTAACACATAGAAATAGTCCTCCAAATTTAGTTGCCATTCTAAATTTGATGGTCTAATTATTGTTGTGATTGATTTTTTCTATAGAGATTAGAAAATTGCATATTCTCCAATCCTGAATATAATGAGACTTTGGTATATTGCAACTTGGGTCAATATCATCTTCCTTTACTTGGAAACAAGAATTGTTGAGGATAAGATGTGTAAATGGTTTACTCACGTCTTCCTATTTCATGTTGTATTCAATTTAGCATTCAATCAAGTGTCACATTAATATGTTTTATAATCACATGAAGGTTCCATTGTGTCAATACATGTAATTTTTCCCTTAATTTATATACGTAACTATTTTTTGAAAGTCTTAATATCAAATTATTTGTGGAAGCAAAAAATTATTTAAATGAGAGGGGTTAGTTTCTATTTCACATGTATGTTTGATAGGTTAGTAGGGATATTCTAAATCCCTATATGTTATCTACACTAAATTAAGTGTGGGTTATAAACTTACTATAGAAATAAATAGGGTAATGAAGTAGAATGAGAAATATGGCTTATATTAGTAATACAGAGAAGCAAGACATGAAAAAATATCACATATGAATGGCAATTTGCATTGTGCCTCTTAATAAACAACTCAAAAGTCATGGTAAATCCTTAACATTTTGTTTATGTCAATATATAACTAGGTCTATGTGCTTAGAAATTGCTTCGCTTTTTGGTATGTAGAACTTGTCTGAATTTGTTTTTGTGGTACCTTATAAGAACTTAAGAAGACTCCAAAAGTATACCAATAATTCATGTATCTTTGGAGAGCCAAAGACAGATACCACTCACAATATCATGGGCTATAACCATGCACAAATCCAAGATCTAATGTTGTAGAAAGAAACAATTGATATTAGCAAGACGGAAAGGTAGGACCTATCAAATATAAATACTTAACATTTTTTTTATTATGGTTCTTATGAAACTAATTATATTTTACTAAAATCCTAAACTTCATGGACTGCAGTGTATTAAAATAGACTAGAAATGCTCTCCTTTACACTCGCCTCATTGGATTTGGTTGACATTTCAATGAGTGTAGTGAATGGTTCCTCGGACGTACTGCCAGTTGTAGATGGAAAAGTGTAACTCCTGAATTTGTATGAAGTTTGTGATAATTCTGTAGAAGTGCTTGCCTGCTCAGATATTGCATCATCAAGTTGTAGATTATCATGAAACTTATTCTTTCTTGCATCGTCTCGTACCCACAAAAGTTCTTCCACGATCTCTTTCATTGACGGTCTTTTCCTCCTCTCCAATTGAAGACATGCTCTCGCTAACCTTCCAATAGCTTCCATCTGTTGGAGATTATCCTCCTCCAATGCCTTTCTATCCAAGATTTCCCTCAGGCGGTTTTGGTTGATTCTGGTAAGAAAAAGATTAGACAAATTGCACTCGTCACCGATCCTTTCTGCACATAGTGGTTCCAAACCTGTCATAAGCTCAACCAAGACAACACCAAAACTGTACACATCGCTTTTATCAGTGAGCTGATACGTTTGGAAGTACTCAGGATCTAAGTAACCCCTTGTGCCCATTATATTAGTTGTCAGATGTGTGTTATTAGCAGCAGATATGAGACGAGAAATTCCAAAGTCTGCAACTTTGGGAGAAAACGTCTCATTCAAAAGAATGTTAGAAGACTTTACATCCCGGTGGAAAATGGGTTGAGATGCTCCAGAATGTAGATATGCCAAAGCCTCCCCAGTCTCAATTGCAATCTGCATACGTGAAGCCCAAGGCAAACACCCTTCCTTAGAGTTTAAATGTTGAAACAATGTTCCATTTGAAACGAACTCAGATATCAACATTGGATTTTTAGTTTGGATGCAGCAGCCTAACAATTTCACTATATTTCTGTGATTTATTTGAGAGAGAATTGTAACTTCATTAAGAAAGTCGCTGTTATCCTCCAGATTGAAAGCTTGCTTGGACTTTTTAATGGCCACAAGAGTACCATCCAATAGGATGCCTTTGAATACAGTTCCGAATCCGCCACTTCCCAACACCATATCATTTGAATACTGATTAGAAGCTCTTGCCAATTCTCTGGCAGAAAACAGTCTCAGACTTTCTCTCCCCAATGTAGAAGCTATGTATTGCTGCAGCTGATGAAAATACTTGGCCTCCACAAGTTTCAAGTGGCGTTTCTTCAACCACCAAACCAAAAGAGACGCTGCTAAAGAGACAATCACAAACGAAGAGACGGATCCTGTGTATTTTGCAGAACCAGACATTGAAATAAAAGTTGTAGTTATACCCGTTCTTCGGAAATCTATAGGACGAAGTCAAACAATTAAAATAATGCTAACACACGCATTTTTAACTTCCGTTACCTGCGACTGCGGGTAAGGCAACATCATTTAATCTTGTGGATGCACATCTTGTCCCGTTGTGAAAGCCATCTCCCTTATATCCCTTTGCACAGGAACAATTGTAGGAACCTCCTAAATTAAGGCATATTCCTCCCTTCTTTGGTCCAACGCACTTATTCAAGGTTCTATTATGGCACTCGTTATTGTCTGAACATTCATTGTCATTATCGTTAGAAACTTTGAGATTTGAGAGAGAAATGATTATGAAAGATAACACATGATACTAATCATGGTTCTAATTAACAAATACAATACCTGTGCAACCAGTGCCATTCTTGTAACCATTTCCTTCATACCCAGGGAGACATTTGCATACGTTCCCGCTTCTTGACGGAGAGACCAAGCATTTTGCGTATTTGGAACAGGAATAACTGGCAGTATTCTTAGCCACGGTGCAATTGTCATAGCCGACACCCCAGTTAACACGGAGACCATAAGCAGCGTTTTTAATTTCTGGCCAAGAGAGGTCTGTTTTATTGTCGACTACGGTGAAGGTGGACGGATCCATTATGGTGGAAAAGCCACAGTGGTCATCATCCAGACTTTTGCCTTCGCTCATGAAACTTATCCCCCAATTATCATCTGGAAAGGTAATTTCACAACAGCCATAGCGGCAATATGGTGGAATTTGAGAGTAACACGAAGTAGCACATCTCGCTTCTCCCCTTCCGTCCCTGTATGTGTAATTACCGCTTGTATTGCAACCAACCACCACAAATTTATCGTACATGGAAAAATAGAATGGCCCGGGTAGCGAAAACGACTGGTATGCGTACTCCGCTTTTTCATCATCCTCACATGAAGAGGCTTTAAGAGAACTCGAATTAATGACGATGTAACCAGAATAATCGATCTCCCAAATCTTATAATAAGTTGCTTCTGAATCATCTTTCATATCTCCTACTGTGCCATCAGCCGGAAGAAATAGAGCCGGCTTCCCAGTATGTTTGTCCTTGGTGCATTTGATCTGAAAACCCCCGTATCCACAATCATAATTGTCAATATAAAAAGGGTAACTCACTTCCCAATTCCCACACTTTTCAGGAGCACATTTTGCAGCAGAAGTAAAGCCCATAAAAGAGACAAATTACAAAGCGGACCAACATTTTCTTTTCTAGCGAAACCAGGTACCCAATCATCACAACAATAAGAAGAAATTAAGGAACGAAATGGTCACATTGAAGTAAATGGCGGAGTGCATGTTTGATCTACTCCACTGTATTCTTTTAAAAAAATTATGTTCTTAATCTATTTTAATGTTTTACTTTGAAAAAATTAGTTTTTTATTATATATACATAAATAAAAAGTTAACTTTTAAAAAATACAATAAAAAATGATAATTGTTTTAGGTGTCAAATATTTATTTATGACTTCACCAATTAAACATTTTTCTGATTACTATTATAATTTTCTATTATCATTAAGTACGTAAAATATGCATTATCATCTCTCTTTTCTAATTTATTTGAATAAATATAAATTTTTATATTGGGTAGAGACTTGAACGTGACTTTTAGCGGGTCATTTACGCAACTGAACGGGTACTTCACGCTGCTTTTTGTACTGGTCGACTACTCACATTACTTTTCTGCTCAATACTTTTCTCTATTCTTCTTTTCTGGATGATGGCGGTAATTTACTGCGCACAAATTTTTGTCAGTAATTCTGAGGGTATCCGATTTCTCTCTTTTTCGCACAGCGCAGCACTAAAGAAATTTCCAAGAACTTCTTTCTCTGCATACTAATAAACGGTAGTCGTTTTCTGAAAATTTCGATCTTGTCCAAAAGTTTCAACGTCTAATGGAATTTGCGAAGAAGAGAAAGAAGTTCTTGGAAATTTCTTAGAACATACTTTCCACACATTGTTGGAAATTATTATTTCTGCTACGATTCTTTCCATCATTGCGTGGGAAGCTTGTTGTCGTTACACTTGACATACTTTCCGCTTCTTAGACTTGATTTTGTGTGTGAAAGCGTAATAGATCCGATAAAATTGCGAGACAGCTGTTATCAGTGCAGTCAAAGTCAATTTTTCCACAGAGCGCAAGTCACTCACTTTTGGAATTTCTCTCTCCTCCCCTAAAATTTTCTGAGAATAATCAATTTCCACACTTGTAATGCTGCTGCATTTTTTAACGATGGGAGCTCAATTCTACGTGCCCCCCAATTCAACATTTTATTGATATAGTAAAATATCATTCCAACCTTAATGAGGTCTTGGGAATATATTTAAAAAATAGGAAAAAGTCTTCAAAATTTGTAGATAAGTATATAGTTAGTGTATTTATATTTAAAAAATATTATCTAAAATAGGTCAAGTGACATCATTACAAAGGCGTTATTTTATTTGTTCATTATTTTATTAAAATGTTAACAAACATTTTATTGTGTTATTGTTATTCTAAATTAATAATTCAAATTGCTTTATCCTAATCTTAACATTAGCTTTAGCCCTATTTGAACCCTAATCCTAGAATGTATTAGCATATGTCTAACATAAAAGCGGGGATATATTCAATGAGACCAAGGCAAACTATTGATTGTGGGGAATATGTACAAACTAACTGACCTGATATTTACAAAGACTTTGTACAATAACTCAAGATGACGAGATAGTGAACCCAATATAATATATTTGAAAATCTCAGCATTCTGGATAGATACGATACAACGTGTTGAGATCTTTCCAAGTGTGATATTTGGGATGGTAACAACTTCTTCTTTCATATGTGTGTGATGATGGAACATCGTAAGAACACGTGGATTGATTTTTTGACAAGATTGGATTTTAGGAAGAAGTGTCGCCGCGCTATATACAATGGCTATAAAGTTAAGACATGTACTAACTTTTAACGATAGGGTGCTCAAGCATAAATGATTTGTATTTAGAAAGTGAAAAGGCCATGGAGGATTCAAAAGAGAAGACACAACAAGTGTATCAGAGAGGAGGGCGAAAAGATAGGGATCATCGATGGGGAGAAGAAGAGACATTAGGTACAATGAGAGGAAGTAGGAGTGAAGATGGTGGTGATGAAAGTGGGGATGTGAGACGAGTGAGGCCAAAGCTCAAAATAATATGTCCGCAAAGAGATACATGTTTGTTGATGTCTCATACTGCACGTAGGAGACATGCTCAGGATGAGGGTGATGGAAGCCAGAATGATTCACCTCAAGATTGACTAGGTGGACTAGGTGGTTAGGTTAATGCCCCTAATCAAGATCAACAAGATTGTATACTACTGCAGTCATAGGGTGAGACACGTCTCACTGATCAAGACTGTTACCTTGTGGAGCTGATGACTCAGATGGATAGGTTGCAGGAGGAAGGTCTAGATGTACACTTGCATTCACTAAGGACTTAAGAGGTTGATGCGATGTAGGGACATGGTGCTACTAATAGTCGAGTACAAGAGCCATGGGTTAATATGGTAATAGTCCCATGGGTACTTGGATAGGGTACTGTCAATGATGCAAGGAGGAGCCCAATATATGCACTGTTGTTAGGGGAAAACCATCCATTATTCTCTAGCTTTCCTGGACAAAGACAACTAGGTGATCAACTAAAGGGAGAGAATCATGTGGTACAACTGTAAGGATCAAGGCTAGATGCCTCAGCTCAATAATTTGTGTCAGATCAGGGATTGCGGACAAGATATGTGTTGCAAGAGGACCACGATATGGTGGTCATAGAGAGAACCAACCTGCAGGGACTTCTTGCGATTGAGAAGGAGAGGGATGACCAGGATGAGAAGGAGGTTACTTGGTTGCAGGGTTTGATGGATAGAGTTTGAGAAGATAGCGCCTAGACTGAAGCAACCCATATGCGGGGTTTGATAGAGGTGGAGTGAGCTCGAGAAGACAACACTTAGTCAGCCTATGACGTATTGCAGACCAGGGTTGAGGCTTCTAAGAAAACCATGACATAGATTGACACCATTGCAGTAGAGACATGAGAGCGACTGCATACTTTTACTTGAGATGTGAGAAATCTTAGGCAACAGTTAGAGGACCTAACGGTGGATCAAGATCGATGGAGGTTTGTGGAAGAAACCTACCGAGTTGAGAGGGATACTACATGAAGAGAAATGACTCTCCCAAGGGCATCCAAGTTGTTGAATGAGACTTTGTTAGTCATGAGAGAGTCAGCTAGGGTTGGGCAGGAGGATGCTTACTAAATGGGACTATACCATCAGGCAATCCTAGTAGCTCAGAGGCAAGTGACATTTGTAGAGAGAGGAATGACACAGAGGATAGCTAGGCCAATCAGTGGTGTTGGTGTCCAATCACCAAGGGATAGAAGTGGAGGGAGAGGAGGTTCAACATCAGAACCCTCACAAGCTGAGCAATGATATAATTTATTTTTATTTTTATTTTTATTTTTTTGTGTTTTTTTGTTTTGTGGGGCACATGATGTGTACCAAATGTATTCAACATGTTATATGTATAGAATGAGGATTTTTATGTTCTTTACTTTTGTTATTTTTCAAAAAAAACATTTAAATTTTTTGATTTATTTTTTAAATTTTTTTATGGATGCAATATATGTATAGATTATAATTAATCAATGTCTAATTAAAAAGAAACTATGTCTACTCTGCTTTACCGAATATGTCATGCAATTTTCATGAAAGAACTTTTAGACAAACAATTTGAGGCTTTTTCTAAAATCAAATATGCGAATCGTCATCCATCTCAGTTTGCCTCTCGAGATTCCTCACTCTGCTACAGGGATCCAGCTAGGGCACGATGGTCCCCCCATCCGGTGATTTCACCTGCTACAATCTCCAATGATATTCAACTTGCTGAGAATAGAGGGAGGGCGAATAGGGAACAAATGTGCCCTAGGCAAGAAGATGAATCCGGGAAAGCAGACTCTAGGTGGATAAAAGCCAAAAACTTCAATCAATCAAAGAGATTTTCTATCCATTGATCTCATACACTTCCGGGCAAGCAGACTCTAGGTGGATAAAAGCCAAAAACTTCAATCAATCAAAGAGATTTTCTATCCGTTGATCTCAGAAATAGGAATCACTTCTCCTTCAAAATAATTTTGAGATTCTTAATGTTATGGAACCAAGCCCCTTTCCTAAAACTGAACTTAGGAATGAAGCACTGGATATTAAAACCCTTGTTCCTACCCAGTCTCTGGATAAAATTTACACTACTCCAAATAAAAGAAGGACTTCCCATCAACCTGTGCCTGCTCATCAATCATCCCTAATCCCTAATATCCCTCCTTACTCTCCCCCCATCACAGATGAGGAATGAATTCTTCTTTATTTATTAGAATAAAGGACGACAACATCGAGTGATCACAGAAATAGTTGAAGTTAAAGGGAGTGATTTTAAGGTGGAACGGCTATGGTGTCCCTGCATCCTCCATTACAGACTGGGTTGGACAGAAACTCAAAAACCAGGCCAGTATTGCTCTTCTTACAGATGACTTTATTTTTATTTACTATTATGATTTGAAAATTAGGGATAAATTTTTGGCAAAAAAAGGTCCTAAGTATTTAGGGCATGATTTTATGGTGTTAGAATGGAATCCACATTTTAGTCCCAATAATATCCATGGTTTTGAAGTACCTAGGGTTGTTAAACTAATTAATTTGCCAATGGAATGCTCTAATCCTAGTATCTTTAAACAAATTGGCAATAAGATAGGGCTTAAATTCTAAAGGACAATAGACACCAAATATCCCCAATCAAAAATGATTATTATAGTTAATATGGAAGTGTCGATAAAATCCCTCCCTTCAATTATTATTCAGAGCAATTTAAATAAGTTTACCGTTAATCCCATCATTATGATAGATATTGTTACAGACTATAAGCCAAACATCAAAACCGGTGAGCCTACTCAACTTCTTACCTCTCCTTCCAAGGATTTTTCTATCCATCTTAATGAAGCAGGAGTGGGTTTCTTGATTAAGCCCCGAATGGACCTACATGAGGATAATGATCAAGAGTTTCCAAAACCACCAAAAATCCCTAAGTCTATCCCAATGCTCGAAGAGGAGCAACAACCATCTAGTATAGTACCCACCACCCTTGAGCAAGCATTTAACATCGCTATTAATGGGGGATGCAATATTATAATAGAAAACAACATCTTACCAACTCCAAATAGGCATTCATCCAAAAAATTAGTATTAGAAATAGCAAGATCAATCCAGATTAGAAAAGAGGATCTAATCTGTAAGTCAAGGTTTCTTGTAGAAATAGAACCTAGAACTCAAATTCTCAATTAAGGAATAACCTCAGTCTCCTCCCTTGAGCATCAAGAACATTAGACCAAGGCTATTGATTATAGGATCAAGGACGTCTCAGATCACTCCTCGATTGTAGTATTGGAGGATAAGGTAGAAGGCAAACTAGATAGCCCAACAAATAAAAAGAATGCTATAGAATTCGAATCAGAATCAAAAGATAAAAAATGTGAGAGAGAAGTTAACATAATCTCAGAGTATCTAGGATAAAAAATTACAAATAATTTGATGGATCAATTCCTAGATGAGATATGCGACAAAGAAGAATTATCCCTCCAAAGAGAACTATTAATTAAAGGTGTCATGTCATTAAAGGAAGCTAGGGTGGAAGATATACTACTTGAACTATAGGAGAAGGAATCTCAAGAAGTAGAGTCACCAGGTATCTCTGTCTTCAAGGAAAGTAGGGGTTCCCAAAATTGTGCCAAAAGATTAAAGAAAAGAGGTAGGAAATGAAGCTCAAAATTACGGGAGTTAGCAGGTGAAGCAGCAAGCTAGGTTAAGATTACATCACTTCTATATGCAGGGAAGGGGAAGAGCCTTCCTAAGAAGCCATGAACATCCTTACTGTTATACACTAAGTTTGCACCCTTGTCTCAAGCTCTCGTAGTCTTGATAACCTAGTATAACATGGGAATCATCTCTAATTTGTGGGACCTATGCTAACTGAGATGAGACCTCCAGGTTCTAGGCTGGTTCCTCTTGGATAATCACCTTAACTTGCTTCTTGACAGGAAAAGTAAATCTTTTGAGGGAAAGGGATAGAAGGAATGCTTGAAAGGGAAATGACTTGAAAGCAAACTACCTACTAGGTGATACACCAAAATGATGGTATGAACTGCAACATAAAAGATGGATTCAATGAATAAACTTAAGTCTAGGAGATCACAACTCACTGAATAGGCTTGCATAAGTATTTCATAGAAGGGTCTACAAATAAAAGAGGGTATTCAAGGAAAGAGAGAGATTCTTTCACAAACAATAACACTCTTAGGATTAGACAACAACCTATGACTTGCAAACAAACATTCACCTTTGCAACTAGGTATAGGAATGAGACAAGATTGTTAAGGGGTTGTAGTATACCCAAAAAAGCATTCACATCAAATCATCCACAAGAATACACATGAATTGCAGAAAGAAAGAAGGATCAAGAACCCTAAGATATCACTAAGAAA
The DNA here is from genome assembly GCA_027943335.1 of Chamaecyparis obtusa. Classification (NCBI taxonomy): domain Eukaryota; kingdom Viridiplantae; phylum Streptophyta; class Pinopsida; order Cupressales; family Cupressaceae; genus Chamaecyparis; species Chamaecyparis obtusa. The sequence continues at coordinate 80,005 of BSBK01008237.1, read as the reverse complement.
CATATAAATACTAAATTCATTAAGAGATAATTTAGACAAGAAGCATAGGGACATGAAGAATATCACAAAATACCTTACAATATCTGAATAATCAATGGGAATTTACAACTATATAAGCCAAAGGGCATAAAGAATACCACAGATGACTCTTAAGAAAATGTGAATTTCTTTTACAATTGTCCAACTCTTCTCTTACAGAAAGTCAATTCTTGAGCTCTAAAGCTCTCAAAAAACATTATATACCTCTCCTATTTTGCACACAGGTAGGAGTCAAAACCTAACTAGGGCTACATAGATTTGCATTACAATTATCAAACCCTAATTCTATCAAATTCAGCCATAAATGCACATGAAAATATCCTAGCTGATCAGATATCTACCTTTGCGTGTTCCTTTCATGTCTATACCTGCAAAAATCTAGCCACCATGATCCATCTACCTCCCTACAATTCGGTCTCACCATAACTATGAAAATCTGATATTTTTAGATATTTGAATTTAAATATAATAACGGTCATAGGTGATGCCAAGATTTTATCTATCGACAACTGACATTAAAATTCAATCTCACTTTAAAACATGATTGTCAGATCTTCCCTTTTACCCGGGATCGGCATTTGACTACAAAATTAACCTTACGTCTACCTCAGGTTCCTTTTCCCTTGTTCACTGAATTGTTTAATACTTTAGCTAACCCTGGTTAAGTCTGGCGAACAATAAAAAATAACCTTTAGTCGCTGAATCATGGAATGTCTTTCTAACCCTGGGCCCATTTTCCATTTGTCACCTTTCCATTCGTTCTGACTGCCTTATCAGCAAGCACCTCGGCGAGCCCTCTGACATCTAACCCACTAAAGACAAGATTCCAAATGAACGGCTAGGGCATGATCTCATGACCGCTGAATATTCTCTCAGATCATGCGCCAGCCGTTGATCTATTTAAGTCGGAACCCTTTTGACAAATAGACCCACTGTAACCTTGTCATCACTCGGCAACCAATCATAAATTGACAAATCAACAGACCTGGCAACACAGACCCACCTGATAGAACCCGAACACTTGGTGAAATGGACGGTCAATGTATGATCACATACACTCAAAAGATTCCATCAGAACATGCGCTAGCCGTCAATCTTTATCCTTCTGACATCTTGGCCGATATTTTGACATGGTCCCACTGACACATCCCAGTCATTGCTATGTGGACCAATCATACTCGAGCACATCAGTAAGAAAGGACCCACCCACAAGACTCTGACAACAAAATGAAATCAACGGTCAGCGCATGTTCTCATGTGTCAGAAAACTCCATGAGAATACACGCCAGCCGTTGATCTAAAGGCTTGATAGTTTGTTGGGCCTGCTGACAAAATTCCACATCATTACCTCTGGCCAATGAAAAGCTTCCACATAGGACAATGTGGCAATGAACCCACACAAACTTTGAAGCATTGAGAAAAAGGGAAGATCGACAGCTATCGCGAGATCGCAAGCCTCTGACAGACCCTTTGCAAATTCATGACAACCGTCGATCTTCCTGAACTGGGACCCCACATAAGGAGACCGTCGGGCATTACGCGATTACACGACCAAAGGAAATTTGCCCAGTTGTTGAATGAAATTTTTAACCTTGGTTAAGTCTGGAGAATACGCGACTAAGGCATTCACAGAATCGCTAAACCGGATGATTGACCTAGGGTTTAATTGAAATATTACGTGACTAAAGCCTTAGTCACTGAATAGGAAAAACAACTGCCAGAAGACTTAGTGATTTGGCGACCAAAGGAAATTAAAACTGCACATGGATATTGGGATTTCTTAAGTGGCCGAAAAAGGTAATGACCAAATAGAATGAAGGCTAGGGTTACTTAGGGTTTTTTTGGGTATAACAGCTACTTTTATGAATTTTTAGACTACAGACTAGGGAGTTAGAAAATTTGCAAAGGCCAGGAGACAAGACCTAAAATCATGAAATTTTTAGGGATGCTTGGCAAGGTAAAAATAGAGACCCTTGGATGGATTTTAGCCAAATTTGCATAGAATAGGAAAATTAGGGTAACATTTTGGCGATTTTTGCTAGATGTCAGCCTACTAGACATAGAAAAGAAGTGACCTTGAGCGATCCATTGGGCATGGGGTCATTTCTTGAGCACAAAACCTTCTTGATAGAGAGACAAACTGGGACTAGAGGGACAAAACTTGTGCATATGCACTTCTTGGAAAGCAGGAAACTAACCTAGAAAATAGGGGAAGAAAACAAGAAACACATATACAAGAACTTATAGAGAGGGATTAACCTCAAAGCAGGGCTTCAAGTGGAAACCATTCACTGGTATTGGCAAGGCATCTCCTTCAAGAGTTGATAGCTGAAAAGCATTGGGTCCCTTGCACTCTATTATAACAAATGGCCCACCCCAAAATGAATCAAATTTTGTATGTCTGCTAGGTCTGGATTTGAATTCATCCCACTTGAGAACTACATCTCCAACCTTGAAATTTCTGACCCTAGCTCTTTCATCAAAGCTTCTCTTTGTCTGAATCTAGTGGAACTCCATTTCTTTCATGGATTTACCTCTGATTTCTTCTAATTCCATGAGATGAGCATACCTGATCTGTAAGGGGTCTCCTTTTTCAAATAGGGCATATTGAGTAGCTAAGTCCAAGGCTAGTAGTTCAGTTGAAATGGACAACTTGGCCTCTTTTCCATAAACTACCACATAAGGAGAGTTCCTAATGATCTTCTTTGGGGTAATCATGTCTAACCATAAGGCAGGCTTCAATTTAGTATGCCAACTCCTCTGGTTATCTTGCAGGGTTTTCTTGATTATCCTAATCAAGTTCTTGTTTGTTGACTCTGCTAAGCCATTACCCTGAGGGTAATAATTAGAACTTGTGTTCAGATAAATGCCATTTTTGATTGCCCATTCTAAGACTTTGAGGCCTGTGAATGCCAATGTATTATCTAATATTATGGAGTCTGGAGTGCCAAATCTGTGAATTATATCATCATAAAAACTTAATACAACACTCTCATTTTATTATTTTAAGGCAACTGCCTCTATCCACCTAGTGAAATAATCTGCTACAGTGATTATCCACTTGTGTCCTGCACTAGATGGAGGATTGATCATACCAATACAGTCTATGCCCCACTTCATGAAAGGTTGCTCTATTTTGACTGGCTGTAGGGGAAAAGCTGCAAGCCTTTCTTTTCCTACAAACATGGCACACTTGATGCATTTTTTCACATAATCATGGCTATCCTTGAAGATAGATGGCCAATAATATCCAGCCCTCAGGATTTTAAAAGCAGTAGTCCTAGGAGAAAAGTGACCTCCAAAAGTTCCATCATGAAATTCAAATAAGACATCAGCTATTTTCTCTGAATCAATGCATCTTAAAAGGACACCATTGTGATCCTTTCTAAAAAGAACTTCATCTATCAGCACAAAAGGAATAGATTGCAATCTATAATATCTTCTTTTTGCTGAATCCAAACCTGCAGGACACTGTCCTGTCTTCAAAAAATGAACCATGCTAGGCAACCAACTTGATGTCTGGGCATGTTCTTCTGTAGAATGCATAACCAAAGATGCATCCATTTGTTCTGATTTCTTTGAACTTTCATCCTTTGCCAAATGCTCACAAAGACCTCTGCCTCTAACTAGCTTGGTGGTTTGGATATCAATGTCATATTCCATTACTTTGGTAATCCAACCAGACCTTTTCTCATTAAGGTCCTTGGAAAGCAATAATTTTTTGACACTTGGATGACTAACTTTCAAATATACCTTTCTATGAGTTAATAGATATCTGAACTTTTAAAGGCTCTTCACCATAGTAAGTACATGTTTCTCTACAAAAGAGTATCTCTGTTCATACTCTTCTAAACCTTTGCTAAAGAAAGCAATGGGCTGCTCCAATCCTTCTGAATTTTCTTGAGTCAACATTGCAAATATAGCATCATGTCCTCCATAAGCATACAGGATAAAATCCTTACTAAAATTTGGGTTTAACAGGGCAGGAGCTTCTGTCAAGGCTTCTTTGATAGCTTGGAAATTGGCTTTTCCTTCTTTAGTCTAGTTGAAAGTTGAACTCTTCTTTAACATGGCTGTCAAAGGCTTCAATAAATCTGCAATATTAGGCAAGAAATGCCTAACAAAATTAATCTTTCCTATGAAAGATTGGAGACCTTTCTTATGATGTGGCAAGGGTAGCTCTAGGATGGCTGCAATTCTCTCAGGATCCACTATAATTCCTTCTTTGGATACTACATATCCCAACAATTTTCCTTCATGAACTGCAAACACACATTTCTTGGGATTAAGAGATATCCCAAATTCTCTACACCTTTCAAAGATCTACCTCAAATGTTTGATATGGTCTACTGCATGTTTAGAATATACAGTTATGTCATCCAAGTAGACCAATACAAACTTGTACATTATGCTCTTAAAGGCCATATTGCCTTTTGAAATGTAGCACCTGCATTTGACAAACCAAAGGGCATCTTTTGATAAGCCATGGTTCCCCACTTGGTTGTAAATGTTGTCTTATATTGATCCTCTTCATTAACTAGGATCTGATTGTATCCTAAATAGCCATCCAATAATGAAAATCTCTCAGATCCAGAGACACATTGTAAGATTTGTTCCATAGAGGGTAATGGATGGCGGTCTTTTAAGGAGGCCCTGTTAAGATCCTTGAAGTCAACACATAACCTCAACTCCCCATTCTTCTTCCTAACAGGAAGAAGGTTGGAAACCCAACTAGTATGTTTAATGGGGTAGATGATACCACTTTCTATCAATTTGAGCACTTCTTTATGCATAAGTGGCTCAAGCTTGGGATTAACATGCCTTTGTTTTTGCCTCACTGGTTTGGCATTAGGCTCTAATTCAATAGTGTGCTGGGCAAGGGCTGGATCAAAACCTTTGAGGTCTTCATATTGCCATGCAAAAGCATCACTGAATTCCTTGAATAATTGAGTGTAAGCTTGCTTTTCCAATTCAGTGTTTACTTTTCCAAATTGTAAACTCTTACTTGGTTCCAATTATAATTCAACACAATGTTCTTGTTGACCTACCAGGCTAGCTTTTCTCTTCTTAACTTGATCATCCTTGTTGAAGATAGTCTCTAAGGTGACAAGACCTCTAGGCATCTTATTGGACTTAAGTTGTATCACTTGATCACCATAGTTCTGTGACAACCTCTCTTGATTATGCCTTGAAAAGACATCTTCTTCAAACAAGAATTGCAGCATTTGTTGATCATTGTCAAACACCTACCAATTGACATCATTATCAGGAACAGAGGGTTTGACAATCACTTTGATATGCTGTTGATCTATTTCTTTTGAAACACTATTTGGAATATCATACTAAGATCCAACAACAGCTAATCTATCTGCATTTTGATTTAGCTTCCTAGGGATAGCAACAATATTGAAAGCATAAAAATATTCAATTCAATCCCAAACTCTATGTTTGTATGCTTTCAAGGTGTCATTTTTGGTTGCACTTATCCCTCTTACTTGGCTGACAACTAACTCACTATCACCATAAACTTTTAAGGCCTTAAGCCCTCTTTTCCTAGCTCACTCCAGTCCATTCACAAGACTTTCATACTCTGTAGTGTTGCTAGTGCAGGAGAAACTAAATCTAAAGGTAGTATAATACCTTTCTCCTTTTGGGGACACTAGCATGAAGGATCAGACTGGTATCCTTGGCCACACCTATAGTATTAATTGAGGATCCATCAAGTTGTGTGACCTTCTTTTGAAAGGGCTCATATTTCAGTCCTAATTGGTTAGCTACTTTCTTGGGCATTATAGTGCTAGTAGCTCCACTATCTACCATACAATTATGCACTAAAGATTTTCCAATGTATAAAGATACATAAAAGGGAGGTGGCTTTGAGTTCCTACCTTGCATGGTATTGGCTTTGAAGTTGCTACTTGGAGCCTCCTTCTCTTGATAAATGTTAACTGACACTAGCTTTGCAGTTTCTTTTGTAGGCTGACGAGTTGTCACTTCTGACATAGCCTTCCTTAAAATCTCAGGTTGTGTTAGAATCACCAAAGAGTCCCACATAGACAGTGATATTCACCTTCTTCATGTTGTCTACAATATTATAAGGTGCTATATTGTGTACTCTTTGTTGTGTCTTTGGCATGATAGGCTCCACTTCTTTGGAATATTGGCTCTCTTTGCTTGTAATAGCAGGGACCTCCTTAGTTATGATGGGATTAGCTTGTTGCACTGGTTTTGCAGATGTAGTGACTTTGGCACTAGAATCTGCTCCCTCCATGTCTTGAGCTCTCCTTTTTGCTCTTGTATAGGCAACAAAAGAAACTTCATCATTGACTCCATTGAAGTCTGGTTGCTCCCAATTAAAAAGAGCAATCTCATTTTCTTGTGGTTCTTGTTGAGGAACTGATCCATTGGATGAAGCCTCTGATTGAGCTTGTGAGGCATTTTGAACCATTAGAGCTTGGTTCATCCATCTATTTGAACATGTAGCCTGATTATGAGGCTGATTACAAGGAAATCACCATTCATCCATAGCCATATTGTTTTGACTAGGAACCATATCCCTGACTGGATTTGCAGAATTGAGAGGTGCAGGGTTATATGGTTGGAATGGTCTCTGATTAAAATTTTGTCTTTGCCCTTGATAGCCTCCTTGGTATGGCAGCCTATTTTGCTGATAAGGTTGTCCTTGATTTTGATATTATTGATTAGGACCCTAGCCTTGTGGCTGAAAGGGTGGTATGATTCCTTGCCCTTGCCTTTTTAGATTTGTGACCTCCTTGGTTAGAGTTTGCAGCTGATTTGTCATTTCTTGCTTACTGCTTTCTTGACTATCCTTTATTTCTTGCAACTCTTGGGAGAGGTTTGTCTTCAATTCTTGACCATTGGTACTAGCTTGAGGTGCTAATATGGTGGGAATAGGGGTAAATGGGGGTACTTATGCTAGTGCAATAGGCTAAAGACTAGGGAAAATAGGCATAGGTGGTCTTCTTTGTATCACACCTACTTGAATAAAACAATTTTCAGCTCTAACAGCTATGTCAAAAGCCTGGGGTAAAGAAGTACCACCGATAGACTGGATCATGATAGAAATTTGACCATTCAAACTTTGCAAGTAGTATAGAAAGGAATGATCAGCTGATGGTCTCACTGAGACTAGAATTCTATTCCATGTCTTGAGGAATCTACTATTATAATCTGTCATTTGTTCTTGAGCGTCTCTCTTGATGGTTGTCAACTGCTCTACCAGAGACAAGTTATCTGATTTATCTTCAAAATGCTTACTCAAAGCATCTCCTAGTGCATCCCATGAATTAATAGAACCAATATTTAGAGTTCTAAACCATTCAAGAGCCTTACTTTTTAAAGAGGCTGCTAATAACTTTGTGGCCACATCTTCTTGGGTTATGTTGTGTATGCTACAGATGGTGGTCACATCTCTTATGTGCTCAAAAGTAGTTGTCTTCCCTTCACCTGTGAAATCAGGCAATCTCTTTAATGCCACCAGGGGCACATCATGATGTACAACAAAAGTCAATGGACTCCCCTGGTTGAAAGGTGCAAAAGAAAACTGTCTAGCCATTGTAGGAGTTGTGATTTGAAGATTAACAACTATGTGAGCTATATTTGATGCTAGATTTGAATCTTCCTCTAGATCTCTGGCTAGAGATCTACCTCTTCTTTTTGAATGAAAGGGAAAAGGTCTCCTTTCTGTAGTATTAGGAGGTGTAGACTGAACTCTCCTTGTAGGGGATGTTCTTTGAGTTGACTTGCCTTTGTAGCTTCTTTTTGAGGGAAACTCTAAAAATTGAGCAGGCTTTGAGCTTCTAGTCTCAATCTTTCTCATAAACCTTAAACAAGGTTGGCCTAAATCTTTGAAACTAGTGGAGCCACCAGATATACTTGATGGAACAACTTCTAAAAGCCTGTATTATGCAATCTGTATATCCGAGATAACATAACCTTCAAACAATGAACTTCTTTACTGTAGTCTCACCGGGTGTGCCAAAATTGTTATACACTAAGTTTGCACCCTTGTCTCAAGCTCTCGTAGTCTTGATAACCTAGTATAACATGAGAATCATCTCTAGGTTGTGGGACCTATGCTAACTGAGATGAGACCTCTAGGTTCTAGGCTGGTTCCTCTTGGATAATCACTTTAATTTGCTTCTTGATAGGAAAAGTAAATCTTTTGAGGGAAAGGGATAGAAGGAATGCTTGAAAGGGAAATGACTTGAAAGAAAACTACCTACTAGGTGATACACCGAAATGATGGTATGAAATGCAGCATAAAAGATGGATTCAATGAATAAACTTAAGTCTAGGAGATCACAACTCACTGAATAGGCTTGCATAAGTATTTCATAGAAGGGTCTACAAATAAAAGAGGTTATTCATGGAAAGAGAGAGATTCTTTCAAAAACAATAACACTTTTAGGATTAGACAACAACCTATGACTTGCAAACAAACATTCACCTCTGCAACTAGGTATAGGAATGAGACAAGATTGTTAAGGGGTTGAAGTATACCCACAAGAGCATTCACATCAAATCATCCACAAGAATACACATGAATTGTAGAAAGAAAGAAGGAGATCAAGAACCCTAAGATATCACTGAGAAACATATAAATATTGAATTCATTAAGAGATAATTTAGATAAGAAGCATAGAGACATGAAGACTATCACAAAATACCTTACAATATCTGAATAATCAATGGGAATTTACAACTATATAAGTTAGAGGGCAGAAAGAATACCACAGATGACTCTTAAGAAAATGTGAATTTATTTTACAATTGTCCAATTCTTCTCTTACAAAAATTCAATTCTTGAGCTCTAAAGCTCTCAAAAAACATTATATACCTCTCCTATTTTGCATGCAGGCAGGAGTCAAAACCTAACTAGGGCTACATAGATTTGCATTACAATTATCAAACCCTAATTCTATCAAATTTGGCTATAAATGCACATGAAAATATCCTAACTGATTAGATATCTGCCTTTGCGTGTTCCTGTCATGTCTGTACTTGCAAAAATCTAGCCGCCATGATCCATCTACCTCCCTGCAATTTGGTCTCACCATAACTGTGAAAATTTGATATTTTTAGATATTTGAATTTAAATATAATAACGGTCATAGGTGGTACCAAGCTTTTATCTATCGATGACTGACATTAAAATTCAATCTCACTTTAAAACGCGACCGTCAGATCTTCCCTTTTACCTGGGATTGGCATTTGATTGCAAAATTAACCTTAAGTCTACCTCAAGCTCCTTTTCCCTTGTTTGCTAAATCGATTAATACTTTAGCTGACCCTAGTTAAGTCTGGCGAACAAAAAAAAAACCTTTAGTCACTAAATCATGAAATGTCTTTCTAACCCTGGGCCCATTTTCCATTTGTCACCTTTCCATTCGTTTTGACTACCTTATCAGCAAACACCTCAGTGAGCCCTTTGACATCTGACCCATTAAAGACAAGATTCCAAATGAACGGCTGGGGTATGATCTCACGACCACCGAATATTCTCTCAGATCATGTGCCAGCCGTTGATCTATTTAAGCCAGAACCCTTCTGACAAACGGACCCACTGTAACCTTGTCATCACTCGAAAACCAATCACAAACTAGCAAATCAGCACACCTGGCAACACGGACCCACCTGACAGAACTCGAACACTTGGCGAAATGGACGGTCAGCGTATGATCGCATACCCTCAAAAGATTCCATCAAAACATGCACTAGCAGTCGGTCTTTATCCTTCTGACATCTCGGTTGATATTCTGACATGGTCCCACTGACACATCCCAGTCATCACTATGTGGACCAATCATACTCGAGCACATCAGCAAGAAAGGACCCACCCACAAGGCTCTGACAACAAAATGAAATCAATGGTCGGCGCATGTTCTCATGTGTCAGAAAACTCCATGAGAATACACGCTAGCCATTGATCTAAAGGCTTGACAGTTCACTGGGCCCACTGACAAAATTCAACATCATTACCTCTGGCCAATGAAAAGCTTCCACATAGGACAACGTGGCAATGGACCCACACAAACTTTGAAGAGCTGAGAAAAAGGGAAGATCGATGGTTATCACGAGATTGCAAGCCTCTGACAGACCCTTCGCGAATTCACAACAACCGTCGATCTTCCTGAACTGGGACCCCACATAAGGAGACCGCCGAGCATTAAGTGATTACGTGACCAAAGGAAATTTTCCCAGTCACTGAATGAAATTTTTAACCTTGGTTAAGTCTAGAGAATACGTGACTAAGGCATTTGCAAAATCGCTGAACCGAATGATTGACCTGGGGTTTAATTGAAATATTACGCGATTGAAGCCTTAGATGCCGAATCGCAAAATAGGAAAAACAACTACCGAAAGACTTAGCGATTTGGCGACCAAAGGAAATTAAAAGCGCATGTGGATATTGGGATTTCTTAAGTGGCCAAAAAAGGTAATGACCAAATAGAATGAAGGCTAGGGTTACTTAGGGTTTTTTGGGTATAACGGCTACTTTTATGAATTTTTAGATTGCAAACTAGGGAGTTAGGAAATTTGCAAAGGCCAGGAGACAAGACCTAAAATCATGAAATTTTCAGGGATGCTTGGCAAGGTAAAAACAGAGACCCTAGGATAGATTTTAGCCAAATTTGCATAGAATAGGAAAATTAGGGTAACACTTATATGGAATGTTAGGGGCATGAATGCCCCTAACAAGTAGTGAATTATTAAACGCTGCATTTATAACTATAACCCATGAATCATTTTAATTCAAGAAACTAAAATGAACAATGAAGAAACTCATAACTTTAAAAGGAAATTAGGTATCTGAGAAATAATAGCTTCTCCAGCACAGGGAGCTTCTGGAGGCCTTGCCATTATCTGGGATCCTTGATGCATCACATTCAAATTAACAGAAAGAAAAAAATATTAGATGAGTGGCATGGTCAAAAATCATAGAAACAACTTATCTTTCAAGATTATCAATGTATATGGACCAATTCAAAATAAGGACAAGCTATAGGTATGGAAAGAAATAGAAGCCTCCTTCAACCTTAGCCTGAATTCAATGTGGATTTTAGGTGGGGATTTCAATGTCATAACTAAAATGGCAGAGAAGAAAGATGGGAGGTGCACACTCCCCATTGCGGCTAAAGATTTTGCATCTTGGGCAGATAAGGTTTCACTACTAGAGATCCCCATGGAAGACAACTCCTTTACATGGAATAATAGAAGACTAGGTTTTTGTAACATTGTAGAAAAATTAGATAGGTTCTTCCTTAAGGGAACCCTAATCAGCATTGATTATTCATTTGAAGCTAATATCCTTTCAATCTCAAGATCTGACCAATACCTGATATAGTTACACATCCATGCAGAAGTAAAACCTAAAAAATGTCCTTTTAAATTTGAGCAAGTATGGCTTAGGGACCCAGAGATTTTGAACCTTATTGAACAATGGTGGTAGGAACGAAATCCGACAGGCTCCAAAATGTTTATTGTAATGAATAAACTAAAATGGATTAAGAAAAAACTTCTAGATTGGAATGCAAATAAATTCAGGAACATCTTTGACTCGAAACTCAAAATTGAAAATGAGCTAAGTGAGGTGAATTCCCAGGTCATTTAGAATGGAATGAATGATGTTCTATACCTTAGAGAAAAGAAGCTACTATTAGAATACAAAGAAATTCTGGCTAGAGAAGAAATTTTATGGAAGCAAAAATCAAGAGGAACTTGGTTGGAAGCAGGTGACAGGAATACTAAATTTTTTCATAATAGTATCAAATAGAGAATAAATATAAACATGATTACAAAAATTAAGAATGCAATAGGAAATTATAGAAGACCTAAAGGAAATAGCGAATGAAATAGTGAGTTATTTAAAAAGCATCCTTAATAACTGGGAATCCTCGGATAGAAATAATCAATTAGATTTCCTCAAAAATATTCCCAAAATCATTACCAAACATCAAAATCAGGCCTTGATGGGAAAATTCACTATCGAAGAAGTTCATAAAGCTCTTATGCCGATGCACCCAGACAAGTCTCCGGGTCCAGATGGCTTCTTAGCAATTTCTTTTAGAAATGCTGGCATTTTTTAGGGACAAAAATTACAACAGCATTAGAAGGCATTAGAAACTTAGGGAAGATGTTGAAAGAAGTAAACAATACTTTCATTTCCCTCATCCCCAAAAATACTAAACCTGTAAGCCTAGATGACTTCAGATCTATTGCACTATGCAACATGCTTTATAAACTCCTAACTAAAACTTTAGCCATAAGGCTTCAAAAACTTCTTCCACTACTCATTAGTGAGGAGCAGACAGGATTTGTTCTGGGGAGGTCAATTTTTGATGGTGTTATCATAGCTCAAGAAGCTATCCACTCGGTCCAACAATATTCCAACCCTAGCATGCTCATAAAACTAGATATTAAGAAGGCTTATGACAAGGTAGATTGGAGATTCCTCTACAAATGCTTGGAAGCCTTTGGTTTCACAAAAATTTGGATCAATCTAATCTTTGAATGTATATCTACCTTGTCATTATCTATTTTAATAAACGGAACTCCATAAGGCTTTTTTACCATTTCTAGAGGTTTAAGACAGGGAGATCCAATTTCTCCCTTTTTATTTATCATTATGGCTGAAGCCTTGGGCAGATCCATTTCAAAGGAACAAGAGAGAGGAACAATTGAGGGTATAGCCATTACCTCAGAAATAAAACCCTCTACTCATTAACACTTTGTAGATGATACCCTACTCTATGGCGCCGCCAATGATAGAGAAGCTAGAGCCTTTAAGAATATCTTGGATTCCTATTCAAAAGCCTCGGGTTAGGAAATAAATTTGGATAAATCAGAAATCTTTTTCTTTAACACTAGTAAGAAAGCGGAAAGGGACATATGTAATATCCTCAACTTCAAACAAGGAAAGATCCCCTGCAGATACTTAGGCCTTCCTCTGGTTAAAGATAACAGAACTACTGACTCTTGGAACCCTGTGATTGAGAAGATTAAGAATAGGATGAACTCATGGAAAGGAAAATGGTATTCTTAGAAGAAGATGGTGGGCTAGTAGAGTGCTAAGAAGAAGAATCTGATATCTGCTTCCGATTCTACTTCTGTGTACCCTGAGGTGTCTTGGCAAGCAATGCCTGTGACTGTGAACTTGTAAGTGAATCCATCTGAGTGAGCTTGGACTGCTCACAAGGCAACCTATCACATAATGTCTCAAAAGACGGCATAACATGGCGTGCACCCAGTTCATCCATAGTGGAGTAGAAGGTAGAAGTGAAAATCCGATAAGGACCTCGAAGCTTTGAGAGTATCAGAAAGATACACTCATCATTTGACTTTGTCTTCCCAGAAACCTGTAAAATAGATCGAAGAGACTTGAACTTCATCAAGAAGTCCTCTATGCTAGTGAAAGATTCAAATACCAAGGAGGTGAACTTTGTATATATCTGTAGAACCCTGAACTCATTCATTGTGCCAAACAAGGTGGAAAACTTGTTCCACATAGCCCTGGGTGTGGTTAAACCATCCAGGTGGAACAACAACCCATCTGAAATATTCAGTGCAATGAGGCCCATTGCCTCATCCATCCTATTTCTCTGCATAAGAGCCTCATAAGGCCTCTGTAGAACTGGCAAAGCCTCATCGAAGCATTACCATAACCCTTTTGACATAAGCAATCTAGTCATATGTCCTTTCCAGGTGTGGTAGTTGTGAGGTGTAAGGCAAGTGACAGAAGAGTCTGCCATTGAGAGAAGAAGTAGATGGAAGTAGAAGGGTCTTTTCTGTAGTAAATTATAGAAAGGAAAAAATACCCCCCACAAAGTATGATTCTATCCCCCATACAGTAAAGAAGTAACTATCAAAAGCACAAAAAACTAGAAGAAAACTTGGACACTAGATGCAGAGAGGGAGGAAACAGAAGCCTCTACTTGGACACCAAAAATAGGAACTCAAATGTCTAAATCAGTAAATGAAACCAACACCATAGTCTCAGGCTTGGAAACACCTTTCCGACAATATTTTGTTTTTCAAAAACGGACATCGTATGCAAAAGATACGGCCAAAAAACCAAGTGCACCTCCGAAAAAGAGCTCTCTAGAAAAAACCAGAGATAGGAAAAAATTTGACAGCCATTTGCACGTCACGGGACCGTCTCGCCGAAAAAAATTTAGGTCGCCAAAATTTTTTGAAAACTCTGCCGGAAAAAATTTAGGTCACCGGTAAAAATTTTCCTGGCAAGTGACGCCACCGATGATGTCACTTGTGGCTTTTGGGTGGTGTGTTGGGTGGCGGTGGCGACGAAGGTGGCGGTAGGTTGGTGCGGTGGTGGCGGTGGAGCTGAGTGGTGGCGTAGTGGCTAGGAGTTGGGTGTGGGCCAGGTCGCAGTGGCGGTGTGGCTAACAATGTGTTAGAAAGCCCTAAATGGGTGTAAAAAAAAGAGATTTTTTAATTTTTTATGTTCTCGATTTGCATGTCTTACGGCCTAGGAGGGTGAAATTTTTTGCCAGAGGTCACTATGGACAAAAAACACAAATTTTATATGAAAATTTGATCTCCCGGGCCCTCTGAGCGCAATGGCAGCGTCCACTTTTTCTCAAAATGCTCTAGAAAAAAAATACCTCTAGATTGATGACAGAAACTCTGAAAGAACTGCAGCAGCTGTAAAAAGTGCTAAAAAATGTTTTTGTTAGGGTTTTTTGCATCATTGCAAGCTAGTCTCAATACTTCCTTTATTGAAGATTCATTGAGATGCCAAAAAGAAATTCATCTTCTTCTTTGTGTGATTTCAAGATATTCATTCACCTCGAAGAGTTTGTTGTTGTAATTTTTGTTTAAGTCAACTTCAAACAAGGTATTATGAATAAGTTAAAATTTATAGTTGTTCCTAAGACCAAGCTTTACCTTTTCCAACTTTTGTTTATGTGATTTATTTGGCCAACACTTAAAGACATCATCATCTCTTCCATTGTTATTAGATTCAATGAAGTGCATGATTACCATGCCTTGTCTTTTTTATGGTGATGTCTTTTCTGTACTTCTTATCTAGTTAGCATATTCTTTGAAATGATTTGAGGTTTCATGACTTGGAAATATCCTTTTATCTTTATTTACCATCTTTTTATTTGATACCAATTGTTATGTCCCCTTTTTGGCTAACTTAGGAAATAGGGACAATTAGCTTGAATTCTATTTCCTCACTAGAAATTTCAATATTTGATACCACTTGTAGATTTATGTAATTGATAATAATAATACTTACAAGAACAATATATATTATATCACCTCATAGAATAGTTTTTCTTATCAATAACACTTCTTTCTCAAAATGTAGAATTGAATATATGCTAAGTGAATTGATATCATATATATACTTACAATATGTACAATATAATGATCTCTCCAATGAATATGATCATGATCTTAAATCTAATAGCTATCTCTATTTTGTCAATACATGTATGCTATACTTTTATTTTATAATCACTTAGAGCGATTAGATTGCTATGTCTAATATGATCCTTATTTATATGCAATGATGAACTAATAATATCACTTCTAACAATATGGTTGTTATTTCTGATTTGAACATGTAATCTTGCGAAAAATCTGAATTGTGTTTCTGATTTGAACTATTGATCCCTACAAGTATGACACCTTATTTTATTTGTATTTAAATTCTTGCAACTTATTATATGCCAAATTGGCAGATGCTATATCGAGAAGATCCAAAATAGATAAGATTAGAAATAAGTTTCTAATGCAATCTTATGAAATGAGATTGACTATCCTTGTATACAATGCTTAGGATGAGGATTCATATGGATGAGATATGTCTCATACCTATCGGTGATTTCTTTCCTTCATAATAATTACTAATCATTTTATTACCCTTTCATCTTGATAATTATATTAGTTTTAGCATCCAATCATTATGAAGATTGGTTAGTCTCCTCCATAGATTAGGCCCCTTAATTAATCGTTGTTATTTATCTTTCTTATCACAAGGCAAAATGCTATCTTGAGAACATATCTTTTGATAGATAATTGCTGATTAATGGAGGACTAACATTGTAATTGATTCCTTACAAGTATTTTCTAGAGGGTGTTATTAGTCTCGTGGATGTTAAATTTTTATCTATCTATCTATCTATCTATCTTAATATGACTAATACTCACTATTATTACTATAAATCTTCTTGCTTTCTACTATTATCATATCTACACATTCTTGATAGGAACATTGTGCTTCTAATTATGATTGGAAATAGAATGAAGGCTAAATATTATCAAGATGCCAATTTTTCTTTTCTCTATTCATTGATACCATTTGTGTGATCATACGTGTCATTAAAATTCAATGATGCTATATTAGTTTTTTGGATTTGATTGTGTAAAATTATTTGGTTCAGATGTTGGTATGAGACCTAAGTATATAATTGAGTTTTTATCATGATATGTTGGTATGAGACCTTTACTATGTAATTGAGGTCACAGTCCAAGGTTGACTTTGTTCATGGATGTTTTATGGTTGAAATCTATTTAAATTTAATTTATGATGGTTGTATATGATAGTGTTGATGGATACAAAAGAGGGCATATGCATGAGCTATGTTGTATTTGGATTGTTGTTTATGATTTAGGGACCTAGAAATGTTCTTATGAGATTCTCAACATGAGGCATTTATGATTTTGATTTTGATGCCCCTTTGGTTATGTTGGCATTTATGAATCCTATTGATGATTTTGTCTTTTATGCTTCAAACTCTTCTTTTGAGATTTCATTGAAAATGGTATATTTATGAGGATCTCTTATGGTTATTTGATTTGTGATGTTCTCTTATGGATTTTCAGTTTGGAGCATAGGAATGGTTTTCTATGATCATGGTTAGGGGAGTGGATCACAATGGTGGTTATGGCCCTAAGTGGCTACCAGGGTAACCCATTGTGGGTAGATAATCAATTGATAACTTAATAATGTTTTTTGGAATGATTTAAACTACTAAACAAGATAATTATGTTACCTCCCTCATGGCCTTGAGTGCTCGTATAGGATAAGGATGGGTTGGAGAAGGCCAACTATTTGTGTGGCATTGAGTTGGTGAATTGTCTTCTTTGTCCCCATAAAAGGAATGCTAGTTCCACTTGAGTCCTTACTTGGGGGTCGGGGTCTAAAGGGAGAGACTACGAAAAAAATCATGATAGTCAGGAATTATGTGATGACACTCACCTACATGTATCTTAGGATTCTTTTCATTTAGCCTTGTGATTTTCCTCTAGTATCTTGTGTTATCCCTATTGTTCACCCCTTGTGAATTCCCTATGTTATTGTTTGGTTTAGATGTTCCTTTACTTGTTACCTTTCCTATGTTTGATTGTGTGGTGTGGGGCCTTGTGTTATCTCCTAGCTCAAGAAAGTAGGCCTCAAGATTCCATGTGGTTGAGTGGAAAATATTTTTCCCATCAAGTTTCAGATTTGTTTGTGAGATTCTTGGATGATCTTGCTTCTTTTATATAGATTCTTTTTTATGAATCCAGATGATTACTATCATCCATTGTATCTTGTGATGTAACTTCATATTGATGTAATGATGTAACATTGTCTATATCACCTTATTAATATATCAATGTGGTATTGTAACCTCCCTAAGGAGGTGATTGTAAAATGTATACATAAATATATACTATCTTTTTGTAATATCTAAATGACTTCATTCATATTGTAAACTTGTTCATAATTTTATTTTGGCTTAAGTGTATTAGTCATGTATGTTATGCCTTGCTAGTAGTGATGTCAAGGAACCTAATGTTAGGAATAGTCCCAAGAGATAATTGAGGGGGGGGGGGTTGAATCAGTTATCTACTAGTTTCAATTCTTTATCCAATTAAGTATACTTAAACATAAATCATAAACACAATGAAAGAACACTTGAACACAACACCAATATTTTGGTTACGGGGAAACTCAAATAGGTAAAAACCCTGGTGGGAATTGACACCTACTAATAATCTGTACTAGTGTTTCATGATCCTTGTTAGAAGATCCTTAACCATGTTAGGAGTTGCTTTACAATATATTTAGTACAGTGACTTGGTCAAGGGTCGGACCCTATTAGGAGTCTTTTACAATTAACCCTGTTAGGGATGAGGATGCACTGTCTGAGAGCACACTGCTTAAAGGGGTGAAGGCTACAACTTTTTGAATAATAGATACACACTATATCTGGATCTTGGTGAGCTACGCTTTGACCTACTGTCTGGATCAGTTCCAATGTATAGCACAAACACTTTACTTGGTCACATAGACCTTTTGTTGATGGCTCAACACTTTGCACACTCTACTCTACTCTTCACAATCAACTTTGAACCATGCTTAGCAATCACAAATGACTGCCTATAAATATCTTTCCTCCAAATGATATAATCAAGTCGGCCTATTAGAACCACCTTGAAATCATATTAGAGAAACCATAAAATACTCCAATAATAATTCTGTCGGCTCTACTAAGCACGCAACACATTCTGGGACCTGTCCAATATTAACAATTATAGATGCACACTACACACTGTCGGCTCTACCAAAGTAACTAAAACTTTCTCCTCAAGCTGAATTACATCATGCGCTCTTAACCGAACATTACTAACTATTCTCCAAGCACTAATCTAAGGGCACATACCAAAATGATAGGCGCAACTCCTGAACCAATATAATCTCTGTCGACTCTTCTGAATAAACACAAGAAACTACTACTGTTGAATAGTGACTACATAACTTTACTTCTACTGATCATTAGACTCTGCATCCATGAATGTAACATCGCTAACATGTCTCCATCACATATCCAAATGCACAAGGCTCCATGATAACTGTATGGACAATCATTCACCGAACACTGCCTGTAACTCTGTCAAGAACATTGCTGACACAAGCTGCTATATAACTGTCTATACTAATAGTTAACCTCTGCGTCAATGATATCATGCTGATAACATGTCCATGTTGTATATACCATAAGCTTACTGCATAAGTCTTCCACGCATGCTACTTACCATATGTTGTCATCAATGACAAACATATAGTCGGCATTGGCTTGCTGACAAATCTCCAACACCTAAGAGGACCTTTTTATCTGATTAATGTTTAGCAGTCATGTTCACATTTAATGTAATGTATCATTGATGAGCTAATGTTATATATACAATTGTAATTGTAATATTAGTTGTATTCTTTGTTTCAAAGAAAAATTATTTTCCTTTAGTTTATTGAGTTGTCCTCTCGGGTTCCCTAGCGAGACATTACATAGTGTGTAAAGGCATTTAGTTAAATTATATTAACATAGATGGACAATGCAAAAATATGATAACATGAATGGTTGTATTTCATATGCACAATAAGCACATATCTTTAGGCATGTCATATCATGTTAGATGAGTAAGAAAATCAAATAATTAAAGACAAATAATACGAAAGGAGGTCAATAATTACAGACAAATATCGAAAGGACGTCAATAATTACAAAATCCAACTTTAAAAGTGTTTATCAATTGTATGGAGCATCATAAGATTTTTTAAATGTGAATTGACTTTTTCTATATTTACAAAAGGTTTGGAAGTCACACAACTTGTCACATTATTTCATTCATTAAGAAGTATCCTAAATTAATTTTTTAGGATTCAACTACAACTTAATCATGATATCCTTACTAATTTAACAAAAAATATATTATTTGTTTTTATAAAATGTTATTTTTAATTTTAAATCGTAGCTTATATGCAACCTAAATAATCTATTGTGTGATTTCTAAATGCAAATAAGATATTGAAGCAATTTTTGCGAATTCACAAAGATTGAACCATTTATAGTTAGAAAGGTCAATAAGAAAAATCATTCAATATCAAATTTATATATTTTAAAAGAACATGTAAAAAAATTGTTTCAACAAAACCTACATTGTTATTTCCCAAAAACTACAATTATAGTTCCTATTTAATCCATTAAAAATAAGTTGTTTCATATTACAAATTCATTGCCTCATAAATAAACAAAAAATGACACTGCTAAATCATATTTCAAAGATTTCATTCTCCCCAAAAATTATCTAAATTATCTACTTTATAAGCCCATGCACAAAAAAAATGCTTTGGCAAAACCAACATTATTACTTCCAAGATGGTACAATGAGCTTTCATATTGCAAAAAAAAACAAATCTTTGCAATTATCACAAACTACAATATTTTTCAAATAAAAATTACTATTACCTAGTAAGACCTCACAAAAATAAAATGCTTACCAATACAATGCAACAACCTCCACCAAAATTTTTAAAAAAAATTTTCACAAAAAAAATCTATTGTCTAGTGAAGAACTCACAAAAGTAAAATGCATACCAATACAATAAAAAAACCTACCAAAACAAAGCAAATATCAAAGATCATCTTCCTTTTAACATATATATGTTTTTAACTTCACCACAAAATACTCCCTTTCATGGTTGTATGCCACAAATAGCATGCACCTGCTAGTAATATATAATCTTACATCCCTAGTGTATGGTATGGTAGCTAATTGGAGGTTATCTTACATCCCTATGCTATAATTAGCAGATAGGCTATTCTTGGTGGGAAAAGTTTTCACACTGAAAAGTTTTCACAATTGCCAGCGGGAAAAAAATATTTTTTATGTTTAAAACACACTCCATTCTGAGCGCAGAAGTACCATGTACCCTTGTCAGAGGTACATAGACTGTGAGAAGGTTTTCCTTAAAATGCCTCTGAGGTGATAATAAATAATACTCTGGGTGTCAAGGTTTGACTAATAAATTTTCTTAAATGACGGATAAGGAATCTCAACAACAGAGAAATCTCTGCTATTTCAAATTATATCGCATCGTCAGTTAGTCTCCGACTGTTGGTATGTTTGATGCAGTGATGTTTATAATTGTTCTAAATGGTTTTCTGCTTTCAATGAGAGTAGCTAGAAATATTTTATATATAATCGAGATAAATGAATGAGTTCATTAAAGAGGTGGAGCGGTGCACTAAAAAGGATGGGCATCTCTTATCTAATCACACTGCAGAATATTATTAACGTTCAATAATGTACACAAGCCTGTATCATGATTATTAGTAAGGAAGTTTACGTGTAGCTATCTTTTTCTTGCGGTGAGAGGGAAGAACACCCTAATTGCAGCCTGCCTTGTCCATTATAAAGTTCTTAAATCTGTCTGCGATTTTTGCATTGTCTTCATTTAAATTGTGTAATATTACCATGAATTCAAAAATGAAGTTTCTATGAAGACGGTTTAGGTCTTTAAGATGCATATGAATAAACTGTAAAATGATTTTAGAGCTATTTGTTGTTATATGAATGTGTAGGCCGGTGAAAGATGAGGATTTTGCATCCTTTGTTTATTTCTTACCGAACGGTTCAATGGTGAAACCCCCCTATTGATGATGCAGGTTTGATCTCCCTCAAACAATAGTAGTAGGGTGGGAACCAGAGTTATAGATAGATCAATGTCAGCCGAAAGAAATAAGGTAGCAGGTAGGTCGTCTTTTTCTGGGAGAATTAGAATTAATTCTTATTTTGGACCAAAATTGGAATTAACTTATGCTAATTTTTCTATTCTCGTTTTCTTATTCCAGATTAATTCAGCAACCAAACAGGCCCTATGGATTGGCTCGAGCCACCATTGCCCTACTATCTTAAGGGTTTCATGACTGTCCTAGGAGTAGTTGGAATAATGACCTCTACTATTTGGAGCAAGCATTATAATGTCTTTTTATGCCTCCCCATTCCCCATTGCCCTCTCATCTAGTGGGAAACACCCATATTAAGTTATTGCTGGTTGTATTAATAATACTATGGAGACCGTTTCAGAGAAGTGGTTTTAAAAGAAATAATGGACACTCGTAGGGCCTACTATATCGGTGATATGGATGCAGTTTCTCCAGTTCATTATCAAGAATTTCATTGACCGATAGGATAGGGAGCCTTCTCTTGTCATGGGTTCAAAATCTAAAATGATGCATAGGATTTAACAAAGTTTATTTACTTATTTGCAGACTTTTTAATTTTATTGTTTAAAGATCTTCTAAGATGCAGGCTCTTTAGTTCATGTAATCATTCTTAATTAATCATTCCATGAGAACCTGAATAAACTGCTCTAACTTAAGGGGTTGGAGCATGTCATACTATTGTTAAAAATGTAATAAACTCATTGTGTTTCTTCTGAGAGATTTTTATGTATCATTGTTGATGATGATTGTGAATTCATGGTCTGAGGCAATTCAAGAGATTATGGGAAGCTTAGTTAGGAATATATAAATAGATTCATAGATTGTAAAAGAGAAAGAGCTGAGAGGAGCATTCTTGGAACAGACACACCTAAGCTTTTATCAGATTATTGTCTCAATATTAAGTAAAATGACCTTCATTATACCTAATACCATTAGGTGTTTCTACACAAAGTCTACTATAAATATGGTGCATACAAAATTTCCAATAGACTTAGTAAAGCTCATGCAAACATTACTGCTCTTAACCTTTAGAATGTGATACCAGGTTCTTCAAGGACCTGGTATATACCTTTACTAGATTTTATAGTATATGGGTTCCATTGTCCTATACATTTAGGACATGTATAACAAATTTTCCTGAGGTTGCTGGCCTAAAACTGTGGCACTTGCCTAGATATGTCCAAGATGTGCCCTACAGTTAAGTCCATATACCCATTTATCCATTGCCTAGACAAAAACACATTTTATTAATGATGAAGTTAATGCCTAAACTAACCCAAAAAGTAACTACTTAGCTATGTTATCAACACAAAAAAATAAAAGAAAATAACACTTCTCACCTTTCATTCCTTTCTCCCCCAAAACTCCATTGTTATTGCATTCTTGGGGCAGCAAGTTTGATTAGTAGCTAGACATTGTGTTCTCACTATTCCCACACCTCAACAATAATAATTTGTACCTATTAAGTTTCCATGTGCACTTGCATGCTTGGCTACTAACTATTGCTATTAGTTCAACATATAGACCCTATTTTGATTTATCTTTAACATTTGGAATTGAATATCAATTATCAGTTGTGTTATGTATTATATGATTTTGTATATTTGGTGCTAAATTATATATATTTTATATATTCAAACCCAAGACCAAGTTACGAAGTGAGCCTCGACCAAAAAAAATTGATGAATTACCATAACTAGATCGGAATGCGTAAACATTGAGTAATACAATGCACCCAATTTCAACATACAACTTAGTTAATAAATGCCCTTCAAAGTAAATATTTTATATTTTAAGCTACGTTTGTTTTTGTTTTTCAAAATTATAATGTATTCATTTGAAGATAAAAATTTCTTTATATTAAATTGTTAGGTTAATTTATACATAGATTAGAATTTATTTTAAAAATAAAGATAATAAAAAATGGTAAATATATTTTAATATTTTATTTACATATTTAAATATGTTTTTAAATTCATTTAGATTCAATTTTGAATAGAAAATACTTATTAAAGGAATAAGGTGAGGATAGGGTTTTCAACTTCAAAATGATTTCTATCTTATATGAAGTTATAATTATTGTTAAATTTTCTTTTTACAAATTTAATCTATATTATAGTAGATATTTTTGTTTTAAATAAAGAAAATTAAGAAAATATATTATTTTATTTGAAATTTATAATTGCTCTTACAAATTAAAATAAAATTATTTTAAAAATTGTTAAACAAACTTAGCATAATGTCTTAGAAATTATTAATCAAACTAAACAATCTTAACAAATGTTGGTGGCACTTTCAAAATAGTCTTAAAAATTGTTAATTACACTTTCTAAGCAATCTTAATATAATATTATTTAATATAAATACAATATTATAAAAAATAAATAACCTACCGATAGAAATATAATATAGTAAGGGCTGTGATTTACTTAAATACAAATATGTATTACATTTTTTTTCTATATATATAATGTACAATTATCAATTACAATAGCATGATTAGTATTGGAAAAATATTTAGATTGTTCTTTGTTGAACTATACTCCTAGGTTATGGAAAATGCAAGAATAACTGAAGAGATTATCGCCATTCCAAACACTTCCTCAAAGAATACTATAGCTCAAATTGAAACAAATGATGATGCTATATCAACAACCAATTTAACATTTATCAATTGGTTGGGCTTTTATGAAAATAATGTTGAGATATTCTTGAACAAGGGTTTTCTATATTCCCCTCACATTTCTCCTAATTATTTATGACAGATAGATCCCATGCCAAAATCAACTATAAGGATATGGTCTCAAATCAAAGAAACAAGCCTCTAAAGGTAAGACTAGATGTTCTTGGGTTTGTCTCATAGCTACCACTATTAATTATTGTATTTTTACATACAACACATAACAATGTAATATAAATTCACTAATACAAATTCCTCGTTTGCATGAATCTTATCTAGAGTCCATGGACAAAATTAACTACATCAAGAAAATATCAAGATTCTATCATGCATTTCAATTAATGCCATTTCCTCTACTCCACTCAATGCTATGAAGAAAACACTTCACTTTGTTTTTTCTTTGTCTTGAAGACAAATTGCAATTGTACAAAACTTTGGCATTGATCAACAACAAACATGTTATTCATTACCCATCTACCAGGTTGATTTTTCTTATGCATTGTAACATGGTTTTGCACTTTGAATACATAAATTTACAACCTTGCAACATAAATTATGTTACATCACTTGCCAAAGTTCGTTTAAGTTAATTGCCTTTTTTATTGGTCAAAAATTAAATGTTGAGATACCAGTTAACATAACATAGATATTTCATTAATTGTGTTTTACCCCTACCCTTAATGTATATGAAGATATATTCGAGTAACATATTGAATGGTGGGGAAATAATTTTGATTAATTTTAATCCAATGTAAGAGGACAAATAATTTAAATCTTATGAGACACATTAATCTAATTAGCATGATACACTGTTTAGGTGCAATATATTTGTTGGTGTTCATCATCTTCAAAATGTAAAGAACAATTAGAAAATGATGTCTTCATATTGTTGAGTCAAGTGCATGTGATTCTAGATCACATGTTGTTGAGTTGAGTGAAATTTTTTTTTTTGTGTGATTACATAACAAAGGTTGGAGTAAATAACTACAAGTTATATTCTTTCTCCTCAAATACAAGTATTTAATTAATTGTATGCCATGTCCTCACATGTCCTACTATTAGCCATGAATCTCTCTATTTCCTTTAGGCATGCCTTACCTATTCTCCACAGTCCACACCATCGTCCACCTTTTCATTCAAGAGATCTGCAAAGTTCTTGAAAAGTAGTTAAAAATGTCATGGCACCTTTATTGTTTTGTAAAATGGAGCTTTAACAAATACCATTTCAATACATGTATAGGTAATGACACACATTGCATTTTGTATGGTACATCTAATTTTATTAATTCAATTGTATGGTCTAGATATTGAAACACAACTGATTTGAAACAATGAATTAAACTTGATACATTATTACCACTACAAGCCTAAAACAATGCGACTTGACATAGTGCATGTCTATGCATACAATTTTCTTTTCTTAGCATTACAAGTATAATCATTTCAAGAATTTTGTCTTTATTTGAAATCACAAAAAAAATATGCATCTCTCCCAATAAATTTGTCTTGCAATAGTCTTCGAGATAAATTTTAATACAATGTGGCACTCCACAGGTTTTAGACAAATCTAATAGTTGTTCCAAGGGATTTTCTTAACAATCCAGATAACCTCTCACCATGAAAGATGATTCATGGTTATTTCACTCCACATCACATATGTCTTGAATATAAAAAATAACATGTTGCCTTCATCTCCCAAGACAATTTGTTTAAAAGTGCATATTTCTATAGTATTATGTGTCTATGACACAAAAATAATGAATGATTTTATGAACTTCAATCCAAATACATCAAGATATCATTTTTATTCTTTCATCTTTCATGGGTCTTCTTACCTTTTGAAGCTCATCCCACCAACCACTTCTGCATAAATGTTTGACATAAGTGCATATGTTGTAGCATTTTTGGGGTCTAGGTTAGAGAGAATATTAGTTGTGATTTGTAAATACTCATAATCATGTGCTTGACTCTTTACTTACAAGGATAGCTGTCAAATATCTTAATCACCATATTATGTTAAGAAATATTAAACATATCCCTGAGATATTTTAATTTTATTTATTTTGATTCATAATTTCCTTTTTTTGGGTATCCTTTGGCTTGTTTCCACTATTCAAGGATGTCTCTTTTGCCAAATTTACCCTAGGCTATAGGTGTAGGCTACACCCATAATTAGGTGTGGTGATTTACTCAATTCTACAATTGACATAGTTTATTTACTTTAATATTTAAAATCTGTACATCACAGGGGAAGCTCTCTTGAGACTAAACACTATTGTAAATATTCTCTTCTAATTCATAGAGGGAGCTTCCTAAAAATCAAATACTATCCTATATCCTAAACTATAAATGAAAGTCACAATTATGTTCATTGTACAATATTATCATGGGGGAATTGTGTTGTGATCATTGTTGTATCTCCACAAATTATGAAAGACAACACCAAAGCCTAAGGTTGGGGAAGGTCAACATAGAGCGATAAGTTAGAATTTTTAGTGGACATTAAAAACAATGGACCAATGCATGAGACTGGGTAGTCTCTTCTTTAGGTCTTCCTAGGCCAACCAAGGCATTACTTGAGGTCACTAACAAATACAAACACATAGAAATAGGCCTCCAAATTTAGTCGCCATTCTAAATTCATTGGTCTAATTATTGTTGTGATTGATTTTTTCTATAGAGATTAGAAAATTGCATATTCTCCAATCCTGAATATAATGAGACTTTGGTATATTGCAACTTGGGTCAATATCATCTTCCTTTACTTGGAAACAAGAATTGTTGAGGATACGATGTGTGAATGGTTTACTCACATCTTCCTATTCCATATTGTATTCAATTTAGCATTCAATCAAGTGTCACATTAATATGTTTTATAATCACATGAAGGTTCCATTGTGTCAATACATGTAATTTTTCCCTTAATTTATATACGTAACTATTTTTTGAAAGTCTTAATATCAAATTATTTGTGGAAGCAAAAAATTATTTAAATGAGAGGGGTTAGTTTTTATTTTACATGTATGTTCGATAGGTTAGTAGGGATATTCTCAATTCCTATATGTTATCTACACTAAATTAATTGTGGATTATAAACTTACTATAGAAATAATTAGGGTAATGAAGTAGAATGAGATATATAGCTTATATTAGTAATATAGAGAAGAAAGACACGAAAACATATCACTTATAAATGGCAATTTGCATTGTGCCTCTTAATAAACAACTCCAAAAGTCATGGTAAATCCTTAACATTTTGTTTATGTCAATATATAACTAGGTCTATGTGCTTAGAAATTCCTTCGCTTTTTGTTATGTAGAACTTGGCTGAATTTGTTTTTGTGGTACCTTATAAGAACCTGAGAAGAGTCCAAAAGTATACCAATAATTCATGAATCTTTGGAGAGTCAAAGACAGATACCACTCACAATAGCATGGGCTATAACCATGCACAAATACAAGGCCTAATGTTGTAGAAAGAAACAATTGATATTAGCCTTGAGATGGAAAGATAGGACCTAACATTCATACTGATCAAATATAAATACTTAACTTTTTTTTTATTATGGTTCTTATGAAACTAATTATATTTTACTAAAATCCTAAACTTCATGGACTGCAGTGTATTAAAATAGACTAGAAATGCTCTCCTTTACACTCGCCTCATTGGATTTGGTTGACATTTCAATCAGTGTAGTGAATGGTTCCTCGGACGTACTGCCAGTTGTAGATGGAAAAGTGTAACTCCTGAATTTGTATGAAGTTTGTGATAATTCTGTAGAAGTGCTTGCCTGCTCAGATATTGCATCATCAAGTTGTAGATTATCATGAAACTTTTTCTTTCTTGTATCGTCTCGTACCCACAAAAGTTCTTCCACGATCTCTTTCATTGACGGTCTTTTCCTCCTCTCCAATTGAAGACATGCTCTCGCTAACCTTCCAATAGCTTCCATCTGTTGGAGATTGTCCTCCTCCAATACCTTGCTATCCAAGATTTCCCTCAGGCGGTTTTGGTTGATTCTGGTAAGAAAAAGATTAGACAAATTGCACTCCTCACCGATCCTTTCTGCACATAGTGGTTCCAAACCTGTCATAAGCTCAACCAAGACAACACCAAAACTGTACACATCGCTTTTATCAGTGAGCTGATACGTTTGGAAGTACTCAGGATCTAAGTAACCCCTTGTGCCCATTATATTAGTTGTCAGATGTGTGTTATTAGCAGCAGATATGAGACGAGAAATTCCAAAGTCTGCAACTTTGGGAGAAAACGTCTCATTTAAAAGAATGTTAGAAGACTTTACATCCCGGTGGAAAATGGGTTGAGATGCTCCAGAATGTAGATATGCCAAAGCCTCCCCAGTCTCAATTGCAATCTGCAGACGTGAAGCCCAAGGCAAACACCCTTCCTTAGAGTTTAAATGTTGAAACAATGTTCCATTTGAAACGAACTCAGATACCAACATTGGATTTTTAGTTTGGATGCAGCAGCCTAACAATTTCACTATATTTCTGTGATTTATTTGAGAGAGAATTGTAACTTCATTAAGAAAGTCGCTGTTATCCTCCAGATTGAAAGCTTGCTTGGACTTTTTAATGGCCACAAGAGTACCATCCAATAGGATGCCTTTGAATACAGTTCCGAATCCGCCACTTCCCAACACCATATCATTTGAATACTGATTAGAAGCTCTTGCCAATTCTCTGGCAGAAAACAGTCTCAGACTTTCTCTCCCCAATGTAGAAGCTATGTATTGCTGCAGCTGGTGAAAATACTTGGCCTCCACAAGTTTCAAGTGGCGTTTCTTCAACCACCAAACCAAAAGAGACGCTGTTAAAGAGACAACCACAAACGACGAGACGGATCCTGTGTATTTTGCAGAACCAGACATTGAAATAAAAGTTGTAGTTATACCCGTCCTTCGGAAATCAATAGGACGAAGTTCAATAATTAAAATAATGCTAAAACGCATTTTTAACTTCCGTTACCTGCGACTGCGGGTAAGACAACAGCATTTAATCTTGTGGATGCACATCTTGTCCCGTTGTGAAAGCCATCTCCCTTATATCCCTTTGCACAGGAACAATTGTAGGAACCTTTTAAATTAAGGCATATTCCTCCCTTGTTTGGTCCAACGCACTCATTCAAGGTTCTATTTATATGGCACTCGTCAATGTCTGAACATTCATTATCATTATCGTTAGAAACTTCGAGATTTGAGAGAGAAATGATTATGAAAGATAACACATAATACTGATCATGGTTCTAATAAACAAATACAATACCTGTGCAACCAGTGCCATGCAAGTAACCAGTTCCTTCATATCCAGGGGGACATTTGCATACGTACCCGCTGCTTGACGGAGAGGCCAAGCATTCTGCGTTGGGGGAACAGGCATATCCGCTAGTATTTTTAGCCGTGGTGCAATCGTCATCATCGTCGCCGACACGCCAAGTAACACGGAGACCATAATGAGCGTTTTTTACTTCTTGCCAAGAGAGGTCTGTTTTATTGGGGAAGGTGGACGGATCCATTATGGTGGAGAAGCCACACTGTTCATCATCCCGATCTTCTCGTTCGCTCATGAAACTTGTCTCCCATTTGTCATCTGGAAAGGTAATTTCACAACAGCCATAGTGGCAATATGGTGGAATTTGAGACTGAAATGAAGATACACATCTCGCTTCTTCTACCAAAGGACCCTGGGATGTGTCCTGATCCACGTATGTGTAATTACCGATGGTATTGTTACCAACTACCACAAATTTATTGTACATGGAAAAATAGAATGGCCCAGGTAAGAAAAACGACTTAAATGCGTCCTCTTTTTCACCATCCTCACATGAATAGGCTTTAAGAGAACTCGAATTAATGACAATGTAACCAGAATAATCGATCTTCCAAATCTTATAATAAGCTATTGTTGAATTTCTCCCCTCATTTCCTACTGTGACATTAGCCGGAAGAAATAGAGCCAGCTTTCGGCCAGTATCTTCGTCCTTGCTGCAATTGATCTGAAAACCCTTGTATCCACAATCAGGATTGTGAATATAAAAAGGGTAACTCACTTCGCAATCCCCACACTTTTCAGGAACACATTTTTTAGCAGCAGAAGTAAAGCCCACAAAAGAGAGACAAATGACAAAGCGGACCAACACTCGGCAATCCATTTGTGTCTGCAACAACATAAGCAGGTACTCAATCATCACAACAATAAGAAGAAATTAAGGAACGAAATGGTTGCGTTGAAGTAAATAGCGGAGTGCATGTTTGAGCTACTCCACTGTATTCTTTTTAAAAAATTATGTTCTTAATCTATTTTAATGTACATTAAAAATACAATAAAAAATGATAATTGTTTTAGGTGTCAAATATTTATAAATGAATATGTGGCTTCACTGCCAATTAAACATTTTTCTGATTACTATTATAATTTTCTATTATCATTAAGTACCTCAAATATGTATTATCATCTCTCTTTTCTAATTTATTTGAATTAATATAAATTTTTATTGTGATATTGCTATCAGGATTTAACTGTGTAGTTTTTTTGAGTCAAACTCATTGACCAATGATTCATGAGTAGTGGTTCACCGAACCCATCTCTCATGACCACTTAGAGATGGGTTCGGTGAACCACTACTCATGAATAATTGGTCAATGAGTTTGACTCAAAAAAATTACACAGTTAAATCCTGATAGCAAGATCACAATTTGACTTGCTGTAGAAAATATCTCCTACTTATCAATAAATTTTTATATTATGTCAATTCTATGTCGGTAGAATTGAACTAGCGGGTCATTTACACAACTGAACGGGTCCTTACGCATCTTTTTGTACTGGTCGACTAGTCACATTACTTTTCTGCTCAATACTTTTCTCTGTACTTCTTTTCTAGATGATGGTAGTACTTTACTGCGCACAAGTTTCCTTCTGTAATTCTGACGGTATTCAATTTCTCTCTTTTTCGCACAGCGTAGCACTTAAGAAATTCCAACAACTTCTTTCTCTGCATACTAATCAACGGTAGTCGTTTTCTGAAAATTTCGATCTTCTCCAAAAATTTCTACGTCTAATGGAATTTGCGAAGAAGACAATGTATCATCGAGCCTTATTCTGCTTAAAACATACTTTTCCGCATATTGTTGGATATTTTATTTCAGCTATGATTCTTTCCATCAATGCGTGGGAAG
This sequence comes from Chamaecyparis obtusa, assembly GCA_027943335.1. NCBI lineage: Eukaryota > Viridiplantae > Streptophyta > Pinopsida > Cupressales > Cupressaceae > Chamaecyparis > Chamaecyparis obtusa. Next base: position 48,545 of record BSBK01008237.1, on the reverse strand, counting down.
CTGCTTGTCGTTTGTCCTATGCGGCTAGTCACATATTTTCCATTTTTTTAGGGCAGGTGGTCTTTATGCAGCTGTTTAGCTTATTTTGGCTAGCAGCCACTTCTCCAACATTTTGTGGCGCGGGTGACCTCATGAATACTATAAATGAAAAAAGATGGAAAATTTTCTATGCACTACCTGTCATTTTTTTTAATATCAAGCTGCTCCTTATTTTGAGCCCCTCAATTTTTTTGACAGCTTATTTATTTTTTATAAGCAGCAACTTCTCCATGAAAATAGGATGAAAAATAGACTTAAAGCAGCCCCATAAGGACATGGGATTAGACTTGATTTTGTGTGTGAAAGCGCAATAGATCCAATAAAATTAATTAAATAAAATTGATTACAATTTATAATTTATATTATTAAAATAATTATAATTAAAAATAAAATTACTTATTGCTACATCTATAATTATATAAACAATATAATTATTATCAAATAGTTTTATAATTAATTAAAATACATTTAATAATTATAATACATTTATTAATATTAGAATTACATTTAGATATAAATTAAGATTAAAAACTAATATAATTATTATCAAATAGTTTTATAATTAATTAAAATACATTTAATAATTCTAATATATTTATTAATATTAGAATTACATTTAGATATAAATTAAAATTAATTATAAAAGTAAACGCTATTAGAATATATATATATATTTTTTAAGCAAAAGTGGTGTAACCACCATATTTTATTGATCTGGTTCAATAACTCCCCCGTGGAAGAACCAGTAAGAAACCCTGGGATCATAGTTATATACATGCATATATCCGAGGATATATAAATACATAAATATTACATATTTCGAGCAATATGTCAATATTTCTAATCTAGTTTTAGATCATACTCCAAAAAGCCTTCAAAAGTGCCCTAATGACAGCGACATGTACAATACACCGATTGTGTGAATTTTTCCTATGACAAAAACATTTTATACATCTAAACACCACCAAACTCCAAGCTAGTCGGATGTGTATTAAGGTCAGGGACTCGCAAAAGAGCTCACGGGCTACCAGACAAGACACAGGGAAGATGTGGATTTGACAGCTCCATGATGTCTAACACAACATTAACCTGAATGCTGACTTTGTTTGCCAAGTGAAACCCCAAATGCCTCTTCGAGAATCGAAGTGCATTTTCTGCAAATTGAGCATCTTGGGAACAGAGGGAGCGTTTAATACTTTCATAGATTAGAAAGCAATCATGATTTGAGAGCAGATCATGATGCGAAAACAATCCACCAACTAGCGCCAAACCATTCCATAGTTCATACTACTGAACAGCCCTCGAGAGCGCATTGTGAGCCAGCGAAGACACCAAAGACATTGACTGGGATAAGTCCATCACGTTGCAAATGCTCCACGAATGAGAGTCCAGTATGTTGAAGGACGTGGATGCCAGCAGGATAGTTTTTAATCTTCCCTGTCCACCATACTTCTTTCTACCGCAGGATTTCTCAATGCCTTGTCGCATGATCGCAAGGCTTCTCTCTCCTCTCTTGCGATCATGCGACCACACTCCTTTCTGCCTCTCTGCATTAAATGCCCCTGCTTCCGTCCACCTTTCGCACCTACCACTAGCTGTGCCTCATTCCTTGTCACATGATCGCATGGCTTCATTCCCACCCATGCGATCATGCGACCTCTCTGCTTGCCCAGCTCTTTTTGAACCGCAACCACCGATTTAAATGCAACTACCTAAAGCTTGCTTGGTTTTATTTTCTATATGTGAACCTACGATAATTTTGTGTGGGGCCCTCTCCTTTCACCTTTTCGCATGATCGCATAACCCTTATTTGGTTTATGCGATCATGCGACAGCCTCAAATATTTTGCACTGCCTAATGTTTTTGGCCAGGCTCTTTTTCCTTATGCGATAACTTTTGCTAATGTACCAAAGCGCGTGGGTCCCCTCTATTGCTCTTGTCACATGATCACATGAGCATTATTTTCTTCATGCGATCATGCGACCAGCCCATTTTTCATCCGCCAACTACTGTATTAAATGCAGTATATTTTATATTCCTTTTTCTCTAACATTTCTCTCGTTCGGATGTAATCCAGAGCATTTCGAGAACTTTCTATAGGAAGAATATTTTGTAAACAAAAGGAATGTTTTGTAGTTTAGTCATATACAGAAATATAGATGATATTCTAAGCATTGGCAGCTCTGGGCACAGTCTGTAAATCAAAAAATTTGGCATTAATATATACTCTATTTAATCTGTTCTGTTATCCAGCATTGTAATGTGTGTATCTTCCTCCATCAAATTGCTCTCTTCCCCAACAACCAATTGAATTGCATCCCTTATTGCTTGCGACTAGCATATAAACATTGATGAAAATGAGCCCTCATCAATGTGAGATGGCAGAGCCTCTTCCAAAAGTTCCAATCGCATCCTAACTCTGTAATTTTTGGGTATGACTTCATGGTGATAGCAGGCACACTGTCTGCATTACATCACCTGACTAACCTGCAAATCCATTGGCTCCCAGCTTGTAACTTGACAATGAGTGATGGATATGATCAAAAGCCCACATATTTGTAGCTGTAATAAATTGCCAAGTACAGCCAAAATAAAATCAGGATATCCCAAGTGTGAGCGAGATTATGCATAAGTTTCAATGTCATTTTTGGAACTTGGGATTCTGCCAATAGTACACTGATTAAACTTTCTCAACCACAAACACATGTGTGCCGATGAACTTGCAGATGGGGAAATAGATATGCCTGCACAAATGATACACAAGCAAGTTGTGTTTTTATTAAAAGTTATTAAAATTTATATCTACTATGTACTTCTCACATGCCAAATACTATGGCATATGAAAATTGTCCGCGCCTTCCATTAAACACACAAATGGAATTGTACTTGGGGCAAATACATAAACTGTTTATGCATACATCTGTTAAAGAACAAACTTCACATCCGGACATTTCAGGCATCAATTGCACATGACACTATTTCTCGACTATAGATTTCCTTCAACTTGGCATCGTGATTAATAATTGAATCATCATTAATAGCCACCAGTTCATACCCATCACAACCTTTGTTTGCCAAATGGTCTGCTAGTCTATTACCCTCTCTAAGCATGTGAGAGATCTGAACTTCTTGAAATGAATCCAGTAACAGCCAAATCTGCTGAAGGATGTATGATAGTTTCCAGTTATGGGATATTCTGCTTATACATGCTGATATAATCACTATTGAATCTCCCTCTATTTGAATCTATTGGAAGCCTCCATTTTTTGCTAATATTAGACCTTCTAATAATGCCTTGGCCTCAGCTATATTGTTTGTGCCATCAGGAAGCATGCAGCATTTTACTGCTAGTAATATTCCTTGAAAATTCTGGATACAAATTCCCACCCCTGATTTACCTAGATTCCCTCTTGAGGAGCCATCGAAGTTAATCTTGCTAAACCCTTTGGATGGTGGCATCCACTTAATCCCTTCTCTGTCTAGCATTTTATTTGGTTTTGGTTGATAACACCAACCAAAGGGAGCATGTATTTGTTTCCACTCACAATATAAATGAGTCCCATGATGTCATAATTAGATTATGTTTAAGCTTATTATGACTAGCATTAACTAGTTCTGATATCGATCTTTCTATTTGAGCTGTGACCACTTGAATTGTCGAAAATTATCTGTGAAAGATTCTTTTATTTCTCTCCCACCAAATTTCCCAAACCACTATTGCTGGAGTGCACTTCCAAATTGCTGAAAAAAGGGAGGATGAATATAGTTGTGGCCATGAGTCAAACATGTCCCTTAGCTTGCATGGAAGAGGAGTTGGATATTGTAACTTTCTAAGGACAAAATCCCAGCATTCTTGAGCAAATTCACATTTTAAGAATAGGTGGTCTGTGTCTTCTTGATGATTATCACAATGCAGACAATTAAAAGGCTAAGCTATATTAAGTCTTTGAAGCCGCTCACTTGTTAATGCCCTATTATTCAAAGCTAGCCAAGAAAAGCATCCTACTTTTGGTAATGTTAGATTATTCTAGTAGAAGGAATAAGCACGGGATGGTTGCTTGGTTGCGTCTCTTTGTTGAATAAGTTTATATCCATCTTTAATATTAAAATTCCCATCTGCCCCCGGTGCCCAAATCAAATTATCCTCCAAGCTTGATAAGTAGATCAATCTTTGAGACAAGATTTTCTGAAATAATTGAATCTGTTGTGGTGAGAGAGGTAGCTCTTGGGGGTCTTTCCAAATTACTTTCCATGAGTGCAGGCATATAGCAGATACATATCCAATTAAGTGAATACCCCAAACATTTTCTGCTATAGAGATAATATCCTCCATTCCAATGTCATTTTTACTAATCAAAGGTGGTGCCCCACTCCATGAGTCACGCCAAAACTTGACTGATTAACCATTATTGACTTCCCATGTAATATACTTGCATATTAAATCTCTGGAAGAGATCATGAAGTCCCAAATGGCTGACCCTTTAGGGGGGTCAGACACTGATATAATTCTAGTTGGGTTAGAATCATCTAAGTACTTGGCTTGCATAATTTGGCACCAAATATTATGTGGCTTAGAATACATTTTCCATACTAATTTGCCCCCAAATGCTATGTTCCACTTTTGTAGATCATGAATCCCTGCCCCACCCAACTACTTAACTTGTGCCAATTTCTCTATCGAGACTAAAGGGATTTTCTTTACTCCGTTCATGTTCCTAGTCCATAGAAAATCTCTAATCAGTTTCTAAATTTTTTGAATGACCGACATAGGAGCCTTGAGGATTGATAAGTAATAATTGGGGATTGCTGAGAGAACTATTTTGATTAAAAGTATTCTACCTGAGAGAGACAGCCACCTTGCTTTCCATGCAACCACCCTGACTTTAATCCTTTCGATGATTGGTGTCCAATAATTGATTTTATTTGCCCCTGTGAAAAATGGGATACCAAGGTAGACTGATGGAAGGAAATCCACTGAAAATCCAAGAAGGTTAACAATTTTATTAGATACAATTAGATTTGTATTAAACAGATATATCTTGGATTTGAGAGGATTAACTCTTTGATTTGATGCTATAGTATACAGGTCCAAGGTTTCTTTGATTTGCCTGGCCTCCCTGATGTTTGATGTACCAAATAATAATGTATCATCAGTGAAAAGTGAGTGAGTCACTGAAATATTTTTTTGACCAATTTGCACACCCAGCCACTTGCCTGATGCTTTCTTCCGAAGTATGAACCTACTAAATGTCTTTGCCATTAAAATGAATAAGACTGGTGATAAAGGATCCCCCTGCCTAACTCCTTGTGTAGATGAAAAATAACCCGTCGAAACACCATTTATCAAAACTGAAAAAGATGCACTCGAAACACAAGCTTTTACCCATTTACACCAACTTCTTGAAAATCCAAATTTTTGTAGGACCTTAATGAGGAAATCCTAGCTAACTCTGTCATATGCTTTCATCATGTCCAGTTTAATAATGAAATGCACTGATTTACTATTGTGGATAGAATGAAGAACTTCATGAGCCACTAGAGCTCCTTCCATTGTCTCTCTACCTGGAACGAAGCCCCCTTGTGGATGCGAGAAAATCTTAGGGATAAGGTATTGCATCCTTAAATAAATAGCCTTTGTGATGATTTTATAGATAGTATTGCATAAGGATGTCGGTTGGAAGTCTGTAAATGTCTTTGGATTTTGCACTTTTGGAATAATGGCTTTATTAGTGGTGTTGAAGTTTTTCAACATGGTCTTGCTGGTCCTTGATTCTTCTATAGCATCCAATAATTCCCATCCAATCCAGTCCCAGCATACTTGAAAGAATAGAGCAGTAAAGCCATCTGGGCCTGGGGCTTTGTCCGGAGGCAAGGAACAGACCACTTTTTTAAATTTTTGAATGGTAAATGGAGCCATGAGTTTTAAATTTTCCACTGTTGAAATCATGTTGGGGATTGCCTCTAGCAGTTCCTCCATTGAAGGTGGCAATGGACAAGCAATGGCAGGAGGGGCTAACAAATTTTGAAAAAATATGACCCCTTCATCTTGTATGCTTTGAGGTTCTGACAATAAGATGCCATTGTCAGCTTTGGTTATAGAGAGAATACGATTGCTCGCTGTTTTTAGTTTAGCTGACGCATGAAAGTATTTTGTATTTCTATCCCCCTCTTTTAGCCAAAGTTCTCTTGACTTCTGCCTCCAGTATTCCTCTTCTCTACTGCATATTTCCTCCCACTCTTGTACTAGACTTTTCTGAGTAGCGAAGGAGTCATTATTCATCCCTTTTTTATAATAGTGTTATATATGTCCTCTAATTTGGCCTTGACTATTTCTTTCTCTTTAAAAATATTCTTAAATATCATCTCATTCCATTTCTTGATCCATTGTTTGGTAAGCTTCATCTTGTGTGCAAACTGGTACATTTTAGTTCCATCTATTGCGGGCACTAAATTCCAACAATGCTTAAGTGAATTCAAAAAACTTGGGTGGCGTAACCACATTCTTTCAAACTTGAATGATGGTCTATGTTGGAAATCTTGTTTTGTTACTATCATGTACAAATGTAGACAAATTGGGAAATGATCTGAACCTAGTTGTGGTAGAATTTCTGAGTGAAATGTAACATTGACTAATTTCCAGCATTGGGAGAGGAGAAATCTGTCTAATCTGATCACTATTTGAGAGAAGTCTGCCCTTTTGTTCATCCATGTAAATGACCCATTTGATGGCACAACATCCATTAGGCCATTATCTTCAACAAAATTTGCAAAGTCCTGAATTGTCCACATTGGTGGACAAATTCCACCCATTTTTTCTGACAGTTTTAAAATGGCATTAAAATCCCCCCCCCATTATGATATGCGTGTCTGATTGAAGTTGTAAAAACTGAGTAATCTCTGACCACAATCTCAATTTGTCTTGGGTTGCTGTGGGCCCATAAACATTAAACAATAATATTTTAGTATCAAAACATTCCAATCTGATGGCTTGCCAATTGTCTTTCTTCTCAATAATTTGGACTTGAAAAAGATTAGTATCCCAGAGGATAGCCAGCCCCCCTGATGCACCTATCACCGGACTATGAACAACATTCCATTTTGTCCATTTCCCAATAGTTTTGTTAAAAACCTTATCTGACATCTTTGTTTCTTGAAGTAGTATAATATCCACTTTTATAGAATCAATTTCTAGCTTGATTCTATTTCTTTTGTCAAAGGCATTGAGTCCTCTGACATTCCAAGATGCTATCTTCATTGCTAACAAGGAGAACCTTTTGTTCTCCTCGTCAATCTTTTGGAAGGTGTGAACTTCCCATCCAGTGTTGATTGAATTCTAGCTTCAATTTCTTCTTTGACTATAGTTCTTTTAGGCTTTCTACCTCTTTTTTTTGGTGAAGCCTTGGCTTGTGCTTGATGTAATGGTGATTGCTCAATTGATAGCGACATATTAGGGTCAAAAGCCATAGGACCTGCTCCTACAACACAAGTGGTATTGTTTGGGCCATCACATATTTCCTGATTAGTCCCATCAATAGCCAAATCTAGATCAGCATGCAATCCCTGGTCATATCCTACTAGGTTTTCCTCTGATGTAGGAAATGTGTTACTCTGTATCCATTCTACAATGCGGGAGTGAATAGTCTCCTCTGATTCAAATGGAGGCACCAACATACTAGCTGCATTCCTGTAGTCTTTATTATGGTCGACAGATATAGCTTCTCTCTACCCATTAACTCTCCCCTTAGATTGACTGGTAGAATCTGAAGAAGAAGAGCCTTTAGAATCCGTACTGAGCTCATTACCACTCGAGCCTTATTGTTGTCACTTTGCTGGTGCATGTTTAGAATCTGATGCTCTTCAAGCGGTTGCATATTCTCTTCTACTGGAATAGTGGTAAAACCATCACTTAGGCATTTATGTTGATCTTGTTTGTTGTACACACCTTCATACTAAAGGATCCCCTCTTCTTCTGCTATTTCATATATTATTTTGGTAGCTAGGTCTGTCAATAACTCTTCTAAAATTTTCCTAGCTCGCAGATTTACCAACACCTCTTTATCAAACACATCATTTATAATTGGATTTGTAGAAGGAGAATCTGAAAACATTAAGTGTTGTCCTATGTCATCCTGACTGAAACTTGAGTCTTCTGATTTACTCCAATCTAATAAGGCAGGCTACTTGGAGGCACTCAAGAACACCATAATGATACTTATAGCCCAATAAAAGTAGATAGAAGCTTCATATGGGTAAATCTTGTTAGGCAGCACTTCAATAGAGTATGGTGAAGAAGATTTCAATTTCGCTTGTCGAGGGATATGTGATATGGAGCACTGGAAAGGATTTGTACAAAAGTTATCACATACCCTCAATTGGGTTAATGGCTGGGACTGGAAATGAGTTGTGAAATGCCCTAATTGATGTTGATATAACATGATAGTCTCCTCATTTTGAAGATGAATTTTATGATCCCACTTCGCCCATTTGGATTTTAGGGAAATACATTTTGGCAATTCAGAAGTCCCATCATGAAGGATACACACTCTAACTTCTCAGTGCGACACCTCAAATGGTATTAGGTCATGCTTAGCAAAGATACCAAGCTGATTAGCAATGATTTCTACTATGTCTAGATCTCTGAATTCTAAAGGCAAGTTTGGCAAGGCAATCCAAATGGGGAAGAAAAGTGGAGCTCTATCTTGTAGTTTTAGATTAGGGGTCCATACTGTAGTAAAGAGTCCAACTCCTTTGCAGAACCAACTTTTGATCTTGTGTATCCCATCCCTCATAACAGAGTTTTCAAATTTAGCAAGAAAATAACCCAACTCAATATTTAACCAAAAAACATCAATTAACCCTGGCCAATTGTCAAAGGCCCAAATTTTAATATCATCAATACATAAGCATGTTCTCGAAAACGTACCTATTAATGCTATATTTTAGAGATGATGAATTTGATCTTGAAGCAGATGATCTGGAAAGGATATTGATGTATAATCACGAGTCTCAGTCCCCTGATGAGTTGCCTTATGAAGAGTGCTTTGCTTAATCTGCCAAACTTGAATAGGTTGCTTAGGATTGAAAGGGGCTCTATTTGTTGTGACCTGATGAGATTGCCCAGTATGTTGATTTGATATCTGCTTCATAACCCTCAAATCTCCCTATTTTTTAGTGGGCCCTTGATTATACTGTATGGCTACAGGCGATCCCGGTGGTGTGCCTTCACAAATGTCCAGTATTTCTTGCTTGTGGAAGCACCGATATCTACCCTGAGCTCTTTGTCTTGGAAAGAAGAGATTACCTCCCACCTCATGAATAGAATGTGCATTGTTAAAAGGGGCTTTGAGATGTTGTACTGCCTTATTGAAACCCTCCTTCCTTTGCAACCCAGACTGGGGCTTTACTGGTGCATTAATGAATCTAGGATTCACAAAAAAAGGCTTGGCCGGTTGGACTATTACTTTTCCACTAAATATTTTCATTATGTCATTAGGATCAAAATGGGTAGCAGTATTTCCCTTCACCCAATTTTTATGTGCAAACAGGACCGATTGAAAATGTGGAGGGCGAGAGGGCTGACAGGAAACGTTACCATAGTGTGACAAATCTTGTTGCAGTTGGTACTGATCAAACACCTGCTTCTGTGATGGAAGCTGCTGCCTGGCCCCATATGGATATCATTGTCTGCCTTCCCCTCCATCGAATCCGCTGAACTCTATGCTGGATACTCCCCTCTTCCCTGCATGATTGCAAGGCATTTTTTACCTCTTGCGATCATGCGACCTTGATCATGGGAGTGGCTATTTTCTGGATATCATTGTCTGCCTTCCCCTCCATCGAATCCGATGGACTCTCTGTTGGATACTCCCCTCTTCCCCGCATGATCGCATGGTATTTTTTTACCGCTTGCGATCATGCGACCGTTTTGAAATTTCATTTCTCTCATCCTTTCTAACGCTATTAGAATATTATTTTAAAGATTTTAATTATTATGATTCATATATAAAGATTCTTATAATTACATTATAATATTGAATTTAATTAATTTTCTTGATTTTTATTTTTATTAAATAACTATTAATTAAAACAAATTTAGTATTTATAATAAACTAGACTTAAGCAATTGCATGGGGACATGGGGTTATACTTGATTTTGTGTGTGAAAGCGTAATAGATCCAATCAAACTGCGAGAGAGCTATTATAAATTTTCTAAGAATAATCAATTTCCACACTTGTAATGCTATTGCATTTTTTTATGATGGAAGCTCATGAATTCTACGTGCCCCCTACTTCAACATTTTTTTGATATAGTAAAATATCATTGAAACCTTAATGAGGTCTTGGGAATATATTTAAAAAATAGAAAAAATAAGTCTTTAAAATTTGTATATAAGTATATAGTTACTGTATTTATATTTAAAAAATACTATATAAAATAGGTCAAGTGACATCATTACGTAGGCAGTTATTTTATTTGTTCATTATTTTATTAAAAAGTTAACAAACATTTTATTGTGTTATTGTTATTCTAAATTAACAAATCAAATTGCTTTATCATAATCCTAACATTAGCTTTAGCCCTATTTGAACCCTAATCCTAATGTATTAACTATCATTATAACTAAACTATAATCATAATTATAACTCTAAATGTTATCTAATTGAACCATAATGTAACTATAAATAATACCCTAATTGAATTATATTTATTATATTTTATATTATTATATAGGAACATATTAGTATATTTATATTATATTATCCTTAGCTATACATAATTTTTTTTTTATCACAATATTCATTATATTTATTCTTTTATTTTTTGATAGATCAACTACAAACAAGGGGTCTACTCCTATTTATATTGATTTAAAAAATATTTTTATGAAGTTTTGGTATGTAATTACCACCATTGCAATCCCCTAAAAATTGCAAAGTGGAGATCTCTCTCTCTCTCTCTCTCTCTCGTTAGAGTTGTTAGAGATTGTTGGAATTACATGCATATATGTCTTGTCATTGATGTCAACATATTTCTTTTTTTGAGTCAGTGTTCCTGTGAAGTTTAGCAAGTTGTTTGGTTTGGTGTAGTCAGTGTGTTGATAGATCAGAATCTATGGATGCGTAAGTTATGTTGAGGGATGTCGGTACTTGATCTATGCCAACTTTTAGAGGTTCACATGCAGATTTCAGTGAGTTATGGGTTTCTAGGTTGTGACTGGTGTTTTGGACATTCGGTAGTGACAATGTGACAGTATTTGGTTTTGTGGTGCTTTGCATTGCAATATTTTGTTATGTGGATCTATGTAGTGTGTTTGGAACATTAATGTGTGTCATCAAAAATTGGTTCATGATTTGGAGGTGTTGGCTCTTTTCCTTGCAGGACCAAGCTTGAATCAAATAGTTGGGCTTAAAACACTAGTTAGGCACTCAAGCTTGACAAGAAAAACAAACCAATTGATGAGGATAGAGAGAAATCCTCCTTCTTCTTTGAGCTCCACATTCACTCAGGCGGGTATTGCTTTCTCTGCACATTCAAGACACCTCATGACAAACCAAAGGCCTGCAGATAGATTAATGTGGAATAGAAATCAATCTCTTATAGGTATCTTGTACCCCAATGATAGAAAGTCTCATGCAATATCCCTACTTGCATGGAATGAGACTGAAAGCTAGAGACCTATACTAACAACAAGAAAGGGAAAGGGTGGGACAGAAAGGAAATGATTTTAAAAGGAGTTTGAAGGGACCCCTGAGATACCCTAAGTCTCTGATAGACCGGTGCCTTGTCCAATGGGCCACAGAGTCAAATACCCTATTGCAAAAGATAGCTATGAAACAAGAACACAATATGCTCAATGTGTTGATACCTGACATCAATCACACACCATGACCAAACCATACATTACCAAACCACCTGTGCATTCAAGCATGCTATTATCCATCAAAGGATTTTGACCCTCCCCTTAGAAGAGACCTATAAAAAGATAATACATTGACCAACATCCACTAGAAGACAAGCATGACCTATCTTTGATATCTTAGCTCATACATGCATAAACACTAACCCTGAACCAGTTACCTCTGCGAAGATAACTCCACTTGCAAACACGTAGGCAATGCAAATAGCCAAATCAAACACCCTTGATGTATATTAATGCATTCGGAATTCAAATGGAGATAGCTTAGTAACAGTAAGAACAAATTGAGTTCTCATACATAAGACAAATCTGCCTACAATATGTATCATATTCTCTGAACCAGCAAGGAGAGAAGAACACTCTATACGCAGAGAGAAGGAGAAATCTACAGGAAAAAGACCCTTCACTTGGAACCAATTCTCCTCAAAATTTGCAGAAGAAGGAACCCTTACAAAGTTAAAAACTCAACTACTTATACCACTAGCTGCCTTGGAATTCTCTAGGAGAATGCAACAAGCTTAGGGACAGCTAGGGCTAGGGTTTCAATAAAATTTTGAAAACACTGCTGGAGGGAAAACTAGCACCAATCTGTCAGCAACAAGAATGATCTTCGCACTTGAGAAGAATCTCTGAGAAGGACAGGAAGATCATAAATTTACCATACAAACCATACTGATTAGATCATCAAAACACCTTGAGCCAACAAAACTGCCCATCACCACATGACACAAATCCCTGCAAACCCTCAAGGCACCCTGGACCACACTGGAATGGTGGAGAAGTTCAATTTCACCAACTCAAGCCCTTTCTGTCATCAATTTTAGTCCTTACTGGTTGCTGGAAATGTCTCTGAGATTCAAATTCAAACTCCAACAGCTAAGTCTTGGTGCTAGCAGCAAATCGGCGGTCCTGATTTGATCGAAGATCGGCAATTAAGTCCCAACCATAGATTTCTCATCTTCCCCGGGCTTTGCAATTCTAACTCATCAGATACCCCAGGTCAACATTCCGTGAACTGGCAACAAGGTAAAATGCAAGTCACGGAATGAAATACTTAACTCCAGTTAAATCCCACGAACACACAACTGCTCATGTTGAAAAAGAACTTTAAGTCATCTGGCAAACTAGTGACAAAGGAACTTTCACCAATTCACGGAAAATACCCTGCCTCTGCTAAAAATCTAGTGACCCCGCGACCACTCATTCGCCAAGTCGCCAGACCAACTAGCGAACCACCAAATCATCTTGCGAACTAGTGACAAGAAGGAAATATATCGGCACCGCTAGATCTTTATCCACTCTGCCATTAACTCCGCAATTGTGACGCATGACACCACCTATCACCACGCCACAGACCTAGGCCCGCCATACACCACATGTCACACTAGAAACCAACTGGAACCCAGTACGTCACCATCTCCCACCGAGCCCCAACACCACGTGGCACCTGGTCACATGATCGCAAGCCGTGGAAATGGCCCTTGCAATCATGTGATGAGGCCATAAGACCGCAACATCACCACCTGCCAGCCAATAGAAAACTGCCACCACATCTGAAAGATGCCTCACCTCACCACTTGCTAATGGGCCCCAAGGACACATGGCAAGCGGTCGCATGATTGCATAGCCAAAAATTGGGCTATGCGACCATGTGACAACCAATCACAAGCTGCCACATGATCGCTGCTAGGACAATGAAACATCAAACATCAACTGCGAAGAGCCGGGACCCACGCAGATAGATGGCAAGCGGTCGCATGATCGCATGTCAGAAAAGTCTGACATGTGGCCATGCGACAGCGAATAAGGACATGCCATCTGTCCCCCCTCTGACACTAGGCCCACTTCACCGAAGCAACACTTGGAACAAATAAAATCAACGGCAAGCGCATGATTGCATGGGGAAAGAATATTCCATGCGATCACACGTCGACCATTGATTTCCTTCCTTTGCCACTTGAAGAATCGAGCCCACTAACCGCTAGGCATTCAGTGACTATGTGAAAAACCACTCACCAAGTCATGAGATGCTAGCTGCTAACCACCAGAAGAGAAGAGATCACGCGACTACACAGTCGCCAGGTCGCTAGAAGAAGACCTAACCACTAGACAGCCGAACATAATGAAAAGCTAGGACCACGTGGACAGGTGGCAGGCGGTCGCATGATTGCATGTCAGAAAAGTCTGACATGCAGCCATGCAACAGCCAATCAGGAAGAGCATTTTGAAGGCCCGGGCCCACCTGTCATCACATTTGCACACTTAAGGAAAGCTGACAGACAGGGAACTGTGAGGTCGAAAATACACAAAGTTTTCACAACAGCAAAGGATAAAAAATACACAAGGTTTTTGACATTGACACAAAGGCAAACAAGGATGCAAAAACATCGAGGAGTTTAGGCAAGCCAAAAAGGTCAAAAACATCATGGATTTTTCAAAAACATAGTGGGTTTTCGACACTTAGGCAGATTTTTAAATTTTGTTTCCCCGCAGACCTTAGAACTTGAATATCTTTCTAGATCTTTCCAATTTAGCACATGAAACCTGGACCAGAGCAAGGTGACAACATGGAGAACATAGGGCAAGAGGCAATGAAGAACACTTGCAAGGAAAATAGGCCATACTCATAAGATTTTGCTATGACAGAAACATGGCCTAACAGTGGCTCTAGTTGGGGATGCATGCCTCTTGCAGGCATGGCAAGAATTCAGATCTCTGGGAAAGTAGACCACCAACTGGAAAAAAAGGTAGGGACCTCAAAAAATGTAGGGAATAGGAAAGCACACAACAGGAAGGGGAAAGATATTTACAAAATGTACATTTTATACAGAAATCTGTAACAACAAACAAGAGTTAGTTCTTGCCTCTGTCAAAAACTTGATTTTCATTCCTTCCTTTATGAGGCACACTGGATATTTTATTTTCATTTGTCTCCATAGGCCTGTCAACATGTTCAACCAGCATATCAGGAAGAACAAAGTAGCTTTCTTCATAGTGCATGTAAAATTTTTTGGCACTCTCTCCATCCTGCTCACTATGAAAGTATGATTCAGTATGCCAATGGTCAACACCTCTATACTAAAATTGATCTTCACCTGCTGACACATGCATGCTATCAACTGGAAACACAAAAGCCTCATACTCTGCCTGTAGAAAGGCCTCATCTAGATCTTGTCTTTGCATTTCTACAGGTGTAACCGGCTGGACCTCAAAAGAATAGTCAGATTAATACCCACAGATGGAGAATGAACACCTTGAATCAATTGGATCTAAAACCTCCACATGCTTCTCAAACAAAGGATTGACAACTTCATGAAATACACCTTGTTGAACATCATGACAAAAAATGGGCTGGGAATCAAATTCTTCATTATATAAAGCATTGGAAAACACCTTAAAATCAACACCCATCTCAACCTCATGGAGGCTCATAGCACAAAAAAAAAAATTAGAGTCACACGAAGACTCACTGATATCATACTCAATTATTTTTTCTTTATCTTCATACCCTAAGGATGAATCATCCTCAGCATCTTCACTATCCAAAGAATGTTCACTTCCATCATCACTTTCCTCTTCCCATGTTGCATCTGACTCATAAGAAGACACCACACCCTCACTGTCTTCATCACTCTCAACATCAGTACTTAAGGACATGACCCTAAGTGCATCCTCAAGCCCAAGGCTATCATCACTAAGTATCCAATCCCTGACACACATGTAATGCTCTTCCCACAAAGCATCTGACCAACTGGTTGACTCATGAAAATAGAGCTCCAAGAATAAACCAATGAACTCAGATTCAGGAAACTCAACATCCTCAAGAAGCTCATCATACACCTCACAAAATCTATCATAGAACAGAGAAATGGATAGATCCTTTCTACTTCCCACTTTTAATCTTACTAATCTCATGTAATCCCTAAGGATGCCCTGTTCTAATAATGCAATCTTATTATTTAATCTATCCATTACAACTAATGCAATACTTCCATAAAATTCTGCCAAACTGCAGCTGATAACTTGAAGTATGCTAACCTCTAATCACATCTTACTCCTTTCTTTGTGCTTGACCACTTAATAAGGAGACATTTAAAACTTGAAAAATACCTAGGAATTCTGTAGCAAGAACCTTGCTTGTTGATTGGAAGGTAAGGCAGATCTAGAGCTCACCATTCAGCTCCATCAAGTTCTTTCTTTGTAGAGTCACCACCTCCCTGAAGAGGAAAGAATATTCTTTGTCTCTGCTCCCAACCAACATAAAACTACACCAGGTAACATGCACTGTCTGTCAGGAAATACACTGATCAAACAGAGAACTCAGAGTCGCCACTCAACACGCAGTGAGAAGATATAGTCAATGATTTTTGTTTATCTGACTCTGTTCTAGACTCTCCCCAGCAGAGTCACCATTTTGTTGGTGACTCGGATGGGCAAACCAATTTGGTCAAAAGATATGATATTGTAAAATTTGTTACCATAACCAGAGCTCGTCAATAGGTTTTCTTTATGTTCTCCCCAGCAGAGTTGCCATTTTGTTGGCTCTTTTCTTTGCAGGACCAAGCTTGAATCAAATAGTTGGGCTTAAAACACTGGTTAGGCACTCAAGCTTGACAAGAAAAACAAACCAATTGATGAGGATAGAGAGAAATCCTCCTTCTTCTTTGAGCTCCACATTCACTCAGATGGGTATTGCCTTATCTGCACATTCAAGACACCTCATGACAAACCAAAAGCCTGTAGACAGACTAATGTAGAATAGCAATCAATCTCCTATAGGTATCTTGTACCCCAATGATAGAAAGTCTCATGCAATAGCCCTACTTGCATGGAATGAGACTGAAAGCTAGAGACCTATACTAACAGCAAGAAAGGGAAAGGGTGGGATAGAAAGGAAATGATTTTAAAAGGAGTTTGAAGGGACCCCTGAGATACCCTAAGTCTTTGATAGACTAGTGCCTTGTACAATGGGCCACAGAGTCAAATACCATACTGCAAGAGACAGCTATAAAACAAGAACACAATATGCTCAATGTGTTGATGCCTGACATCAATCACACACCATGACCAAACCATACATTACCAAACCACTTGTGCATTCAAGCATGCTATTATCCATCAAAGGATTTTGACCCTCCCCTTAGAAGAGACCTATAAATAGATAATACATTGAACAACATCCACTAGAAGACAAGCATGACCTATCTTTTATATCTCAGCTCATACATGCATAAACACTAACCCTGAACCAGTTACCTCTACGAAGGTAACTCCACTTGCAAACACATAGGCAATGAAAATAGACAAATCAAACACCCTTGATGTATGATTAATGCATTCAAAATTCAAATGGAGATAGCTTAGTAACAGTAAGAAGAAATCGAGTTCTCATAAATAAGACAAATCTGCCTACAATATGTATCATATTCTCTGAACCAGCAAGGAGAGAAGAACACTCTATATGTAGAGAGAAGGAGAAATCTACAGGAAAAAGACCCTTCACTTGGAACCAATTCTCCTCAAAATTTGCAGAAGAAGGAACCCTTACAAAGTCAAAAACTTGACTACTTATACCACTAGCTTCCTTGGAATTCTCTAGGAGAATGCAACAAGCTTAGGGACAGCTAGGGCTAGGGTTTCAACAAAATTTTGAAAACACTGCTGGAGGGAAAACTAGCACCAATCTGTCAGCAACAAGAATGATCTTCACACTTGAGAAGAATCTTTGAGAAGGACAGGAAGATCATAAATTTACCATGAAAACCATACTGATCAGATTATCAAAACACCTCAAGCCAACAAAACTGCCCATCACCACATGGCACAAATCCCTGCAAACCCTCAAGGCACCCTGGACCACACTGGAATGGTAGAGAAGTTTAATTTCACCAACTCAGGCCCTTCTTGTCATCAATTTCAGTCCTTACTAGTCACTGGAAACATCTCTAAGATTCAAATTCAAACTCCAAAGGTTAAGTCTTGGCGCCAATAGCGAATCAACGGTCCTGATTCGATCAGAGATCGGCAATTAAGTCCCAACCGTAGATTTCTCATCTTCCCCAGGCTTCGCAACTCTAGCTCATCAGATACCCCGGGTCAACATTCCGCGAACTGGTGATAAGGTAAAATCCTAGTCGCGGAATGAAATACTTAACTCCAGTTAAATCCTATGAACACATGACTGCTCATGTTGAAAAAGCACTTTATGTCATCTGGCGAACTGGTGAGAAAGGAACTTTTGCCAATTCACGAAAAACACCCTGCCTCCGCTAAAACTCTAGCGACCCCATGATCACTCATTCACCAAGTTGCCAGACCAACTAGTGAACCGCCAAATCATCTTGCGAACTAGTGACAAGAAGGAAATATATCAGCACCGCTAGATCTTTATCCACTCTGCCATTAACTCCACAACTACGATGCATGACGCCACCTGTCGCGACACCATAGACCTGCTCCCACCATACGCCACATGTCACACTGAAAACCAACCAGAACCCAACACATCACCATCTCCCACTGGTCCCCAACACCACGTGGCACCTGGTCACATGATCGCAAGCAGTGGAAATGGCCCTTGCAATCATGCGACAAGGCCATAAGACCGCAACATCACCACCCGTCGGCCAATAGAAAACTACCACCGCATCTAAAAGATGCCTCACCTCACCACCTACTAACGGGCCCCAAGGACATGTGGTAAGCAGTCGCATGATCACATAGCCAAAAACTGGGCAATGCGACCATGTGACAGCCAATCACAAGCTGCCACATGATCACCGCTAAGACCACAGAACATCAAACATCAACTGCGAAGAGCCAGGACCCATGCGGATAGATGGAAAGTGGTCACATGATCGCATGTCAGAAAAGTCTGACATGCAGCCATGTGAGAGCCAAGAAGGACACGCCATGTGTCCCCCTTTGACACCATGCCTACTTCACCGAAGCAACACCTGGAACAAATAAAATTGATGGTAGGCGCATGATCACATGGGGAAAGAATATTCCATGCGATCACACGCCAATCGTTGATTTCCTTCCTCTAAAAACTACCAAGAATTCAGTGACTATGCGACAAACTGCTCGCCAAGTCATGAGATGCTAGCCACTAACCGCCTGAAGAGAAGAGATCACGTGACTACATAGTCACCAGGTCACCAGAAGAAGACCTAATCGCCAGATAGCCAAACATACTGAAAAGCTAGGACCATGTGGATAGGTGGCAGGCGGTCGCATGATCGCATGTCAGAAAATTTTGACATGCGGCCATGCAACAGCCAATCAGGAAGAGCATTTTGAAGGCCCGGGCCCACCTGTCATCGCACTTGTGCACTTAAGGAAAGCCGGTAGACAGGGAATTGGGAGGTTGAAAACACACAAAGTTTTCACAACAGCAAAGGATAAAAAACACACAAGGTTTTTGACATTGACACAAAGGCAAACAAGGATGCGAAAACATCAAGGAGTTTATGCAAGCCAAAAAGGTTGAAAACATCATGGATTTTTCAAAAACATAGTGGGTTTTCGACACTTAGGCAGAGTTTTAAATTTTGTTTCCCCGTAGACCTTAGAACTTGAATATCTTTCTGGATCTTTCTAATTTAGCACGTGAAACCTGGACCAGAGCAAGGTGACAACATGGAGAACACAGGGCAGGAGGCAATGAAGAACACTTTCAAGGAAAATAGGCCATACTCATAAGATTTTGCTATGACAGAAACATGGCCTAACAGGAGGTTCGCAAACTATTTTTAGGATTGACAGTTGTTGTTGACAGTGTTCTTGAGGTTTGATATGATGATGATGATGATTTTAGATATTTGAGCTTATGTGGATATTCTTGTGGTGATTCATGATGCTTTTGGATGTTTTTAGATCATGCTCCTATTGTGTTGCTAGTTCACATTGAGTGTTGTGCTCACATTTGGTGATTTTTGGTTGGTGAGTTCATGTTCTTTATGATCTTGGTTGAATTGATGTTGTAGTGTGTTGCAGATGTTTGAGGTATGATTTTTAGATGTTTAGCATGTTCGAGGATGGTGTTATTGGTATGTGCTATGTGTTAGTCGACATTCATTAGTTCACATTAAATATTTATAATTGAATCATTATATTTTTAATGTTTAGGTCTTTGGCTAACCTTGGAGAAAATAAGTTGATGAGATGTATAAATGCAATTGTATTCATATGTGGATTGTGTACAAATTTGCAAGAGTGTGTAGATGAGTTGATGAGATAGTAATGTGTGAATATTGAATATATCTTTTGAAGGCAAAGATATAGTGTGGAAAAGAATGTTGTGCTTCAATGGAACTAATCCAGGCATGTTGAAGATGCTATTGTCTAGTTCATGACTTGTGGATTGTAGTACACATTTTTTGTAAGGTAGTAAGCCTTCCCTTGTTGTATTTGAGTAGTGAGCTCTAGGCAATATGTCTAAATGCATGTGCATTCCCATTGTTATACTCCTGATAGGGTATAGTTAATTTAACAAAGTACATCATCTTGTGGGTGCTATCCCCACCGTGGTTTTTCCCCTATCATGGTTTCCACAAAACAAATCTTGGTGTTATGTGTTATTGATGTGTTGTGGTTGTGTGCTTCATTGTTCATTTATCAGATATAAAGTTTATGGTTAAAGTTTGTTAAGTTGCATGAGTTTGTGAGACTACTGGTTCACCCCCCCACCCATCTTAGTTTCCTTCTATCCCATTTCCATTAATTGGTATCAAAGCCCAGTTCCTCTTTGGGAAGCTTAATTACTTGAGATAATCAAGGATGGCAATATTTAAGAATGATAGTTTGAGATTTGATGACACAAACTACTCTCTATGGAAAGGTCACATTGAAAGACATTTGAGATGCATTGGTAAAGAATATTGGGAGATTGTTGAGATAGCACATGTTCCTCTTGCAAGTATTTCTACTATTACCCCTTATGAGAAGAAGAAGATTGAATATAATATCAAAGCTAAGGAAGCATTTTTGAGTGCCTTATTTGATACAAAGTACACAAATGATATGGATTGTAAGGTTGCACATGAGATTTGGAAGAACGCAGAGAATTTACATGAAGGTGATATCTATGTGAAGAAAGATAAGTTCCAAATTCTGAAAGAAAAGTATGAGACATTGAGGTTGAGTGAATATGAGAATATTACTTCTTGCACATGAAGAAAGTGAATGAAATTTTTTTTAGTATCAGATGTATAGGTGGATAGTTGGATGAAACAAAGATTGTTTAGACTAACATGTGCTTAGGTCCTTACCTCCTACCTACAAATACAAGGTTTTTGTTATTGAAGAGATCATGAATATGAAGTTAATGTGACAAGAGACGTGTTGATTGGTAAGTGATCTAATTTTGAAATGAGTGAATTTGCTAATGCCCTTCCTAAGGTTGAATATACATTCAGGACTACTAAGGATAAACAAAGATGTGATCCAAGAGAAATGTCTTC
Source organism: Chamaecyparis obtusa (assembly GCA_027943335.1). NCBI lineage: Eukaryota > Viridiplantae > Streptophyta > Pinopsida > Cupressales > Cupressaceae > Chamaecyparis > Chamaecyparis obtusa. Next base: position 27,123 of record BSBK01008237.1, on the reverse strand, counting down.
TAGAAGTACATCTAGATATGCAAAGGAGATGGAAGATATTGAAGAAGAAGTGATAAATCTTGAAGAACTTGAATCCCTTATTGCTAAGAGATTTCCTAAAGTTGTTGGTAAGTATAAAGGAAAGTTACCTCTTAAATGCATTTCTTGCAATAAGATTGGTTATTTTTCTTCAAGGTGTCCTAAAATATTTCCAAAGCATAAGCCTGAGAAATTCCAACCTAGATATCAAAAGAATAAGCATAAGCATAAGTTGTGGAAAATATCTCCTACTTATCAATTGATGAGCTTAAGGGGCTTTCTAATGAATGGTTGATAAGGCACAACACTTGCTGAAAGGTTTTTTAAATGGGGTTGCAAGTAGAGTGAGCTTAAAAATGGAGGAAAATTTGTACTTAAGTGAACTTGAGTTGGAGTAGTACTAGGATGGGTGACCTCCTGGGAAGTCTCGGTGCTTCACCTATATGAGAATCACCTAGATGCAATGAGTGCTAAGTGTTTCATTCATTCTCATGAGAGACGAGTTGTTGTGAACCACTATTCATGAAATATGGGTCAATGAATTTGACTAAAAAAACTACATTGTTGAGTCCTGATAGCAATATCAAAATATTTCCTTTTTATATATATTCCATAATTTCTTTCATAGTTGTGTATATAGCTATTTTCTATTAGCTTTACCTTGTTTTTGTGCATTAATAAGCACTAATCTTGGAGAATTATATATATATATTCATTACCCCCCTTAAATTTCCTACACTAATGCCATTCTAAATTAGATGAAATCATTCATCTTTTTCCATTCTTAGGATATAATGAAACCCTAGAGAAATGGTAAGTGAATAACTTATTTCACTAAGGAAGGAAGATATTGGTGGAATTAACCTAAAGAGATGTAATACAATGGCAAAGGAGGATGGGAAGGTTATACCCTAGTAAGTATATATATGCATGATCAATTCCATAGGTAATGCCAAAATTATGGGTTCTCTTAGTTTAAAAAATAAAATAAAAAAATGAGGGAAAGTAGATAAAAAATAAAATTGAAGGAGTTAGAGGTGAATGGAGGGGATTTGTGAATATGGTACAAATTATTTGGGTATGCTTCAACGGGATTAAGATCACATATATAATATTTTAAAAGGATATTTTGGTATGCATCAAGGCACATTTCTTTGTATTTAAATAGACAATATATTGTGGAAGTCTGTAGAGGGTGTGGGATGGAATAGTGTGATGATTTATGCCATGTTTATATTATCCTAGGATATCATCTCTATAGTCTTCAATAATATTATGTAATATATCATGATAAATCACTATTATAACTCATCAATAAGTAGCACAAATATTAATTAGGCCTAAAGAAATAACTCTAAAAAATATTTCAGGGTTTTGCAATACTCTTCCATGTGACTCCTTTTCTAGCATGTGTTCAAGACCTCTGTTTGAATTTTATGTGTGTGTGAGTGGGTACTTTTGATGATTTGCTTCTAGATTACTCATGGCGATATTTGATAACATTTGATGTTATATGCATGATGATGGATATTACAATATATGTGTTCATGTTTTCTCTATGATTTGTGATGATCTAGTTATTTACTTTTTTATGATTTATTGATGTACTAACCCATGCATCTTCAGATTCTTTGATTATAGTTACGATTATGTTATTGGCATATGATGCTCTTTTTTTATGTGTTTATATGAAGAAGATAGGATGTTGTATTACTCTCTTGTGAGGTCCATACAATGTCTCAATTCCCCCTACATTGCTTGTTACTATTTGAAATGATATTTATGCATATGTATGTATGCACATTCTTGTATCGTGATGTAGGTTTGTAGGTACTAGGCATTGACCTCCTCCTAATTTGGTAGGTCTAAGTGTTCCTTCATATTCTGAATGGAGTTGAAAAGGGAGATAACATTAAGGCATAATTAATTTTACCTAGCTCAGGCATCATTCTACGTTAGGATTTGATTATGCCTTGAGATACCTTCCTCGGTTGTTAGGTAGACAACTTACAACTACATATTTACTCTCAAGACCCTTTACTTATTGTAAGTGAGTTCGTGGTAGGTTGAATTGGTGTTTGATCTTGTTGTATGTGGATTTTTGTGTTTGTGTTGTATCGGTCATAGTTTAATATTTTTGGTTTATTCATTGCTTAGGGGTATTATATTTAGTTGTTGAGATTTAATCAATTATTAAAACATTTTAAGAGTTTATTATTATCTTAATATATAATTGTATCATCTTAAAATGGAAGCACTTCCATGATAAGAGCATTTAGCCCTTTGAGTAAGTGGTCTAGGGTCATGTCAAGCACCTTGATTAGGTCTTTGCATGCATCTGGAAGTTTCTCCCCTATTTTGCTTCTCTCCCCTTATTTCCAGCCTCTTTCTGATAGACTTTCTCTGAGAAATTGGAGACTTTAACTTTCTGGGTCAAGGATGACTTGAAGGGTCAAGGTCAACCTCGACTCTGACCTAGGGTAGAGTCAACCTCATCCCTGATCCCAGGTCTAAATTTTAGTATCTGGAAGTTTGAGGATGTCGGGCTTCGAAAAGTTTCATTTTCCCGCTTCCAGGTCAGCTATTCCAGATTTCAGAATGGTAAAACCTTAAATTGCATTTAATCTAGGTCCATTTCTAGGGGTTAAAATTAACTGAGATTTAATTCTCCAATGTCAGCTTCTCTAGAAGTTTGTGCCCTAGATCACTATAAAAGGAAGCCTTCCTCTCTCATTTTCACATCCACTTTTCATGATCAAGACATCTTGCCCTCAAGCAATCAAGCAAGCAAGAATGAGAAGGAAAGAAAGAAAGAAAGAATTCATTCATCTTCAAGCATTCAAGCATTCATCAAGGAGATCCATTGTTAGCCATTGAAGGATTCAATCTCTTTGGAGCCCCCTTGAAGATTTCTCCATTCACATTCATCCAAGCTTCTTCCTATGCAAAGATTCATTCAAGATTGGTGTTGAAGATCTAATTCCATTGTTTTGAGACATTCTACATTCATTTGGAGCATCCCTACTTGTGGATTCAAGGATTCGAATCCTCTACAAGGTCTTCAACATAAGCAAGGTGAATAGTTTCATTTACTTTATTTATACATATTGCAATTTCAATTACATTTCAAGGTTGATTCCAAACTGGGGTTTGAGCAAGGAAAACCCCCCATCCAAACAACAAAAACCATTTTTCTTGCAGATATAGGTATAAAGGACAATGAATTGAAGTTTAGATCTGGATACCCTTTTTGGTGAACTTCTGAGATCCACAAATAGAATTTCTATCAGAGTTGTTCCAGGTCAAGGATGACCTTCAGTGAGGGGTAAGATTATGCCTCGGGGTAAGATTGTGCCCCGCTATTTGGGTCAAAGTCGACTTGACCTTAGAAGGACAAAAGTTTTCTAGGTTTTCTCTGTCTTGACATTTCCAGTCTAAAGCAGGTTGCAAAATTCTCTGAAACTGTACAGAGACATCATAAATCAGCATTTTCTAGATTTTCCCTATTTTGAGGTTAGTATTTACCTTCTATTCATTTAAGATTTCAAGTACAGACTTTCTATAATAGATTATAGAATTTTCTCCTTTCTTCATATTCTCCATTGTTTGATTCATTTGTGCATTGATCACCTCTTTGTTATCAATCCATTTAGATCTTTCCTTTTGGGAATTTGGATTAAGGATAGGTCCTATATTCTCCACTTCCATCCTTACATTATATATTTACCATGATTCATATTCCACCCTATTCATTTTGGTGAACCCGATACACTTACCCTCTTTTCTTTTGTGGAATTAGATGCCCTATCATGTTTTGTGGTGTTAGATTTCCCTTTATATTATCTTGTTGGTGTTAGATTTGTCTTTTATTTCAAAAATATAAAAAAATTGCAAAATCTCTTTCAAAATACAAAAAATTCATACTTTATGTTTTCTTAGTTTAGTTCATTTGCATTACATTGGTTTATGAGCTTTACTACTAGTAGTCCTACTTGTAATATTCTGGTTAGACAAAGTCATAGACTTATGGGTGCCTTTGATCATGAGTCTTCCTCTCCTTTTCATAGGATCCCAGATGATAATTTGATTCTTAATGATTCCAATCCTATTATGGAGAAAAAATCTTCTCACTCATCTCATGATGAGGATGATGCTTTAAGAGTTCCTCTTGAACAAGTCCAAAAACTTTCAACCGAACTTGATAAAATGGGTAATTGGCTTATTCAAGAAAACCATAATCAAGATTCTATTCAAGCTATAGAGGCTCTTAAGAAATTTCTTTGTGATAGTGATCAATGTGTTAACCTCTTGCCTGGTATTACTCACCTTGTGCATTCAAATGTTAAACCTTTAGCTCAAGAAGCTCAAGATCTAGGGTTGATTCCTCTTGTCACTAGTATAGAACCTTCTTCTGTTCCTTTACCTAATATTCCTACCTATACTCCTTCTTTGGTGACTTTGATGGTTCCCTCTATTCCTATGAGTGTTCCTCCTATGTCCCTTCCTACATCACAACCTTCTTATCATAATGTTCCTTTTACTTATTCCAATCCTCTTCCAACTATAGTTCCAAGTGTTCCTCCAGTTGTGTCATCTATTCCTACAGCTTCATACACTTTACCTAGTGTTTCTAATGTTTCTATTCCTCCTATTTCCTCTAATGATTCAACAATCATCAGTTTGGCTCAAACTATGTCATCTTTACAACAAAAAAGAAAAAAATATATTAAAATAAATATATTTTATTTAATATATTTAATAGTTATAATTTAACAAGAGAAGAAAATGATTATATTAAAATAAATATATAATATATAATATGTACTATAATAATAATTCTATATACTTAAATTTTTAACCATTTTCTATATAATATTTTATCATCATATAAAACATATATATAGTTAGAAAATTAATAAGTCCATTGTAGCATTGTTAGTCATGTACATTTAAAGAAGTAATACATATGTTGGATGTACAGTACGTACTATCGGGATGGATATGGCATACATCCAGCCATATCAAATAATATGGCTGGGTAGTTGGTGCCATCATTTTTAGCTATATTGTTACTTCATTCCTAATATGCACCTAAAGATGTTACCTCTAAATTTGTGCAAAGGGAAGTTAACAATAAAACATACCCAAATTAGTAAAGTAGTATCACCACCTCATGAAGAGGATAAAACATAGAAGCACCAAAATGATCCTAACGTAATAATTTACATTTTATTGATAGAAAATATCTTTGTGAACTAATTCAAAAAAACAAACCGCAACAAATTTGAAAAATAACAGTTTCAAATCAACCATAAGTTCTTGAAGACCAGAAAATCATTATAAAATTATTGGAAACAAAAGCTTATATATAATATATGAAGTTGGGAAGCATGGATATAAGGAGAAATTGTTTAAGTTTGGGGGATGAATTTATATGTAGAAGTGAAAATTTAAAAATAACAATTTAAAATTGAAAGAACAGCTTAAGGGAAGGGGAAGAGAGGAGGCTAGAAGTTAGAGAGATGAGTATAGGAAGCTTTCAAGACTTATTTTTGAGTTGTAACTATTTTCTTAACTACTTCCTTTAATTCACTTGCCAACACATTTTGCTTCCACATCCTAGACTTTTACTCTATCTTTTGTAGTGACTTTACTCTATCTTTTCTAGTGATAAGCTACCTAAGCGGTTTCGGGTGCACAAGACAATAATAGTTATTTTGAATAAATTTTCCTCCAACAGTTATTTTGTTAAATTCTCCTTAGTTATGTTCCAGGTAAATTATTGTTTGCTACCTATTTGGGGTTTATACACTCCCTATTCTCCAATTATTTACATTGAAAAAATGTCTTCTCAATTGATTTCATTACATTATGTTGCCTTCTCATTTACAATTTTAAACACTTCTATTATGTTATGCTTCAATTATGCTTTCAAATTAAATGTCTATCGATGCATCCCTTGCACCTCCATTGGGTGCAAATGCTAGTAATAGCTTTATATAATACATAAATCTTTCTATATAAATAATAGTTTTAAATATTTGTTCTAAATAGATTCAAGAATATAAAATAATGTTAGATTAATGATTTTTTAGAATGTTTTTTAAATAAATATATTTATGATGTTTAATATATTAGTTTATGATATTTAAAAGTATAATATATTATATTACTTTCTTGGTACATTTTGGCCTTTCTCTGGACTACCATTCCACGCAATTTCCTTGGTTGCAGAAAGCTTTAATGTGAATAGACTTCCATGTGAACATTCACTACCGACCAAGATTACATTATTGCAAACTTCCTTGTGAAAATTGGAGTTTTCAAATTTTTGTCAAAGCTTTACATTCCGTTTTCTTTGGGCATAATAGATTGCCATAAATTACCAGCTGCTCCGACCCAGATATTAAAACTTATTGTAGATGGCATTTTCTTCAAGGCCATTCAGTATGAAAGAGACGACTTTATTTTATATCAGGTCGTGTCTCTTTTCAATGTATGTGCTGAATACGGCTTGTCTAAAGTTTGTACTGTTCTTCTACAAACTCTGCCAAGGCTAGTCTAAAGTCGAAACTATTATTATTGAGACGCCTACAACCATTCATTTTCTAACTTCCTCTCACCTCTTCTTTCAAACTTTAATTCTTGACGCCGACAGTCACGGCCTTCTTCAATTATCGTCGTTTCTCCAATGCTAAAGTTGATCTGCGTCTGAAAAAGGTACGAACGCCAGGCGCCATACTTCCCATTTGTGCTAATAGATTTTTACTGTAATTAAGTTATGCAATTTCTGTATGTATTTGATTGTGTGTGAGATTTTTGGATTAATGTTGAAGTTTTTGTATTAATGTTCTAGATTATACTTTGTGTTCTATCATCTTTCCTCTCCTCATTCTCTCCTTCATTGTAATGATGGATCACTGAGTGTGATCTGAAACATAGATTTAAAAATCTAACACACAATCGAATCCCATCACTTACTTTAGATTTGCTTTGATATATATATATCAAATTTTAAATTTTTTTAATATTCATAAAAAATATTAAAACAATAATGTAAAAAAGAGTTGTCATCTTCTATTTAATAAAAATAACACTATTTTTTTTCTTTTATGACACCGTAAGAACAGTGATGTCATTGTAATAAATTTTTTATATAAAATGAAAAACTAATAATAAAATGAATTTTTGCATTTCATGAATTTAAATGTGACAAACACTTCAAATTAAATGTTGCTCATCACAATTAAATGCTTCTCATCCTAATTGTTTATGTTTAGTCAAAAGTATCAACCAAAAGAAACATAAGTCACTCTTTCTTCTCACTCCAAAAAAAACATGCAATTGTAGTAGGAAAATAGCACCATTTATAAAAATTAATTTTTTTATTTATTTATAAAAGTGATGAAGCACTATAGATTTTATTAAAATATTTATAAAAACTTGATTCAGGAGATAATGCGGGAAAGAATCAGGGGAAGAAAACTCCCAATCCTAGCTAGAATACAATAGCTCAACCAATACCCCCATATAGGGTCAAGCACATATTACCAAAAATGAAGCCCTATCAATCAACTATAAACTATCCCAAACCCTAGATATCATTCGGATAATCCCAATTACAACCATTTACATAAGGGGCCTAAGATCCTCCTCTAATAGTTGAGACACCATATTTGACACTTAGTCCAACATCAAATACATAGGAGGCATAAAAACCACCTCACCTGACCCCAGTCAAAAAGAAGTGATAACCCTATTAAACACTCCACGTGTGCACTCCAAAAACTTTACCCTTGAAGCATGCACACAGAAACGAAGGAGGATGGCTAGCCTTGGCTCTAAAACCCTGGGATGAATATGTGGAGGAGTATTCAAACAACACCCTTCGAGATAAGGATAATATGAGTCCATTATCCGAGCAGTGAAGGCCAAAATCAGACTACGATCTTTGAATAAAAAAAGAGCATTTTCTACAATACTATTCGGTAGTACCTCCATAATATTTGTGATCTCTTTTCTAAATAATTGTAGATTCTTGACTTCCAACCCGATTTTAAAGATTTCATATAACCAAACAAAACCTATTCTCTCCTCGAGATGTTTTTCTTGGAATAGGCCCTTGATCCTTGCCTTTAATCCATGAAGACTATACCCTTTGATGACCATATGCAGTTGCTCCCCAGACATGAAATCCTCCTTAAGCAGTTTTGAAGCTAAACACATGAATTCGTTGTACTTTGGGAGTAAGTCATAAACATTTAAAAGAAAAATTGAAACCACCTAGGAGTGGAAAATACTTCTTGAGGCATTTGGAAATAACACTCCTTCCTCAATTATCCTCCTAACGACATCCTATATTTCTTCTAGTAATGATTTAAACATATAACTCTCATATGGCGATGTAGATAAGGACCTAAGATAGGGCACTCCCACTCTTTAAACTTCAAACAAATTCTCATATTGAACGACCGATAGTCCATGATTGCATCCCCTCCGTAAACCAAACAAAAAATGTAAGTTATTGTTCCATCTTACGAAGCTCATAAGATCTATGAAATGTCACACATTTGAGAAATATTCACTTTCTTCTGACTACACATGTATGATTACAAGGAATTAATTATATCTCCATCACTTAGTTAACCATAATTTGGCACATGGGACCCAAAACCAATTTCAAAAAATAATACCATTCAATAGGAGACATACCCCTAACCCTGGACATTAGAAACTTTAACTAACTCTGCGCTAAGTGAGTTTGAGAAGAGGCCATCCCTCAAAATGCATTCAATTTCTCTGTTATTCCATTTTATTCTATCCTTCTCCAAAGAAACACCCATATTTGAAAGCCAATCCACAAGTTTATTTGCTTCTCTAAAATAATGACAAATTTTGAATTATGTAAAACGAGGAAGAAGCTTCCAAAATTGATTGAGAACATACTGGAGGTCCCAAAAAACAAATTTTTGAGACATGAGACCAGAGGTAATCACTTGTGAGTCCCCGTCTATATGGATTTTGGAACCCCCAATTCTATAGCCATTCTTACACCATGGAGGAGGGCCCACCTCTACCATGTTATTTGATCCTTCTGGAAATCTTCAACACACGACATTAACTATAAACTTATTCCAATCCCTCAAAATGATACCCGCCCCTGACTTACCTAGGTTACCTTTGGATGCACCATCAAAATTTAGCTTGAGAAATCCTTCTTCTAGAGGAACCCACTTAATGTCTTTCCTGAATTCTTGTTTAGACACTTTTCCAACTAGAGCACCTTTGAGTGGTATTTTGTCTAGCTCCCAACCATTTAGAATATGATTATGTTGTGATATAAAAGTGGATGATAATGTTTATGACCTCATAACATAGGCATTAACCATTTCTGATACTGATTTTTCCTCCTGGTCACACACTTTTTCTACTAAAGAGAGCTCCCTTATGAAGATCCTTTTGTTTCTTTCGCACCATAGGCTCCAAGAAACCACTGCTAAGATTATTCTCCAAATTTCTGCAAAAAATGAGTTTGTTTAATAAAGGCCATTGAACCAATAGCTGATGCAACACACAAGGTGAAGGCCCTTGCCACCCCAACTTATTCAAAACCCATTTCCATACTGATTATACAAATTCATAGTTTAATAGAAGATGATTTGAGTCCTCCAATTCCTTATCACAAAGGACACACCTGAAGGTATCAACAATTCCCAAACGATTGAGGCGAGCACTCAAAAGGATACTATCATGGAGGGAAAGCCAAAGGAAAGTACTAGCCTTTGAGAGAACAACCTCATGCCAACAAAATTTAAATTGGGGACTTCTTGACAATCTGCTTTTTGATGACAAGGATAAATACCCCTGTTTTACTAAATATCTACCAGTCATACTCTTAGTCCAAATCATCTTGTTTTCCTCTCCCTTATAAAAAATTGGACATTGGTCCAAAATAATCTTCAGTTCCTCCTTTTCTGATAAAGGAAAGGACAAGTTAGAAAATTCTTTCCACACAACCTTAATAAAGGACCCATTGCATTCAACAATCATATAGTCTTCCACCCTGGGGCCTCAGGCCTATTCCAATACTATCTTGGCATTATTCAAATTCGGGAGAGATGAAATGTAGGGAAGGTTGTTACATGAATCTGACCATAACATGGCCTTGTCACCTAAGTTAATCAACCACAAAAGATGGGGGAGAAGAATAGATCTACTCTTGATCACAAAACTCTATATAGCTGAACCTATAGGGGGATTTTTTATTGTGAAGATACACTCAGGAGCGTCGGTGTCAAGATACTTGATCCTAATATTTCTATCCCAAAGGGGTGAGGTTTCTCATATAACTTCCATGAAATTTTAGTTCCAAGGCTTAAGTTCCTTTCATATATTCTATACAACCCCACCCCCCACGTTATTTAGTCCTACAAAAATTCTCCCAAGATATAAGAGGAATATTTTTCTTGTAATCCAAATTACCTTTCCAAATGAAATCTCGAAGGCATTTAGTGATATTGTCCATAACTCATTTGGGGGCAAGTAAAACTGGACACATAAGATAATTTGGAATTGAACTTAATACCAATTTGACTAAAAGGATTCTTCCTGCTAATGAAAGCTAGCTAGCCTTCCATGAGGCAATTTTGTCCTTAATTGATTGGAAAATATTATCCCAAAAAGAAGTCTTATTCAAACCTTGGAAAAATGGGATACCAAGGTATTGACATGGATCTTGTGCTACTACAAAACGAAAAATCTTCTGAATAATTACCCTCACTTTTCTAGGAATATTGAAAAAGAATACCTTAGACTTCTTGATATTAATATTTTGTCCTGAAGCCAAACAATATTCATCCAAAGTTTCACTAATTATTTTTGCCTCCTGAATACATTCTTTCCCAAATAGAAGAGAATGATAAACAAAGTATGAGTCACAACCAAGTGGGATTGTCTAATACTTATCCCTTCTCACGGTCCCCAACTCTTTTTATGTGATATGAGTTTTCTGGGGCCTTCTGCCATGATAATGAATAGGAATGGTGACAAGGAATCTCCTTGTCTGACCCCTTGAGATGACAAAAAAGTATCCACATGGAGTTCCATTTACTATGACTGAGAATTTAGGTGCTAAAATGTAAGACATAATCCATTTTACTCATTTCTTTATAGAAATTAAGTTAGAGTACCCCTTTTTAGTGTTTTTGTCATCCATTTACGATTAAGTTAGAGTACCCATTTTTAGTGTTATGGTCATCCAATTACCTCGTTGCTTTGATATTCTTACATTAACTCTATATTTCTTCCTTCAGTGATCTCATCACATATTCTTATTCACTCTCACAAAACTTTATTTGTATTATTTACTAACAATTACACTTGGTATGCAATGGGTACACTGAAAAGAAATTAAGAAAAAAATTGGTCTTTCCTTTGCATACGTTTATGTAGTAAATGAGGCCAATTCACATACCATTTAGAAAATGATTTGTTTGTGCAATAAAGGTCTCAATGGAGAAGTGATAGCTTCAAATCCACTATGAATCCACTTACAAGAATCTTAGCATGAGTAAAACAATACATCTCAATAAAGAAGATAAGTAATATCCATTATCAACAAGGTTGTGTTATGTTTGCAATATGGGTGGGGGGACGAGGAGGAGCAAGAGACCAATAGATAGAGAGGTTGGAGAGAGTGGTAGAGGGAGAGATAAAGAGATAAAGAGGAATAATTAGAGAAATGAAGAGAGATAGGGAGAAGGATAGAGAGGGCAATAGAGATGGAGGTAGAGATGGAAGGGGAGAAATGTAGACAAGCTATATAATATTATGTTTATATAAATTACTAAATATAATTTTTGTAATAATAATTATTTAATATACTTATTTTTAATAATATAATATTTAATTATTAGAATAAGTTTTGCAAATATAATTCCTTATATAAGCTATAAAAGGAATATAATAAAGCTACAACAACTATTGATTTAATTAGTACTTTGGATAAGCTATATGAGAAACCTTCAGCATCAAATAAGGTTTTTTTGATTAAGCAATTGTTTAATATGAAAATGGCTGAAAGAAGTTTTGTAGGAGAACATTTAAATAATTTTAATATAGTCACTAGTTAGTTAGCTTCTGTTAAAATTAGATTTGATGAAGAAGTTAAGGCTCTATTAATTCTATCATCTTTACCTGAAAGTTGGAATAGCATGGTTATGGCGATTAGTAACCGTTTCTGGTTCTAATACACTAAAATTTGATGATGTTGTTGGTGTAATTTTAAGCAAGGAAATGAGAAGGAAAAGTGAGGGTGAGATTTCAACAACAAGTAATGCTTTGATTGCAGATGATAGAGGTAGACCAAGAGAAAGAGGGAATAACCTGAGTGATCGTGAAAAATCACAAGAAAGGTCAAAATCTAGAAGTAGAGAGATTGGTTGTTGGTTTTGTGGCAAGCAAGGCCACATCAAAAGGAATTGTTAGACATATAAGAAGGTTTTGGATCTTGAAAAAGAAGAGGAAGCCAATGTAGCATGCCAAAGTGATCCAAGTATTCTTATTCTAACCACCGAAGAAACTGCAAATCATGTCTGAGTGCTTGACTCTGGAGCATCATTTAATGTGACTCTGCATAAGGAGTATTTTGAAAACTTGCAAATTGGTAACTTTGGAAAGGTTGTTTTGGGTAATAATGAATCTTGTGATATTTTTGGTAGAGGAGATGTGTTGGTGAAGTTCAAAAATGGGAATAGTTGGTTGTTAAAAGAAGTCAGATATGTTCCCCAGCTCAAACACAATTTGATTTCGGCTGGGCAACTTTGTTCTCTAGGGTATAACATCATTTTTGAATCTAATTGATGGAAGGTAAAGAAGGGGGCTTTGGTGATTGCTAGGGGCTGTAAAATGGATAGCCTATATGTAGTTGAGAGTCACACTAAAGTGGGAGTTATTTGTCCCATGCCAACTTTTGAAATGACAGAATCCATGAAGCTCCCTCAAGAGGATATTCAGTCAACAATATTTACAGAAAAACTTTGGTTTGAAAGATTTATGGGTGCTACTGAGAGAGGTGGGCCTAGGGACAGGCCTATGAGGTTTTAGATGGATTCATAGGAGGGACTTCTTGTGGTAAGTTAGCCAAATATAGGACATCTGCAAATTGATTTTCTTGACAGTCAGCCAAAATTGAGGTACACGCCAGATGCATCCATTGATTATAATGATTCAAGCTTGGACCAACCACAAATTGTACGTGGTGATAATAAACAAAATTTTGTTCTTTCACAAGCTGCATTTAATGATAGTCATGTAAGATTGGGACACCCACAAGCTAAATTTGATGATAACCAGGAAACAATAAAATTATCGAAACTAGTTCAACATCAGAAAATGTCAGAAGTTAGAATAATTGTTTTCAAAGCATTGGGGTAGAGCAAGTCAGTAAGGATGATTGTTGTTACCACTGTTACCCCTGCAGCTCTAAGAAAAATGGCATCCTCTGCTTTGCAGATTTTAGATATAGCAATTGCTATGATTTTTAGGTCAGATAAAATTAAAGGTATTTCAAAAAATGGTTTTTATTATAAAAGTTTTTTAAGACTACAAAAGGTGGATAAAAATGTGATTATGGAAGAATTTGGGAGAGATTATTTTAACTCCGATACAGCCTGGAAATGACTTATTCAAAGTGTTTCTGAATAGACTTTGGCAATATTAAAATCATCTATCTTTAATATCTCAAGTTGATGTGAGATTGTTTGCAGTAGCAGTGGTTGGGTTTCAAGTGGGAGATTGTAAAATGTGAAACCCACAGTCAAGTTTTTCCCTCTAAATCTTTTGGCTGTTCATATTCCGAATAATATTTGTTTATAAAAGAATGTTGTTGTTGCATTATATGTATTAGAAAATAGTTGATAATAAAAGGATTGCTCTATCAAATAGTGGATGTAGGCAGTTGCCGAACCACTGTAAATCTGTGTCTTATTGTGTTGAATCTCTATTTTGTTGAACTTGTCTTTCATTAATTTGCTAATGATTAAATTAACATTCTTCATAGGTAGTTACAACCAGTTCTTGAAATGTAGATTCAAAGTTAAGAATTGAAGTTGATGGATGGAAAAATTAAAATTCGAGGTTAAGGAGATGTAAAAAGTTGAGGATTTGACTGCAAAGTTGCAAAAGTTAATGATTTGATCAAAAAAGATATGAAAGTTTTGAGTTTGGGGTTAGAAATTGGGAAAAGTTAAGGTTTTGACTATTTTTGTATGAAGGTTAAGTTATTGATAAAAATGAGTGAGGGTTCATGTTTGGAGTTCTTGTTGAGACTCCAAACATGTGGGAGTTAATGTTTGAGGCTCCAATCATGTTAAAGTTAGGATTTTAAAATACTTTTATGTACAACAAGGCAAAATGTTTTAAAATGTTTGGTCCCTTTAAGAATGAAGGCAATAAACTTATTTTTAACTTATAAAATGATAAGAAAAGCTACATTTTTTTTTTGTTTTTAACCCTAAAAAGATGTTTGTCTATAAAGGATAGTTAGTTATAGTGAAGAGTGTTTGTCTAACCAGTTACAAAATTAAGATATTTGGCATCATTAAGCACATTTTTAAAATGATATATTTTATGAAACCCCTTTCTTATTAATAGATGATTTTATTTTGTTTTTCTTTGTTATAAATTTTTTTTTAAATTTTACCAATTATTTTAATAATTGGCAAAAATTTATATTATTCTAAAATTATAGAAGAATAATAAACATTTATGGATCATTCATAAATGATCTTAAATAAGTCATGTCCTACACTTCTTCATGAAAATGTAACAGTGAAGGATCAATTATATATACACTTATTTAAAAAAAATCAAAATTAATACACACATTTTAATAATTACTTTTAAAAAAGTAATTATTAAATTAATATTATTACTTTTAGTTACAAAATTTATTTCTAACTGTTAGTTTTTAAAAAATTACTGTCTTTTGTTAAAAAATGGAAAATAAAAATGTGTATTACTAACATCTATACTTCACTTCTTTGTAAAAATTAAGAAGTATTACCAAAAAAACATAAAAATAATTATTTTTGTATTAAGTATAAGAAAGGCTCATTTTATCAAATAATCATCATATTACCAATCTTGGAGATATCAACATAAAACAAACCTAATATACTATGACTAGCTTATATACAAAGTGTATGATCATGTTGTCCTACTTCTTTACATATGCCATATTGATAGGGATCAGTTTGTTGTAACTTCAGTTGCATATACAAAAAGAAATCAGTGTTTTAATTATAATACAGCCAGTTGAAAATAGTGATCTTAGCAGCCACTGGGTTGTGTGAGGAAACTCATTCTGATACAGCCACTGTCAAAGGAACATCATCAATGACTTCATTTGGCATTGCATGGTCTGTTTGTGTTTTCTTCTTTTGTTTCTAGAACTCGACCATGAAATTTTCTAATCCAATCTCAAATTGAGTTCTTTCCTTTGATCTTCTTGTCCAGGTGTGGCCATGGGAGATCTCCCAAGTGTAAACTCTGCTTGTTCTATCAAATAGTAGCTTCTAAAATTTTTCTTTGGCAAGCCTCATGGTGATTGAATTTGATTAATAAAATAGGTTTTACAAGGTGCTTGAAACCCACAACAAAGTATTTGAAAAAGATAAGATTGAAAACATAATAGAGTTTAGAGTTTTAGAAAACCAAGGAATAGGCCACGATAGGTCCAAGCAAGAAAAAAACAAAGAGACAGTCAAAATAGGGCAAAAAAAAAAGGCACCAGAGCTAGTTATGCCAAGCTCTTGAGCATGACAGTCACATTGCTTTCGAGGGCCTCCATCAGATCAACAGTCTCTTTCACATTCTGAATATCTTGGGATCCTTGGGGAGTGAATTTCTCCCTATTTTTCCTGATTCTAGCCCTGGTTCTTTTTCCTGGTCCTTCAGTGGGCTCCTTCTCATCCTCCCTAGTCCTCTGATTAGTCGTGGTTTCCATTTTTTCTTCCATTTTTTACAACCTCATGGTGATTGTTACAAGCTAATAAATTTCATATTTGGTGCAGGGGTACAAGGTGAAAATCAGGTATAACAGAACATATAGACTAAATAGTGTAGGAAGTATTATTTTAGTGTGTATGAGTCTTTTTATTAATTATTTGTAAGTTTTCCATAAAGTTCTCTTATGTGGTGGCAAAGCTTAGGTGGCAACCAACCTATAAGTTCACCGAGCCTTTAGCCACCTAGGACAAGTAGGGAGTTATGAATTCTATTTTTAGCAAAGGTTTTGGTGTGTGCTAAAAAATAGTGGAAAAATGCCAGAAGGGTTTTTATTAGAGCTCCATATGTCAAAAATGCAAAAGTTGCATCATTGCAAGTTTTTACAAATCTTGTTTTGTGCTTCAACTCGATTGTAACTACTCCCAATGGCATTGTGATGTTTTCTTGGGAGTTACAGGTCGAGATTCTTCAAAAGATATGAAGGCAAAAGCTTTGTATCAAACTTTCAAGAAGAAAAGAATTAGTTTTATTTTATTCCTTGTTAAGTTTTTTCTATTACCGACCTTTGTACGATCCGTAGTAAGGGTTTTAAGCTAGACATGGCTATAGCTTGAACTCCCAAGAGTGTTAACTCATGGCTCTTGGAGAGATTCAAGGTACGATTATGTATAATATGTTTTTTATTTCCATTTTGTATATCATGTAGGAAGGAGGGAGAAAATTGATGACCTAGGTGGACATCTCAATGTGTCCACTGAGTAGAATTTTGGAATCAGCAACATAACCTCTGTTCTAAGGTGTTTCAAAAGCTGTAAATTAGGATTTGGCAATGTTTTAGGATCCTCAAAATACTCCAAGTGATTAGAGGTTTGAATCAATCCTTTAGAAGGTAGTTTCTTCTTTAGGTAAGCCTAATAAGGCCTATTTGGGTCTATCACCATAGTGAAACCATGCCTAATGAGATTAAGTGGGCCATTGAAAAGATTTGGGTGCTCTATTTCAAGAGGAAGCTTAAGGAGGCCATTAAAATTAACTACCATCCCATTAACCTCAACCGAGACGATGGTTGGTTCATTAGCCTTTCTTAACAACCTCTG